>CM052216.1:9284878-9462576 GCA_028454225.1 Lasioglossum leucozonium | reverse complement strand
TTTTTTCCGAGAATATACTTTGCAGAATAATCTCGTATATATGTTGTCTGCAAGGCAAGTATAAAACGTCTTTCTGTAATTTTTGTTCGAGGAGGACGCAGGCTCCTCTGTAACGTCTCGTATTTGTAGATGTAGTGTCACAACAAAGGGCTGGATTAGGTTATCTTTAAGGTTTATTATAGACTAGGTTTACTATCTTTATCGGATAATCCCCATTCTTTTAATATTCGTGTAAATTATTCTGCCCGTAGGAATTAATAGTAACATTTACTACTTACGAAACTGTAATCCTGATGAAAGTATCAGTTGCTCTGTTAAAATTTAGAAATCTCATTTATAAAAATATAAAAAAATGTGTCAAACAAAAGTTGTATCGTTCTACGGAGTAAATATAATGCTAAAGAATAATTTTTTCGAAGTTGCGAATCGTTTTTTTACGATGACCTTGTATTTTATTTGCATGTAGTTACAGAGCGTGAAAAGACAAATTCAACGACATGTAAAAATGTATATTTACGATGTACCTCAATGGGAAAAATCAAATTTCAAAAATAAAATATTTTCAAGCTCGATGCATCACGTTTTCCCGTTGTTCGATCAATCTAAAATTTTACATACATTATTTTCTTAGCTAGTCTCACAATCCTAGTAGGTGTCCCGAAAAAATTCGATGGTCGAAAAATAAGATCCACACTAGTCCGCAGCCTGACTTCAAGGGTAGTGTCTCGGTGAACCCCTGGATCGGTACTTATTCTTGAGAAGTAGCTGATAAAACAAGTTGGTGCAATTGAAAATAGTAAAAATAGATTAAAAGAATTCAATAATATATTATTTTTAATTTCTTAATATTATTGAAAATAGAAACTTCAATATGTCTGTTGTTTCTTACGATTGATGGAGTCAATTTCTATAATTTTTATTTTGTATAATGGCCCCCAATGTATCTACAAGTCTGTCGAATTTAAAGTGGCTGCTTATTTTTTATGAATTTCTCTAGTTTTGGTTTAATCTCTATTCATTAATTTTTATTTGAATTTGTACATATTAAATTTTTGGTAGATGGAGCACCCCATGTTCTCTGTCCACGATGTCACTTCTATTTCTGAAAAATCAGTGTATGTTTCTTGAAGATGCAATTAAATACCCTGAAAAGTGTGATCATGGCGTAATTCCATTTTTACACAAAGTTAATTAAATGCTAATCGAATTTCCCTTGACAATTGACATCATAGGAAGCGCAGGACATACATACATATTGTAGAACATAGCACAAAGAAAGTTATGCAAGCTCTCGACTGAGTAATTCGCCGAACTGCTCATCCAATTAGTTAGAAGCAGGAAAGCAAAAACTTTCTAGTGCTTCGTCAGCTGCAACGAGTAGGTACCGGAACAACTAAGAACTATAAAAACGAATTCTACGAGGATTCCTTAACAATCTTCGGACCGTTTTCAACGATTATGCCCGCCCACTTCCATAATTGTCGAAGCGAACAACCTAATTTCTGTAGCAATGATAAATTACATGCTGCACGAAAAGAAAGTTGTAAAGCATCGAGAAACCGGATCGCGGAAACGAATTCTGTTTGTCAAGAAAAAAAAATGCAATAAGCATCGGAATTTTTGGAATTAAAAATAAAATGCGAAAATTCCGCGTTCAGTCTTGAAATCGAATTAGTATTTCCATCAAAGTATGGTAAGAAGGGTGGCTCTTATTTACTCTTGTCGAAAACTCTTGTTGGCACCCCCCAGGATTGTTCCAAATAATTAAAAAAAATCTGTGCAAAGTTTCAGCTCGATCGAATAACGGGAAAAGGAGTCCCAAGACCGTTAAACATTAAAATAATTAATTTAATGCTTGTAAAATCGTTTTTCTCGAATATCTACTAAACTATTGGTAATAAACTATTGGTTTAGAAAAATATGTTCGACAAACCTATAGATCTGGACAGGCTGCGTCTTTTATGTCCTATTTTTTTTGTAAAACAAACGGTTTTCAAAAAAATTGAGAAAAACGTCCGACCAAAATCCAAAAGTTTTTTCTGTAATTTGAAAATTGAAATGTGGGTTCATTGTCTTTTATCAATAGACACTAGCAAAAAATGTGTTTTTTTTTTTGTTTGAATTTGCGAAGCTTATTTTTTTTAGTGGTTTATTTTATTTATTTTAATGTTTTAATTTAATGTATTAATTATTTTATTGTTTTAATTTCAATGTTTTAATTTAATGTATTAAGTATTTCAATGTTTAATGGAAAGATAATTGTCAAAATCCTCTAAAATGAAGGATTTTTCTCAACACAATTCTTTTTACAAGACCTTTGACCCTTGAGAAAGTGGAACCCAAAAATTTTTAAGACTTCAAAAGAAAAATATATGTGGATTCTCCTGCAAAATAATCTGCAATTAAAAAAAATAAGTTCCGTAAGTTCAAAAAATAAAAAACACATTTTTCGCTAATGTCAATTGATAAAATATAATGAAACCACACTTCGATGTTCAAATTTTAGAAAAAATTTTTGTATTTTCAACGGACGTATTTCTCAATTTTTTTTCATTTTTTCTCAATTGTATTACTCAAAATATTTTTCGACGTGGTGAATAGTTAAAAAGATATTCGAGAAAAACGATTTTACGGACATTAAATTAATTATTTTAATGTTTAACGGTCTTGGGACTCCTTTTCCTATTATCCGATCAAGCTCAAACTTTGCCCAGATTTTTTTTTTAATTATTTGGAAGAATCTTGGGGGGTACCAACAAAAGATTTCGAGAAGTCGAAAATAAGAGCCGAAAAGAGCTAATGACTAGCTGCACGGAACAGAATAGAAAAATGTCAACACTCCAATGAAATTAAATTTCCATCTGCGCGATCCATACCTCCATCCATACATACATTTGGATTTTGGTCGGACTTTTTTCTCAATTTTTTCGAAAACCGTTTGTTTTACAAAAAAAAATAGGACATAAAAGACGCAGCCTGTCCAGATATATAGGTTTGTCGAACATATTTTTCTAAACCAATAGTTTATTACCAATAGTTTAGTAGATATTCGAGAAAAACGATTTTACAAGCATTAAATTAATTATTTTAATGTTTAACGGTCTTGGGACTCCTTTTCCTATTAACCGATCAAGCTCAAACTTTGCCCAGATTTTTTGTTTAATTATTTGGAAGAATCCTGGGGGGTACCAACAAAAGATTTCGAGAAGTCGAAAATAAGAGCCGCCCTAATTGTTGATCATTAATGACAAGCTGCACGGAACAGAATAGAAAAATGTCAACACTCCAATGAAATTAAATTTCCATCCGCGCGATCCATACCACTATGTCCAATTTCAAGGTTTATGACGTGTTCATTTTCTATGAGGTGTTCATTTCCCATACGCTAGCAATGCTCGCGTTCAGTATAGCCAGATAGAGGAAATTGAGGGGAGTACAGTTACCCCTTCTCCGTCGTTATCGGTCTAGTCACGGCGCAGACGCAACGCGAATTAGGCGCGCGCATCGCGTCACGTGACCGGGATGCTCGCTGTCGTGGAAGGGGGGAATGGCGTCGTAGAAGATGGAATAAACGACACCGCTCACGTTTAACAAGCAAATGCGTAGCATTAAGTTGGCTTTTAGAGCTCATTTCCGACGGTAATTTGTCAGTTCTCGAAAACACCCGGGTTGTATAAAAATGACGCAAACACGTAAAAATGCAAAAGGCTAACAGAGAAACATACATACATAGTTATTATTACTAGATTATTTTCTGTAAAATTCTCTAAATAACGAAATTGGTTTAGATGAAATTGGTTTATCGATTTCTGCAAATTTAAAAATATCCCAAGAGTCAGGCGCAGCCAGAAACAGTAATGAGAAAGATATTAAGTGAATCCTCGAAATCCTTTATAATATACACAACATAAAAAATAATTACTTTGATAATCCATAAAAAAAAATTGCAATGTAGTTAATGCCGCGCCGGAAGGACCATAATTGATTAAACGAGAGGATTAAATTATACCATAATAGTAATCAGAGTAGCGTCGAGCATGCTACGCGCAGGTGGTGGAAAAATTTTCGATGAAAATAGGAAAGAGGGGAGAATAAAATTGATTCGCGACAATCGAGGGTTCGACCGTTACTTACCTGGCGGCGAGAGAAATTACGGAGGTGAACCGAGCCTGGACAGTTCACCTGACGTTGAATCGAGGTGAACATTCGCGCGGGGGATTCGAACGAAGTAATTTAAAAGTTTCTCCTGACTGGATGTCGGGTCTTGAATAGATAGCTGTTCGTCATCAACGACGAGAGGAGCCGTGACACGCACGCGTAATAAAAATGCTAATTACATTGCTCCGCGAATGAGAGCTCGACGGCGTTGAGGGGGGAGGATGATTGGGAAGGGGTGGGGTCGAAATTATCGCGGAATGAGAAAGGAATAAAATTGAGTGGCCAGGCGTTACCCTTTGACACGTTATTAATTCATATTCTACATTCAACGCGGACGTGAATGCTACGACGTATTAGTTCTACGCTTGCGCCCCGATTACGGAAGGCTACGGGATGGTAATCCGATTCGTCGCACGTAAGAGAAAGAGATTTTTCGTAATAGCTCAACTCACGGCGCCAAGGAATCAATTTTTAAATTTAATTAATTAATTTTTTTATTAATTTATTATTTAAATTTTATTTAGTTCAATTCCCTGTCTAATAATAATTCGAACTTGGAACCTTCCTGGAGGGAGGGGGAGATTTTAATTGTAAATCAGTACGGATTAAAGACAACGAATGAACATTTGAAGTAATGAATATTGTATTATTTTTTTTTTACCAGTAACAGAAAACAGCTATTCCTTTTTTTCGTTAAATTTGTAATTTTATGTCGGTAGGTTATTAGCGTCATGAGAAAATAAGTCAGGATAATTATTTGTTCGATACGTTCTGTTATTTTTGTTCAAATAATTTATTATTTTAGTTCACCTAAAATTATTTTTTAAGCTTACAGTATACAGGAATTTTTCTAGTTTAATCGCATTTGCATTAAAAACTGATCCTGCGTCAAACAGTTAATCAAAGAGACATTTTAATGTGCATCCTGATTTTTTATGCGTGAAAGTATAGTGAAAGTATTTCTGACGCGATCGACGGTGTTGACGTCATGCAATGTTTGAATTGGTCAATTGATAATTTAAATGAAAAATTGTTTCTATTAAAATAATTTAAAGAAAAGTTATTTTCCTTTCAAATAACTGAATATTGATTATTTGATTACATTATCAATTACATAATTAATTAATTATCATAATTTAATTGATTTTTGTAAACTAAGCAATTATTAAAGAATGGGGAAACAGATATTTTTTAAATTGTTTAATTTATTGTCCAACTCCAGGGAAGTGTGGGACCCCCCAGCGGCGTGTGCTAGACCGGGTGTACTCACTAAAAATCCTCCCAACACTAGCGCCTCCTGTTACAGTTCGAGGAAATAGCCAGAATCGTTCAGTTAAGGAAAAAGCTACAAGACTTCAAGGGCTGCTAACCTGGGCACGTAAATGAGATCAGGGTGTCAAGAGGTCCACGAAATTCAGACATCGAAATCCGCCTCATTAGATCAGGATGTCTAGCACTCCTCAAAATTGAGTATCTTCAATTAGGATTCGTTTGGTTTTAAATCCTCTGATCCAGATTAATCCGAATGGGGTTCTCTCAGTCCTAGGGTTGCTAATGTAAACTCATCTCGGTCTTGGGTTGCACCGATCCGTGTTTCTCAGTCCCGAGTTGTCCTGTTAGGCATCTCTTGATCCTCGGTTAATCTGACTCGGGTCACCAGGTTTCCACATTGCACCGAATTGTGTTTTCGATTCTAAACAGACACGATCCGGTCCCTCGATCCTAGCTTAGTGAATGATTGCTTCCTTCCCCAGTCACAATCACAGATTATTTTCCCGTTTATGTTTATTTTTCCACTTATATAAGAAGAACATATTATACATAAATTGTACATTGAAGATAGGCTACCAGATTGGTAGTAGATTAGCAGCAGATCGGTGTCAGATTGGTGGCAGATTGGTGGCAGATTGGTGTCAGATTGACAGCAGTTCTGTCCCTGTCGTCAGACGTGTCAATGACTGTGCTGAGACGAGTCAATGAGATTCGAAACTTCCCACCGTAAAACTGAAACAGGCGATTCAACCAACGATTGTAGGAATCGGCGCATCGCGTCGCGTCGCGTCGACATCACACCGATGAAATTCAATCGAGGGTTTCGGAGCACATAAACTCCGAGATGAGACTGTATAAACGACACTCTCTCTTTCTCTCTCTCTCTCTCTCTCGCTCTCGTCACCGTAAAGAACCAGTTACGAGAGGGGAAAAATTCCTCGTGAGAGCCGGCCGGAGTTTTTAACGTCAACCGTGTTTTCCGCGCTTAGACTTTAACTGCTCGCTAAACTATTTTCGTGTACCGAAGCTTGTTTCTCTTCACGTGCCGCTTTTTCTCCTCGAGGCAGGACCGCGCGGAATGTCTAACCTGGAAATGCTGCAGTATAGCTGGTAAACATTAACAAAGGGGGAGTATGACTAGCGCGCGACCAAAATATTCACGAGTATGAGTCACTTCACTTCAGAGAAACTAACCAAATCTTTTTTCGATGCGATCGTACACTCCGGGACAAGGTAACATATTTCTCATTTTTTCTAGTAAAATATTGTTATCCATGATATATGTAATACACTGAATATGATCCACCATATTTACTTAGATCAAATTGTACGAACGCAAATAAAAATATTATAGCACGTAACGCGACAGCACATGTGATGACACAATTGCGCGAAGAACAAAATCCACATAAGAACTATGGGTCCCAGGTCAACCGTTTTTTTATTCCATATATCTACAGGGTGTTACAAAAATGGTATACACATGGAGGGAATGATCAATTAATAAGAACGGTTCCTGTATCAGCAAATTACACTATGCTTTCATTATAGAAAAACATTTATAAAACTCTATGGTAAACTATGATAAAATATTTTAATTAAATCATGATTTTAATGGAACTTTTATGAAACCAGACGATCACCTGAAATAATGGAATTCACCAAGGAAGTGTAATATGTTTTATCAGAAATCTCTGCATAATCGATCCAACATTTTTTACTATCACATTTTCAACACTCAGCTATAATTAAATAGTTCATCGAATAATAATTGTCAAATAGTAGTCTACAGTACACTTTAGCTATTGAAAAATATTTCTCAAACTATTTCATCAATGTGAACTATTTGGTGAATACAGTCTTTTTCTTAAAATGACCCCAAGAACACAAATTTAACCTTCAAAGTAGGGGCCACGAAAATCGTAATCTTGCCGAGCTCTAGCTCCGTTAATTAGCAAAATTCAAGTATTAGAAAATATTTTCGAGATGTTAAGTTATTTATGTAAATATATGTTATATACAGGGTGTTCGTGTACAAGCAGTGGATCGATTTATAAATATAATATTTAATATAACAAGGAATACAAACGATGTTCACTCTTTGACATATCAATAACGACTGGCAAATCTTTTAAACAAAATACATTCTTCTTTTATCCATTGCACACTCATTCATCCACACTCATTTCATAATTCACTTTATACATTTTGTCTCTCACTCATTATGTTTCTTTCTCATTCTCACACAGTTCGCGAGAATTTGAACCAGCATTTTTTTCGTAAACGGTAAACATTAGAAAAAAAACCGAAGAGGAGGAAGTTATAGTATATTTTACTAGCAATATGATAGCGTATCTACATTTCTTTTATTTGTAATATTTTTCTTAAAATAGAGGTGACCTTCTGTTAGACGTCAACCGTCGGTTCCGCAAATTAGGCAGCGCGAACACCACCCTCGTCGTCCCGACAGTACCGCGGCGAGTAGATACCTCGAAGCGAGCTCCCATGTATGCACGGTGGGGGTACCCACCGATTCCTGTAAATAGGACCCCCCGCCGTGATTAAAACCGTTCCGTTGTAACCTCCTCTGTGAGAACACGCGAATACGACTTTGTAAACCGTCTCAGAACGTTCATTTTAAATCCGACCGGTGTCATCTCCCCTGTGAGAAACAGTGATCGCGAGAAATCTCTCCTCTGCGAGGGTAATCGCGACAGTTTAAAAATTGGGTAACGGAACAATAAAACACTTAGTGCAACCGTACACCTCGGTTGGAAACCAATTCAGTGAAATAAAAGTGTTCTGATTCCCGAGCTTTCCATCACCACCTCTTCCGCACTCGATCCTGCGAATTTTTGTTTACGGACTCTCAACTGAAGGCAAGGGTCGGTTGACACCTTCATTTTTTTAAATGGAATGCTACATATTTTTTTACATCGTGTAAAAGCGGGAATCAAGACGATTTCAACCATGTAGTATAGTATGGTCTTCAGGGTGATACAAGAACAGATACAAAAGAAATAAATCTAACATATTGTAATATTGTATTTACTTATGTTGTATTGATAAGACTACATCTCGTGTGACTTTTGTTGATTGTATGAATGTTTGTTTTCATACGACAAGCTCATTCTGTTAGTTTCAGTACGTTTGTGCGAAGCAACCAGGAACCTCGGTATAAAATTTTTAAATTTAAACTAAAGTTGGTAAAAAATATTTAACTTATCCACTTTTTCCTATGTAGAGTAACGATACATAATGATAACGTCTAATTAATCTTTATGGAATTATACCAAGGTTCCTGGTTGCTTCGCACAAATGTACTGAAACTAACAGAATGAGCTTGTATTATGAAAACAAACATTCACACAATCAACAAAAGTCACATTGAACACGAGATGTAGTCTTATCAATACAACATAAATAAATACAATATTACAAAATGTTAGATTTATTTCTTTTATTTCTCCCCTCGTATGACCCTGAAGACCATACTATACTACATGGTTGAAATCGTCTTGATTCCCGCTTTTATATGATGTAAAAAAATATGTAGCATTCTTTTTAAAAAAATGAAGGTCACCTCTACTTTAAGAAAAATATTACAAATAAACAAAAATTTAGATACGCTATCATATTGCTAGTAAAATATACTATAACTTCCTCCTCTTCGGTTTTTTCTAATGTTTACCGTTTACGAAAAAAACGCTGGTTCAAATTATCGTGAACACCCTGTATAGCATATGTTAAATGTATGATAAAGTATGAATTATGCTTCACATGTACAGTAAATATGGACCAAATTATATTTTGTTTGGTATCATTTTAATAAGAAAAATGTCACGATTTTGGTAAGATTTTATTAAAAATAAGTGAAAAATAAAGAAGTTTTATTATTGCACTAGTATTGTCTCACCGATACGCACCTTCGGCCGCTTAGTCCGTGTTTACATGCTATCCTTTTCTATGTTCGGCATCCTTTGTAAAGGATATATAAAAATTATATGTCACGAATACCGTGGAGAAATTCTATATCTCTGGATCGGTGGAGATCTGTTAAAAAAATTTACCGCAAAATTAACTTTGACCCTTTCTTTAAGATTAAAAAATTTTTTATCGTATCGTAAAAGTCTCACAGGAGCAATGGGTCTCGAGTCAACCGTTCTCTTAAAAAACAACTTTGACGTTTCATAAACTAATTTCTTCCATATGTCTATAGGGTGTCCCAAAATGGTATAAACGTGGAGGGAATGATTCTACACGAGAAAATAAATTGATAATATGTTAGTGAAAAGTTCGTTGAAAATATGAGAATAAATGTTTTTCATTCGACGCCTCGGTTTCGAGAAGTTAATGTTTGAAAATTCAGCGAACACGCGTGCTCTTGAATGGCAATCGTTTGACGCGTCTGTTCATGACCTACTAATTCTACTTGTTCCAAACGTTAAGCACGCGAACTTGACGGATTTTTAAAGTTCTCGAAAACGAGGCGCCAAACGAAAAAAATTTATTCTATATTTCCAATTTATTTTCTCATGTAGAATCATTCAATACACGTTTATAGCATTTTGGAAAACCCTGTAGACATATGGAAGAAATTAATTCACGAAACTTCAAAGTCGTTTTTAAAGAGAACGGTTCACTTGAGATCAATTGACTTTTGTTCCTTGCGATGAATACGATAAAAAATTTTTAACCTTAAAAGAAAGGGTCAAGGTCAATTTTGTGGTCCAATTTTTTAACAGATCTCCATCGATCCAGAAGTATAGAATCCCTCCATGCTATTCGTGACATATAATTTTTATACACCCTGTACATTCGGCGTGGTCGACGCGGTCGACACAGGCATGAGAAGGTAGTGTCGGGGCACGATCTAAACGCGCACACAGAACCGAGAAAAAGCTTAAATCGAATCAATACTGTATCTTCTAAACTAATGATTATTCGCCACAAGTGATTTAGTACTTTCATGTAGGGAATAACGTGTAGCATCGAGTAGTGCATTGTTACGTATGGAGAACAGATATCATAAATATACGACATCTGTTCCAATATCGTATCTGGCGGGAAACGCCCTAGACAACCCTTCGTTAACCCAGTCCAGACATCTAATGGAATACAGTAAAAAACAGTGTGACGTACGACATTAGATAATGAACAGACCACCCTATTCATTCTCAGGGTATATAAACCCTTCGATTCTTCCTCTCGTCGGTCAGAACTAGTAGAGTCACGAGCAGAGTAACGTGTCACACTGTTTAGAGTAACCTTAGTAAGATCGGGCAAAAGTTCCCTTTCGGACCAATTCAAGCATCTAGACTCCGTAAAGATTCGGTTGTAAGTCTATTTGAATATTAAAGGTTTCTCGAGCCCCGCATTGCCAGTGCGTCACCAACAGGCATCTAATTCATTAAAAGCACACTTTTAATCGCGACACTGCCAACTGTAAACAAACTCCATATATACAGAATATATACTTGTTGTTTGGTAATTCGCGTAATTTAATAAACCCTTAATTATAATCCAACAATCCTAATTTAGTAATTGAACGTTCCCACACGATACAATCTTACCGCTCGGATTGTATCTATTAAAATTATAAAAGTTTCAAGGCCCTACTAACATTCCTAGCGGCTCCCCGATTACGCATTGGGTTCGTCCGCATCCTAGCAGCTCCCTGATTACGCATCAGGTTCGTCTGCACTGTACATTATCCTAGCAGCTCCCCGGTTACGCACTGGGTTCGTCTGCGTTTGATTCGATTCCTAGAGGCTCCCTGACTTCGCGTCAGGTTCGTCCTCGACATCTATAATCCTAGCGGCTCCCCAATCTTGTATTGGGTTCGTCCGCGCACCTAGTTAACAAATTGAATCCTCATTCCAAAAAGAGAATAAACCCCTCGCCGGCCTATCGCGTTGCTCACGGCCCTGACTCGTAACAGCATTAAAAAATATACGATTCCATTAAAAAAACAAAGTTGACCTTCACATGACCTCTACGTGTTTTTTCGTGAATAACTCCTTAACAAAGTCACGTAGAGCATTTTCGCAAAGGAAAAAGCTACTTCGAATCACTTCACGAATCACTCCTTTAAAAGACGTACATTTTCGGAACACCCGGTAGATGAATGATTTTGTTTAGTTTAAGGTATTGCATAGCATATAGTAAAGTTATTGATTTTCTCAAAGAAACAATCTTATATATAAAACAAAATTGTTGACGATGATCAGCTGAACGATAACACATAATTCGTTAAAAATCCCTGCGTAATGGGGATTGCGTTGTTGACTGCCGAATGTTCTACTGCCACCGGAACCATCGGAAGGGTTCCATATTGTCAATTTTGATGATGAATCCATTCTCGCGATGGAGATCTTGCGAACGCGAAGGCGGAAAAACGTGTTTACGAGCCGTGACTGAAAACTTCGCGGCAATGGAGCCGCGGAAGCTCGCGGTAGAAGACATTGACAAGTGTCGGGAATGAATTCACGTTCACCGAGGATGACAAGCGGGATCATAGTCCGAAGCTCGTTCAACACGAAGCCGCAAGGTGCTTCGAAGTTTTCATCGCTACGGAGTCGCAGTTGTCTGTTGTCGATCACGGAGATTACGTTACACAGTAATACACACACTAACTCCGCCAGTGTATACGTTACGAATATTTTCAGCATGTAAACTTCTGATTCAATTAATAATAATAATGTGAGACTTCGCAAATTATGCGCGAGGCCCCTGGAATATAGGTGAGATTGATGAAGGGGACACATTAAAACAATTATAATAGATTTTTTATTTGTCATTGTTTAAATTAATCATTAAAGTAACCCAAATTATTTTGCGCATTCTTTACTGTAATTTTCATCAATGCATTTTTGCATTTGAGATATAAATATAATATAATTATATTATATTACATAAATATATTATATTATATTATATTACATAACTATATTATATTATATTATATTATAGTAATTATATTAAATTACATAAATATAATATAATTATATTATATTACATAAGTATAATATAATTATATTATATTACAAATATAATATAATTATATTATATTACATAAGTATAATATAATTATATTATATTACATAAATATAATATAATTAAAATATAATATAATATATAAAATAAAATATAATATAATTTTAAAATAATTAAAATTTAAAAATATAATATAATTATGTTATATAGACAATGTAAAATTAAAAATTGTATCGGAAGAAATGCATGTGACAATGTTTCGTACACAAATCGTTCTTTCGAATATCAATATTAAAATCAAAAAATCTTCTAAATTAACGATTTTTCGCCACAAGTGAGTCAGTACTGTTATGTTGGGACTAACGAGTAGCATCGAGTAGTGCATTAAAAAATGTACGTTTCCGTTAAAAAAACGAAGTTGACCTTCACATGACCTCCACGCGTTTTTTGTGAATAACCCCTTAATAAAGCCATGCAGTACATTTTCGTAACGGAAGTAGCTAGTGACAAATGACCTCAGGAACCTGTATAATAGTTAGACAATTTAATTATTCTAATGTTACATTTGTCTATACAATTTGTTAATTAATAAATTCAAAATAATTTGACTGTATGAATATATGACTCGGTGAGCACAGAAATGTGGTTAAATATTCATATGAACCGTAGTTGGTCGAAGCTTTTAATCTGTAACAGACATAACATTAAATTATTTCAACGACATACTTACGTATATGATTTTGTTAATTAATTAATTGAAAGCAAACCTCAATAAGCTGGTTACCCATTAGTCAGGGTCTAGAGGTTTATTTTTACGAGCCTGTCTAATTTGAATCCCCTTTTTTTCACGTTTCACGCTCTTTTAATTTCGCTTCTCCTTCAGCGTATTCATGAGGCTACCAGTTGCTCGCCGGCGCGTTCTTATTAATTACTAACCGCAAAACGAAAGTTCCAGAGGGAAAGGCGACTCTTGTCGCTGCCCTCCAAACATCGTGGACTGCACTTATCCGCGAATCGACGAGAGGCTCCTTTGAGACACCTAAAAATAAATGCTCGGAACTTTCCGACTGTTGGCGAATTTTCGGACGACAAGAACTCCCTTCTACATCCCCTAATTGATGAGGTTGCATAAACTCTGCGAACAATATAAATTAATGTTTCAGCATTTTTGTGTCAACCTCATCATCGTTTCGAAAACACCCTTTTTTCAAAAGTAAAAGTAATTCTATAATTTAAATGACGATTATTTTGAAAATTTATGGTTGAATTTAATCCCATTAATGAAAAAATTGACATTATCATTATCATTTGTTAGCTGGGACGGTTTTATAGCTATAATTGACGATTTGTTAATTGATTTACAAATACGATCGATATATTTACACATTTTATAATTGACGATGCTCAGGACCGATCACAGCTGTAATTAATAATTTTTAAATATTTACTTTTAGTGCTATTTCGCGTAGTCTTTCATTTAGTTTAATTACCACAAATTGAGTACTTAAATGGTGATTTCGACCTTTCAGGTTAAATTAGACCCAGACACGGGTTAAATTAGACCTAAAGATTTCTTCGCGTTCGCTAATTTCTACTGCGGTTTCTTCATGATTTATCATTGTTCAATTATTTATTCCTCAATTTATCATGATCTCTTCTATGACCTTCAAAAGACCTTGAAAACTACAAAAATCAGAACATTTTTTTCATATCACCATATTTGCTTCCTTTAACTGTACAAAATTTTTTCTCTCTTCAAGCCTAATGGATCTGTTTAGCTGTTGTGTTTCTCGTCATTTGGTTTATTATAAACAATGGCTGAAAATGTAGATGGACACAGTTCTAGTATTTTCTTATAATAATATAAAACAGTCAGTTTTACTGCTTCATAAACCCAGCGTTGAAACCGCGCTATCGAATGATTTCATCATGTTTTACGATACCTACGTGAATGAATTCGGGAAAGTGTAAGCTTTAAACGGAAGAAATGTAGTTGGAACGCGAATCGAATGCACTCGATGTAGTTGGAATTTACAGTGGTCTAAGAGTTGCACGGAAATAGATCCTTTCTAAGGGCAGTAACAGGGTTCCTGGCTGTGCAAGCCGTGCTACGTCTCACGGTGTTATGGTTGAAAACAGCGGTGAAACTTTAGTTCCGTCGACTGTAGAAATGACAGCAGACTTAGAACTTACAGCTAGTACGATGCACGCATACCTAGCACCGCGTAACTATTTGTATACAGGTTGTTTCAACGTTGCCAAATCGGGGGAACTGATTTGAATTGAGGGGGAGAAAGTTACCCTTTAATTACCAGTAACGAATGAGCTATTAACAATCTGCTATCAATCTGCTGCCAATCTGCTATTCAGCAGTCAGTCACGTGACATTGTGACACAAAGCGTGGGGAAATTGTGTTGTAGAAGAGAAAGGTAGAGTGGGGACACAATCTCAATCTGACGACTCTGGTTCCAGCTGATATTATCGCTTCGTTTTATGTGACTGTTATTATTCTTAACGAAAAATGTTTCTCAGAGAGTTGAATGGTTCAGAGGGAGCTTTCTCATGGTATTCTTATCAGGTAATTCGCGGAAAGAAGCTTTAGATTTTGTATCAGATATGTAGTAAATTCAGTGTTTATATTTCCACATGTTATTTAAATACTATGGCAGACCTGCGTAACTACAAGTAAACATTTTTAACAATAAGACTGAAACTTTCAATCCCATTAAAAAATAATAAATTTTATAATCTATAATTACTAAAATTTTAAAGGTGCATTTATATACAATAAATATATTTCTCCAGAAATATTTTATAGTAAAAGTCGCTGAAAATTTATAGTCTCGTTATTTTCATAAATCATTTTCAAATAATCATGTTTAACGCTTCGTCGATCTAATATTAATTACAGTTTCAACGATTTCGCATTTCACGTATCATAACCTTTGGAACGTTTGCTATATCAGCGCAAATAGTAATTTCTAAATCCGGATAAATAATTTCATCACTTCGCGTGGGTAACGATGCACAGTCACCCTGTGTACCGAATCATTTGTTCATAGGGGAATTAATTATGCGAATCGCGAATATAATAATGAAATTCAAGATATCTATAATATCGCTGAGCATAGTTATTTTTAAAAATTCGTATACTTAAATAACCCTTGTTAACTTTTAACACAACTTTATTTACAAGCACTAGATACAATATTCTCTCTCGATCGCTAATAGCCTGAGATGTTAAATAAAATAATTTTTAAAAAATATTCTCTCTACATATAATCAGAACGACTGTGGAGACAGTCAAGCAACAGCGTTCCCTCAAGAGCCGAACTTTCGCCACAAGAATGGTGGCGCTGCAGTCGTTGGACGCGTTCATGCTAACCTTTCTTTTTTCCGTGTGAAAATGCGTTACGCATACCCCGGCACCCTGGGGAGAAGCCGTGGTTATGTGGGACTCTTCTCCGGCGGTGTACCCACTAAAAACACACGCCCACCTAAGCTATAAGGGAGGTGCCTGGTTCACGCGAGTACTCAACAGGACACCTCTCAGCTATCATGCTACCCGGGGGGAGTGTTAGTTAGGCTCCCCCAATGTCTAAGCTAACAAGACCCCGGGCGAAGGGCCCCGCCCGGTGTCCCCATCCTTCGAGCCTTCGAATTGGGCTTCCCGAGCCTCAGCTCGGTCCACCCACAGCTCCCGGAGTCTTCGCGACCCGCTCGGGGCGGCTGACCCGAAGGTCACCGCGCCGGTCAGGGCAAAAAAACGCCGCCACCGGTAAGAGAGGGTCGTCGGAGACGCGATCCAGCACGCCCCGACCAGCTTGCCCGCCTCGTCGAGTAAACACACCGACCGGTATGCAGAGGGAGACTTTGCGGGTTTTCCCACCTTATGAAGGAGAATCAGGCACGCTTGCTTCCAACTTTTGGGGAAGATTCCCCGGCCCAGGCACGCATCCAAGATGCTGCTGAAGGCCGGGGCGAGGACCTCTAAAGCCGAGGACCCCGTCAGGGCTAGGGGCTTTCTTGCCCCCAGCCCGGAGTGCACGAATGGCTCTGGACAGCTCCCGCTCCGTGACCCGGAACTCGGCCGACCATCCCATGGCCGGCTCCGAAGTGCGTTCAGGCCCCCTCCCCTCCTCGTCGCTGAGGGGGAAAAGGACATCAACGACGCGCCCCAAGAGTTCCGGGTCTAACCGCTCCGTGATCGGGGACGCCCAGGGGCGGATCCTCACGGAGGGTTAGCAGGAGCTCGTCCCAAGCCTTGGCCTTGGCTGCGGCAGTGGCACGCTTGAGGGCCTTGGCCGCCGCCCTGCACAGCTCATACAGGTGAGCGACCATCAACTCCGCGTCGTCGCCGAGAAAATGGCGGCGACGGCCGCGACCGGCCGTTCTTCGCAACTCGTCTAGCTCGCCCGTCCACCAGTGCACGTACTTCCTCGGCGGCCTATTGCGGATACGGGGCATAGCGACATCAGAGATCATCTGCAATGTGCCCCGCATCCACTCCGCCCCCTCTTCTACCCCGCGGTCCCTAGCCTTTGACCAGGGGGAACCGATAACAACGGCCCTCAACAGGTCCTCGTTCAGTCGCTTCAGCGCTCAGCGGGGCACCGAAGGGATGCCACTCTGGAGGGGCGTATCCACCGGCGGGTCGGAGACCACTGCTACATCCATGAGGACGTAGCAGTGGTCCGACAAGGTCTCACCATCCCAGCCCCGCCAGTTGGACACACAGCGCGAGGCGGCGGCGGCCGCGAACGAAACGTCGACAATCGACCACCCATTCCACCTCACGCACGTAGGCACGACCCAGTCCCTCCGCCCAATCAACAAGGGCTCCGCCTCGGGCACTGGTTCTGGGGTTCCCCCAGTTGGTGGACCTCGCATTGAGGTCTCCCAGAACCAGCACCGGACCGGTCATATAGGGAGCCAACATGAATCCCAGCCGGTCCAAATACCTCCCGAGTTCGGCAAAGCCATAATTGGATGAATTGTAGCATCCGGCGACTAAAAATCTTCCCCATTTAATCAATACAACCCCACTGCCCCGTTCGACCACAGAACAGGGGGGGGGGGGGCGTCGCCGAAGGGCTACGATACCAAATCGCCACGGAGCCTTCTTCGTCCCCGAACCAGTGTGGGTGGTCGGGGACCGGGTAGAGCTCCGTGGCCACCACCAGGCCAACTCTCCACTCCGTCAGGCATTGGACCATCAGGTCCTGCGCCCGGCGGCAGTTATTGAGGTTGGCCTGGAGTACCACCTGGGAACCTTCGCGGGCCGTGGGAGCCACTATTGTCTACCCGCGGGTGTTCCCTCCTGGGGCGGGGAGTTCTGGGTGCCCATCCCGGTCGGGGTCGTCTCCACCTCGATCGCGGTGCACAAAGCTGTATGTGCCACAGACTGTGCCTCCCAACCAGCGCCTCCTGTGACCGCAGGGGGCGGCGCCACACCGCCAAGCTTTGCTCTCTGCCTTGTGGTTTGCGGGTTTCCCCTCTCCCGCGCACATCACACAGTGTGGCGGGGCGGCACATTCAGCCGCTCGGTGGAATGAACTCCCGCACCGGTAGCAGTGGCCGCTCCGGTCCACAGCCGCAGAGCAGAGCTGGCCTAGGGACAGGCAGCGGAAGCACTGCAGCGGCCGGGCGGCCAAAACGACCACCCGGGCGAGAGTCCATCCCACCTTGACCTTCCTGGCCTTCTCAATAGTTGGGCCGTCGCGGCCGGGCACTGCACCCACACAATGCCAAGACCGCCGGCCGGGACCTTTACTTCGCCGACTTTAACGGACTCGGGGGTGCAACTCCCGTCCGTCGCCATAGCTCCGGCCACCTCCTGAGGGGTCACAGAAAGGTCCAGGCCGGTCAGGCAGAACTCCTCCTTCTTGGCCGGCCTGGCCTCCCTCACGTCCATGTCCCTCAGGGCAGTGGCCATGTCAGCGGCGAGAGCGTCGGCCCTGGCGCCCCCGTCAACACCGGGAATCTGAATAATCAGGCCCCCGGTGATCGCCCTCTTCCACGAGAGCGACTCGATGCCGAGGGCGTCCAAATCGACGCCCTGGCGAGCCGCTCTTATGGCCTCCTCATAGGTGGCCTTGCTCCCCTCCGGGACGGTCACCGCGACCACCGCGGAGCGGGAGGGGCCACCACCCAGAGGGGTGCCTTCTTCGTGGGCGGGATCGATGCCGCCAGGTGGTGAGAAATGGCGAATGATGCCGCCACCGCATCGCGGGTGCTGGGAGAGGAAAGGGTGGCCGTGGCGATCCCCTTCCCTCCCGTCTTCCCCTTCCTATTCTTCTTCTCCTTCTTCCCTCCCCCCTCCGCGCTCCCGGTGGTTGGGATCACCCCACCAAGGGCTGCGGGTGCCAAGGCGGCGGAGGGCACATGGGGGGGGAGGTCGTTGGGTCAGAAGAATGTGCGGCAGGGGAACGGGCCGATGCCGCGCGGGTGGTGGGGCTCCTCGGCTTTACAGCCGATTGGGCCGTCCCCGTGCGCGCCGCCGCTCCGGCATACGTCGCCGGTTGGGTGTGGCGGTCCCCTCCGGCCCCTGATGGCCTCCAGGGACTCAGGCAGTCCCCCTAGCTCTCTCTTGAGGGCGGTGTTCTCCCCCCGGAGAGCACGGTTATCCACCTGCACCCTCTCCCAGAGGGCTGCAGCGGGCCGTCTAGCTCGCTCAGGGGGTGGGGCCCTCCGATCCTTCACGAGGGAGCTGCTGCGCTGGGGAGGCTCCCTGCCACCCCCGCCTCTACTGTGCGGGCGGTCTCTTTGAGGTCCCTGACGCTGGTGCCCTTCAGGTTTTTTGACCGAAGGGCCGTGGTCTCCACCAGTTGGCTGGCTGCCAAAACCTCCGCCAGGATCTCCCCGGGTAATAGGCCCCGCAAGTCCCCCTGCCGCTGCATCACAGTAGGTACGGGGTCGTTGCAGCGCCTTTTTGGCTCCTCCCCGGTCGGCCCGCTCACGAAGGGCGAACCGGTCCACTTCAGGGGCGTCCGCGATGACGGCCCCGAAATCTCAGAGGACCGGTCGTCTACCTGGAGGCTTCCGGCGGGTGTACCCGGCCGTTCCACCCTCTCCCGCCCGGGGTGGAGGCCGCCACCATCGCTGCGACGGCTGCTGCCAGAAGCATTTCTGGCCTCAGCAGTGCACTGTCGGGTTTGCGGCCTTCCCCTCACGGGGGATACCACCTCCCGCGGCTCGGGAATCCCTAGGGACTCCACCACCACTCCATCACTCTCCGCTTCCAGCGGTTTTCACTCCTACTCCGTGTGAGCCTTGCCGGCATGGCAGGCCCCGCCAGGATCCGAAGATCCCGCCGGCATCGCCTCACACATCACAGGAACTACTTCCCGCCGCTCCTCCCCCCGCAGGTGGACACTGCCTTCCTGCGCGGAATGCGCAGTAAAAGCGACCGGCAGTGCGCCTCCCTGCACCCCTCGCTCCGTTAGCCACTCACCAACTATGGTGAGTGCCCGGGGACCACCACGAGGAGGTGGAGCGAGAGAATTTCATATATGTGACCACCTCAAATAGTGATGACGAACTCCACAGTGGAT
Source organism: Lasioglossum leucozonium (assembly GCA_028454225.1). Taxonomy (NCBI): domain Eukaryota; kingdom Metazoa; phylum Arthropoda; class Insecta; order Hymenoptera; family Halictidae; genus Lasioglossum; species Lasioglossum leucozonium. The sequence goes on along the minus strand of CM052216.1, from coordinate 9,442,596 downwards.
CAGAGTCACCACTGTGAAGGCCACATGCCCTCAGTCCTCGCGTTCATGCTAACCTACAAGTCTACCAACCACCCCTAACGCACATTTACTTCATTCATTTTGTGTAAATGCATCGTATAGGAAAATGGACGCTGTCATTCGGTTTGAACCAAATCGCGAATTAATGCAAAAGAATCTATCGAAGTTTCATTATTTGAAATTCAAATCACGGATTCAATCAACAGAAAGAAGCGAGAGCAAAGCGACGACACGACGGGCAGTTCTTCCGCAGAACTTTCAAGTCAAGAGAGATTGAAAAATATTTTTCCCAATCACTGCGAAGATCCATCTTTCCCGTATTTACGCGGACACTGTGTCTTTTCATTGTTAGATTCCATGTTACGTGTCTAACAATTTATATCGCAGGATACGGTGAACCATTATGTTTTCCTCAAAATAGACGCGTTATGAAAATTGATACACGCTATTACACTTCATCCTGTTCTGCTAATTAATTTCATGTACAAAGGACAATTTATTGTTATCGCTAGACTGACGAAACTCGTGTATTTACGGTTTAAAAAATTTCCAAAAATTAAGAAACATTGTTCAATATTTATTTAAAATCTTAAAAATATTGGCAAACTTTTTAGCAGCCACAATGAATCGTCAGCTTGTAAATCTGTCTGACAATGATGACAATCAACATTTTTTAAGAATGTGCGATCAATAACTAAGGATTCGTCTCTATATGTATAGTCAATTTTTATTAGTTATAACTAGACAACGAATTTTATGTTTTCATTTTTTTTTTAATTTTATGTTTTATTAAACACATTAAAGGTGAAAAATTTGTATTTTGCATACACATCCGCTGTCTAATATCATAACTAGACCGAAGATTTTATGCATTCCTAATAAAAATGCAGAAGAAAAACTTAACAATATTTAAGCAAAAGAAAAAATACATTTTTATTTATGCTTCTTACAGTCGATGCAGAAAATGTTTATTTTGTATAAATATTCGCAGTCTAATTATAACAACAACTTCAAGTATGAATTAATAAATCACTCTATCAATGAATAATATATGTAATCTACTAATTTGTTCTAAAAATTTAGAAATTGTCATATCTAAAATATATTTCATAATTTTGTTTCGAATGATTTTCGAAATTCTGTCTCGAGGCAATGTGTTGGTTAGAATTTAACGAATTTGCATAAACTTTCACAGCGCGGCTACCGCAAATTTTTTATATTTTAAATTGAAAATGGCAGGATCAGTTTCTCGTCGTTCCGGGCTGACGTCACGACGTGAATACTATATCACGAAACATCGTAGTTCATATTTCCCGATAGGATATCGGGGTAGAAGTAAAAAGAGAAATGTCAAGCAGAATCGTTGAACAAACGATCTGAACTGTCCGCCGGCGAACAATGAACTACGAGGTACAATGATGGGCAAAGGCTGACGTACCCGATGAATTGTATCGCATTTGCGGTTTGGAGGCTGCCTTTATGTGCTCCTCTTTCTACAGCGGTTGCTCCTTCATCGCAGAAACCGATACACCGTAATACATAATGCAGAGTTATCAGAATGTCCGAGCCGTTCGCTTTGCGCGTTTCCAGCTGCTTTGCTTCGATACGATTGCTTTGAATACTCGTTCCTATCCGATTTCAGGAGGCACTACAATTTTGTAATTGACTGACAATGCCCACTGTCGATAAAATCCTGATGTTCGACAACAGCACCGCCATCCGAAAAATCCACCGTAAAATTCCTAGTACCTACAGATTTAGCAGCATTTGGACAATACGTTGGCTATACGTGTACCAGTAGAATTTCTCAACATAATTAATAATGTAAGAAATACTTAATAATATTTTTAATCTGAGAATATTCAAAAAATACTCAAAAGTGTTGTATTTCCTTGAAACAGGTGATTTCTGGGACGATTTGAAGTAACTTTTTCCTTTGCGAAAATCTCCCCTGCGACTTTGTTAAGGAGTTATTAACGAGAAACGCTGACCAATCAAAGCGTGGCAGGTCCCGCTGAGAGTAGCGTTGGACTCGCGCCGTGGTGAAGCAGTGAACAAGAGAAGGAGTAAAAATTGATTTAATTAAAACTCATACTGCTACAGTTGTACCAACTCACACATTCGATACCAAGTTGGCAGTCGTACCAACCCACATTTAAATAAAGCACAGTACAGTAAATGCGAAACATAATAGTTAAAACTATTATAAAGTGTTAGTCAATTTCTGTTTTCTGAAGGTTTAGTGTTGCTGGCTAGTGCGTTTGAGAATCTGTTCCAGTGTAATCCGAACGTAACTCAGTGTAATCCAAACCTAACCCAATGTTATCCAAACATAACCTAGTATAACTCAAACCTAACCTAATATAATCCAAACGTAACCCAATCCGAATATTATGATGTCATTTTGGGTTAAATCTCATCGAAAACTACTAAAAAATATAAAATAGTGTTTAATTTTTATGCACAATTGAGTTTGTGCAATCTGTTCATGACGTAAGATGCCACATACCTGCTGAGGCCGATTTGAATTGAAAATGAAATTTACCTTTACTGCCGGGATTCTGTCGGTTCTAAATATTTTAACGCGAAATAAACGCGATTGTGCCGTTCACGATTCAGGGAGATTCAATTAGCCGTAACGGGTTAAAGCGATTTTGTAATGCTATTCGGTGACTTGAAATCTAATTGCAGTTTCTCTAGTTACATCGGCGTGTCATGCTGGTTCTATCAAACGAACCATGTAATTGCAATTAACAAATAGTCATTTGAAACTTAACATTACTAACCGAGGCAGAAAGTCGTTTGATTAATCAAGCTTGAGAAATCTTTTATGTCATTCTTGTGTGAGATGAATCCGAGGACCAACTCACAGAATATACTCTATTTATTGAAAAGAAAAATTCGCTGTGCGAGACACGTGTCCACACCAAAGGCTTCGGGACAACAGGCCAGGCTTAATGTTCGGCTTAGGAAACCACAAATTTTTGGATTTTTTAATATAATCCGCGTAGATTTTGATAAGAAAACAACACATTCCAAGTTACAATCCTAGGGATTCAGTAGTTCAAAAGTTATGCGTGTTTAAAGTTCAGAAATTTTTACCGTTGTTCACAGGTAAAGGCGTCGCCATGTTGGTACGTAGTGAGCATCGCGTGTCGTTTAACAAGCACGCGCTGATGTCGATAACGTAGATTTCCAACCGTAGTCGGGCTAGGCCTTATCCGTCTTCCCAACAACCTAACCACCAACCAAATATTTTAATTATTGTTCGATGACAGCTTTTCAAAGAACAACATGTACATCTCAAATATATCAGCTCTACATTATCGACATCATCGCGTGTTTGTGGTGCCATCTCGTTAGACGACGCGCGACGCTCACTACGTACCAACATGGCGGCGCCCTTACCTGACAGAAACGGTGAGAATCGTTGAACTTTAAACACGCATAACTTTTGAACAACTGGGTTCCTATGATTGAAACTTGGATTTTCGGCATTTTCTCGTCAAAATCTACGGGATTACATAAAAATAAATCCAAAATTGGTGGTCTCCTAAACCGAATAGCAGCCCACAGCAGGACCATACAACCTCAAATACGTACATAGAGAGGCTACCGCACGCACCAATCACACGACCCATAACTAATATGAGGGCGCAACGATAAGGCTGATTTCCAACCAAAAAAAGTTTCCCAGATTATTACATTCAAGAATTTTGTTTACAGAATAAAATCGCATAGTTTTTTGTTCAAAGTTCGGAAGCATATGTCACAAAAGTCACGGAAATGTATATTGAGGTTTCTGAAGTGATTTGGAGCAAAATCTCCTGTGCAAAACTTACATTCGAGGCTTCGTTTGGGGGTTCTTAACAAAATACACGGACCAATCAGAGCGCGGCTATAGTGAACGCATTCTGGCACGTCCAACGGCAACGCGACGTTTAGCGAGAACTGACGCCGAGCCGGAATTCATTCACTATAGCTGCGTTGGTTCTGATTGGTCCGTGTTTTTCGTTAATAACTTCCAAACGAAGCCGCGACGGCCATTTTTGCAAAGGAAAATTTGCGTCAAATCATCTCAAGAACCTCCCATTTTCGGGAGTTGAAGTAATTTTGGGGCACCCTGTATATAAATTACTAATCCATAATAATTAGATGAAAATTAATGATAATAAAATTGAAGCATTAATGTAAAATATTATTTAATATGGACAGTGAATATTACCAACAACATATCCATTTCGAATTCACATAGCAATTCATTGTTATGCTTACACAAATGATGAATAAAGTAATAACTGTTACTTTTGGTCAAATCGAATTTCAATTAATTCGCGAGTCAAGTAAACTATCCAGATTTCATTTTGATTCTTGCGAATAACGAGAAAGATTTGAACTAAAAATCCAACATTATTAGTAGACGAGAGTTTATGAAGAAATTAACTGCACGAAATATGACACAGTGAAAAGTATAAAAAACATTGTTACGTTGTTTTGAACGTGAAAAGACTATTAAGGGATGAAATGAATTTTTATTTAACCGCTGCTTTCCATAATCGATGCGGGATATTTTTATTTTGTATAAAGATCCGCAGTTTAATTATTAGCTATCATTTAAATGAAATAACGAAAGGTACAGGTATTGAATTGTAGCATGGAACAATGGTCCGGAAAAAAATATTAGCACATGCAAATCAAACGCAGTTTATGACACGAAGATTCTATTGCGTGCCGTTCTTTGCGATTAAATTTAAATTGCGACCAAAGGACATTACGAGCAGAAAAAGAATTTTATTTGTAAAGAGGGGAGAACGAGGGTGGGAATAAAAGAAGCGCGGTCGTACCATGTGAAACACACAAAGAGCAATGGCTAAGTATTTTGCAGGATATGGGAAAATCGTGACAATATTCGCGGACAGAGACAGAGAAAGTGAGAGAGAGAGAGAGAGAGAGAGAGAGAGAGAGAGGGAGAGAAAGAGATAGAAAGAGAGAGAGAGAGAAAGAGAAAGAAAGAGAGAGAGAGAGCTGCGGGTACATACAATGTGGGACAATGAATGCGGCCATGGATGTAGAAAAAGTAAGCGACGAAACGGGGTTTTGAATTGCGTCGAGTATGAAACTTTCTCGCTATTGCGACGCGTCTCTTAATTTCCAGACATTTACAGAGTCGTTTGCAATGCACACATACAAGAGCGAATGCGTGTGCGAGCAAAATGACGAATGTAACGGACAATAGGAGAGGAAATGGACACTTTTAAAACAGTTTCTGAAAATTCGAAACAATAACAAAATCGTGAACAGAAAAAACACAGCACTTTCACTGATCACTGATTCGTTTGTGCACGCCGATAAGTGTTTCATGAAAATTCTGCGGAAGCTTAAATCTAATTTCAATATATTTATTTTTCATTTCAATATATACATTAAAAAAAAAACATATAGTTCAGAGGTGGGCAATAATATATTTTTCTTAGTAGAATACACATAATTTCGAAGGAAAAATATTTTATTTTGACAATCTAAACCACAAAATAAAATTTTATGAATTTGGAATATAAAATAAAATATTTCCATTTAAAAATTCGAAACAGAAAATTAAAATATATTTTGTTATAATAATCTGGCATGAAACGAAATACTTTAATAATAAATGTATTGAATACGAACCATTATTTCCAGCAGAATATTTAAAATAATCAAATATTTCGAGATGAAATCGAAATATTTTTGATAGTCTTCACATAAAATACCATTTAAAAAACTTATTATATTAAATAAAATATTTTATTTTCACTGCTGTACGGACACATTAAAATAAATCGGTTTATTTGTTATAGAATAGTTTATTTTTGGAAAATATTTACAGAATATAAGTACTAATGAAAAAATAATCCATTGCAATTATAATATTCTGAATTTGTCAATGAATGATTGGACAGCGGATCTTCATGCAAAATAAACATTTTCAACCTGAATTGCAACAAACTGGAGTGAAATAGAAATGCATTTTTGTCATGAATGCATAAAATCCGCCGTCTAATGATTAGTACTCGCATAATTACTTTTCAGGAAGTACTTTTTGCTTCTCGCCTGTCACTTGTTCGTGAAACATAATATGCACTCGGATATTAATTACTATCGAAACAATGTATGGTTTCATGTGGAAAAAAAGTAGTGTTTCCTTATAAGAAATTCGACGCGGACACGACGGGCAACAAAAAAAATGAGCACGTTGCAAGAAAGACTTCCTCGTGCGCACTTTCATTGCAAGATATCAACAAATTCAGATTTTTTCGAGGAATCGGTTTGATGTTCGAATCTCGGTTTAGAGTGAAGAAATATAGACCGGTGTGATGTATAACAGAATTATCAGTGAACTGGTAACTGCCGAACGAATCATTTCTGGACGGAATGAGTTACGGACACTCGAGTAGCGTTATTAAAAGCCATTATTCAGAATACAAACGCTATTATCGAGATTTTTCAAGAATTATGACTACTTCCCTATAACTCATTGGTACTGATAAATTTCTTCTCGAAAAAATTGTCTCTTTGATATTTCCGTTTAGTAAACAATTTTTTTGTTGATCAATACGTTCCCGCCTTAGTCGTGATTCTTATCTGAATATTACCAGTATGGCTTATTTATTTTTAACATTAGCGTTAAACAAACTTTTTTCGAAATAAAACATATTGGTCAAATTTAATATTCGTTGATAATTTACAAGACTGTCGCCCTCATTTTTTAAACTTTTTAAAACCATATGTGTCAACCAGATTGATTTACATTGAAATAACCTTTCTTCAAAAGTGAAATTGGATATCCAAATAAAAAATTATAATAAGACCTTAAAGATTAGCATTGTTCCTTAAATAAGTTGACATATGACGGTTCTGCATGTTGTAATAATTAGACAGCAGATCTTTCTACAAAATAGAAATTTTCAACCGAAATTGCAACAAACTGGAATGAAATAGAAATTTATTTTCTTTCTTAATACATTTAATAGGCCATGGTTTCAAAAAACAATTTGTCGTTAATGTTTATTGATAAAAGATATTGAAAATACACTTTAATTTTAAAATTACAGAAAAAATTGTTTGTTTTTGGTCCAAAATTTTTCTCAATTATTTCGAAAATCGTTCATTTTCCATAAAACAAAGTAATATGACATAAAAGACGCAGACTGACCATATCTACAAGTTTTGTCAAACATATTTTTCGACGTGATAAATAATTTAATAGATATTCGAGAAAAACGATTTTATAAGTATTTCATTATTTTAATATTCAACAGCCTTGGGGCACGTTTTCCGTTGTCCGATCGAGCTCAAATTTTGTACAAAATTTTTTTATAATTATTTGTCAAAAAAGTTTTGAAAAAAATTGTTGACAAGAGTAAATACGAGCCACCCTAGTGTACAGTGTAGAATTTAACGCGCTCCATTTCCGCAATAACTCGCATTATTCTCTGCCATTCGTGTGCTTCGATGGTCCCGTGAAGCGAGAGGTGTGGAACAGCAACGGGACGATTAAAGGTCGCCGCGCAGCGCGGCGAGAAACTGAAAGATATTGAATTCACAGTATTTCATAGTTGTGCCCGCGGAAAGTAACACATTTACGAGCGTGTAGCCTTTTATGATAGTGCCAGTAACCCGCGGATATCTTCCATTTTCTGTTGTGTCAGTAACACGTTAGATAGGATATCGATTCCGCGAAAGGAATAAAAATGACGGCGGAATGTTTACCGACAGCACCGGGACTCCGTTTTTCTTCTTCGATGATATAAACTTCCTATAGCGACGGCGCGGTTAAGTAACGTTATAGAAATGTCAATAACGAGTCGAAATTAATTTTCTTTCGCTTCGTTGACCGAGTTAACGACCGAGTTTCTATAATCCCGATCTCTGGGTCAAACATGTTGCGAGTATTATTTTGCTAAATTTATTACGTGGTCCACGTAAATTATAGAAAAATAATATTTGGTGAAAGATGATACTTTTGTTGTATTTATTATTTTACAGTGAAACTGCAAACCTTAATATTTTCACATAATGATGAATGACGGGTAGTTTTTCAGTTAGGTTTTCTGTTAGTTCTGAGCTATTTTTCGAATCGTCGCTATTAAAATCAAAACACTAAAAACTAGCCCAGATGTTATTCAAACTCTAACCTAACCCAAACCCTACCTAAAGTAATCCAAACCTAACCCAACGTAATCCAAACACAACCTAATTAAATGCAAATATAACCGAATGTAATCCAAACATAGCCCAATATAACCCAGACCTATCCCAATATAATAGATAGATTCTTCTCGATCGAAATTTAAATATATAAAGTAAATGATATCGGCGCAAAGTTCGATCATTTTAAAAAAACAACAAATGTGCAATTATTTAAACATGTTTCTTACGTTTCGATCCCTATGTGGATCTTTTTCAAAGAATCATTTTTGCGTCTGAAAATATGCAAAAGAAAAATTAACAACAATTCAATTTAAAAAAAAAACAGCTATGTAGTTTTTACTGAAAATACCAATAATAAAATAAAATACATACTTGCTGTATCAATAACATGAACTGGACAAATATTACAAAAATTATTGAGTTACACTAACCACACTTAGGTCACATGTTGGCAGATGTGTAACTGAACCCATTTGCGTTCAAAAGCAAAGCACAAAGACATATATATGGTTGAACGTTCTATGATTGGTTAATCGATATCGATCAATGGACAAACGGCAAAAATTGGCGGCAAATTTGAAAACGCAATATACCTTAATTACTACTGTATTATAAATCCCAATATAATCCAAACATAATTCAATCAGATCAAAGCATAACTCAATGTAATCCAGACCTAACTGAATGTAATCCAAATATAACTTAAAGAAAGCAAAACATAACACAATCTAACCCTGACCTAACTGAATGTAATCTAATGTTACGTATGGAGAACAGATATATCATAAATATACGACATCTGTTCCAATATCGTATCTGGCGGGAAACGCCCTAGACAACCCTTCGTTAACCCAGTCCAGACATCTAATGGAATACAGTAACAAACAGTGTGACGTACGACATTAGATAATGAACAGACCACCCTATTCATTCTCAGGGTATACAGGGTGTCTCAAAACTCCCTCAACTCCCGGAAATGGTAGGTTCCTGAGGTCATTTGAAACGACATTTTCCTTTTGCAAAATGTCAGCTGGGGCTTCGTTTGGGAATTAACGAAAAACACGGACCAATCAGAGCGCGAGCTAGACGCGAACTGTCTGTCGCGCCGGCTGTATCTCCTACTGCCAGCGCGGCGGTCCGCCGCGACGAAGAAATGAACAAGCGAAACAGAGCAGAAATCGATTGAATTAATTATTGTAAAAACTCACATAATTCAGCCGTAAATCCATTTGTTACTTCGAAATGAGGGTAACTGGTCCTCTCGGTGACGAACTGCACAGCTGATCTCAGGTACACGGCAGTACCGAACGGTAAGGGACGTACGGCCAGGTCAACGAACTGCACAGCTGTTCCGGACCTCCACTTACATTATTCAAATGATAAATAAATCGTATGTTTCCTTCACACGGATGCCATGCAATTTTTCCACACTCGCGATCACTGTTCACATTTGTCAACAAATAGCTATGCACTAATAATAATTCCAATATCACTTGTATTGCAGCACGAATCAAAATAAACAGGTAATGCGATCAGTTGACTGCGGATTCCTCCTTTGGGTCGCCAGCGAGGTGAAAATGTTTCTCAAATTGATGAACAGGATTAATAAATTGGTCGTTGCACGACATTGAACCTGCCTACTCGTTAAAATCCACAAGGGCATTCCTAATATTCGCCCTATGGAATTATCGAGCAGAAGGGATCCAATGTCCTTTCACTTTTTCACTGGTTTCACATAAGTAATTTTCTTGAGATCGCATGAAGTGGTATCCAATGTGTCCTGTATAAACCCTTCGATTCCTCCTCTCGTCGGTCAGAACTAGTAGAGTCACGAGCAGAGTAACGTGTCACACTGTTTAGAGTAACCTTAGTAAGATCGGGCTAAAGTTCCCTTTCGGACCAATTCAAGCATCTAGACTCCGTAAAGATTCGATTGTAAGTCTATTTGAATATTAAAGGTTTCTGGAGACCCCGCATTGCCAGTGCGTCACCAACAGGCATCTAATTCATTAAAAGCACACTTTTAATCGCGACACTGCCAACTGTAAACAAACTCCATATATTCAGAATATATACTTGTTGATTGGTAACTCGCGTCATTTAATAAACCCTTAATTATAATCCAACAATCCTAATTTAGTAATTGAACGTTCCCAAACGATACAATCTTACCGCTCGGATTGTATCTATTAAAATTATAAAAGTTACGAGGCCCTACTAACATTCCTTGCGGCTCCCCAATTACGCATTGGGTTCGTCCGCATCCTAGCAGCTCCCTGATTACGCATCAGGTTCGTCTGTGTTTCAACCAACTTCCTAGCAGCTCCCTGATTACGCATCAGGTTCGTCTGCACTGTACATTATTCTAGCAGCTCCCCGGTTACGCACTGGGTTCGTCTGCGTTTGATTCGATTCCTAGAGGCTCCCTGACTTCGCGTCAGGTTCGTCCTCGACATCTATAATCCTAGCGGCTCCCCAATCTTGCATTGGGTTCGTCCGCGCACCTAACTAACAAATTGAATCCTCATTCCAAAAAGAGAATAAACCCCTCGCCGGCCTATCGCGTTGCTCACGGCCCTGGCTCGTAACACTAAACATAATCGAATGTAATCCAAATATAACCGAATGTAATCCAAATATAACCGAATGTAATCCAAACATAACCCAATGTAATCCAGACCTAACCCAATGTAATCCAAGCCTAATCCAATATAATTCTAACCTAACTCAATATAACCGAAACCTAACCAAATGTAATGCAAACCTAACCCAATTCGATATTGCTGACGTCGTTTTTGGGTTAAATCTGGTCGACGCCTACTAAAAAATATAAAAAAGTCTATCATTTTTATGCACAATTATCAAAGAAATGGACGATTAGAAGGTATTTGTCGAAAAACAGAGCCCTCTAATATTTCGAGAAAGGTCTCCGAATATTTTTCTCGGATCGTTAACTAGACACGACATGTTAACGGGCGCGATAAAGAACCGTAAGCCGCCGAATAATCGAATCGGTCTCGTTTCGACATGCTTCGGACGGACATAAATAATCTAATCTCCGCCGAAGACGCCGCGTCGGAGACGTCTGCATCCGATATCGACGTAGATTCGTGCGGCACCGGTATCAGACAGGCAAGACGATAAATTCGCCTCGCGAGCCGTCCTCCGTGCTCACGGGGGCAAACGAGGGAGGTGGCTCGTCCGAGATCTACCGTACACGATTTAATCCCATTAGCAAGCCCGTCGTTTACGAGGGTGGAAGTCGCGGAGTAGCTCCGGTACAACGGATCGTTCGATCCCACCCTCTCACGGCCAGTCAATCTTTAACGTTGAGGTCGCAGGTGAGTTTTACGGTCCCGATCAGGAATAGAAATTCAAGCCGTCGCGTCGGCAAGCCAAGCCAAGCCAAGCCGCGCGATGCCTCTCGACTTCGAACCGATGCGGTGCGGCATGGCAGCGTCGTAAAACGCGTCAAACCCTCCTCCTACCCCATCGGATCCAACTAAAACATCGCCTCAGCCCATGTGGACCGCGTCGAGATTCCCGGGAAAAATCAACAATCGTGGATGAAGCGGTCCGCAGAAATTATTCAAGACCGATCGAGTTTACCGCATTTCCATCGAGCATCATGATTTCGAGTTTTCGTCATGTTCCCCCGGGAATCGGACGCGGATGATATTTTTATTGATGGATGAGCCTGCTGCACTCGCTGCTGCCGTACGCTGTGGCTTGTCGAATGAGCCGCGCGCTTCCATAGTGTGGGTGTTTTCTAGAATCATGAGTGAGTGAAAAAGAGAGAGAGAGGAAGAGAGTGCTTGAAAAGAGAGAGATTGTTTGTTTGGAATGTTCCAGAATTTATCGATTGAATATATTGAAACTGAGCGAGAGAGAGAAAAAGGAAAAAGTGAAAGAGCGTTTGGAAATTTCGAGAATAATATATGAAGATAGCGCATGGTGACGAATGAATGTTCTAGAAGGTGTGCAAGTGAGATGGATGGATGTCAGTAATTATATATAGGAGCGAGTTTTGATTGCGGCGGATTCATTCTGTAAAACGTTTGTCATCAGGTCCGTGTCGCGTGATTAATAAAGAGTTTAATTTTTCGACCCGCATATAACGCCCTTCAATAGTAACATGGCTTCGCGATTTTCATTAAAGGATTATGTATCTTTATACGGTTCTAAAATAAGTGTAACAACTTTTTCCGTATAAAATTAAGTTTGGTAAATACTTACATTAGGGGCTTCCTCGCCGATTTTGATGACCTTGAAATATGTTATCAAGGTCATCATTCTGAACAACTTTTTCCTATACATGTTACCGCCGCTCAGCGTTAGTTTCCGAACTATTCGCAAAAAAGTTTCAACATCTCGAAAAGTGATCGGGGTAGGTCTGGATTAGATTTCTTAGCAGGGACGGGGTTTGGGGGAGGGGCGACAGCCCAATCGACACATGTTTTCGAGGAAATGCATAGTTCGTTCATAATAAATTCTTGTCGAGGTGCTCTCAGTATTATATGGTATGCAATGAAACGGCAAGCAGTTTGTATGGGAAGACGTATATTATCAAACCAAGTGTCCTTATAAACACTAATTCTGAAATTACATTGTGTTTTTATACGTCTTTTGTTTCGATTTCTAATGTAACTAATATTATGCCATCTAAAAATTAAGTTTTCGCGATCGAGTATCATATTTTCGTTGCACTTGATACAATTCATCGTGCCATGAATCACTTTACTGTTAACTAAAAAATCTATCAACTTTTCTTGATTGTTGCAGATAACCAAGAATTCGTATAGTCTCATGCTTAATACTCCGTTTGCTAATACAGTTGACAATGAAATGAGTTCGCGTTCGACACGATTCATTTCACGTTTCATTTCGTAAACATATACAGAAAAGAAAATGGGTCTCAACTGAATGAAGTCGTCTTAAGTTAGGACCGTGGCCGCATTATCGGCGGTCACAATTTCAAATCTAACCAGGTCCTACTCCGATCACTTTTTGAGATGTTGAAACTTTTTTGCGAATAGTTCGGAAACTAAAGCTGAGCGGCGGTAACATGTATAGGAAAAAGTTGTTCAGAATGAGGACCTTGACAACATATTTCAAGGTCATCAAAATCAGCGAGGAAGCCCCTAATGTAATTAATTAACTTAAGTTTTCCTGATAAGTCAATATGTAAACACCATAGATATTGGAAGATCGTCAAAATACTTTAACAGAGCACAAGTGGATTTGACCTTGACGGAGTTGATCGTCACGCAATAGGAGTGCAAACGGTGAATAGACGAAGCTGATCAGTAAGATTTTTGACCGATAGGTGATGTGGGTCTAATTTTTTTGCTAATTTTTACGTTATCGTGGAATTATTTGTAATATTCAACAGCATACTGCTTGTCACGAGGCATCCCAAGCAAGCTTGACGTCACAAGATAGCCGCCTGTAACCAGAATTTCTAAAAAATATTTTTTGATCGAACCTAGCGCCGATATCAATTTTCATTAAATTGTTACATAATTACGATCGACACTTCACACCAAAAATTATCATGAATGGCGAAACAATCAACAATAACTTTTACGCGTCTATTTGAAGAAGATTTAGAATTTAATCAAATCACTAAAGGATTGGTCTAAGATAAATTCATCATTGGCTAAGATAAGTAACAGAAAAATCTTTTTATTACAATGTAAACCCAAAAATATCATATCTAACTTTATAAAAGGGAAAGTATTGAAATCTTACAATTCTAAATTTTTAATAAATTAAAAAACCTCAATGACAGATACATGAGAAGACAATTAAACATAACTATCAAGAACACACACAATTTGTACACTATGCTAAACAATAGAAAAAAATTTATTTTAATTAAATTAAATAATAATTTTAAAAAAATATTTTTTTGATCGAACCTAGCGCCGATATCAATTTTCATTAAATTGTTACATAATTACGATCGACACTTTACACCAAAAATGATGAATCATTAACTTTCCTAATTATTTTATTGAGAATAACGTAAGAAACATTTACACAATATGTTGCTCACATATTCGCATTGCTGGATCTCATTCGCACGAGTTCGGCTTCGCTTTGTTTCGACCTTAACGTTCTTAGCTTTATCTCGCTACAACGCGACGAGAAGAACGAAGAGAATACGTGACGCCTCTTCCTCCCTTCTTCAAGTTTACACCAACTTTTGATATTCATAGCTATACATGTCTAGCTGCATTATGAAGGGGTTGTGCAAGGGATTAATAACTACCATGTAACAAGCACAAAAACAATGAGCCAGCTATCCAAGGACTTGGAAAAACGTGAAAATTATGTCTCATATTGGCAAACCAGGCTCCTCTTTGTGAAAAATGGCACGCGGATTTATAGCACATTTTTTACTTTTAACGATAGCTTGAAAATTTTTCTTCCATTTGTGACCTTGTATGACATTGAAGATCATTGCAACGTTTGCAACAAAACAAAACATAACATTTAAAATATTGAAGCTCACCTTCACTTCTGAAAATATAATGCAAATAAAAAAATATCACAGACACCATTACATTGCTAGCACAAAAACAGTATGACTTTTCTGAACTGTATTAAACACTGAAATCTGAAGACAGAGATATAATTTAGCAATATTCAAATTAATTTTTTAAGATAATTTTTATAGGTCCATATAGCTTGACAACTTAGTGACATCGCCACTCGGATGAACAAAATTTTTTACTTCGAAGAATTGTAAGTACTTTGCCCAGCTTTCGGGCGTTTTTGCAGACTGTGCGTCTAGTTGTTAAAATCTGGAATTCTTGTAAAACCTGTTGGGTGAAATTACAGTTGAATTTGAATATCCCCCGGCATTCGGAATCGACGTAAATAAACAAGCAAAACGATCGATCGGTTGGAAAGAGTGTGATTAAGTCCGTCTGTTCGTATAGCGTTGTTAGTGCGTGTACAGCGAGGGATGAACCGTTCAGCGAAGGTAAAGTATCAGGGATGTGCGGGTAGGCCGATGTATCGAATACCGGAGGTTCGGGTCGGGTTCGGGTCGGGTCGGGCTGGAAAAAAAATCGGACGAGATCGATTCCGGATTTCGACAGTAGGATCATGCTACGTACCAGCGCTTTGAGTCCCGACAACGTCATGCTTTACGCATCCGCTATACCGTACAGTAGGGTATTTGACCCGAAAATGTGGTAAAAAGTCCCTTTCATAAACATCCTGTAAATAAAAATATTTTATACAGACAGTTACATGGACGTTTCGAGCAAATCCTATTATAATGTTTCTCACACTTGTTAATTATTAA
This sequence comes from Lasioglossum leucozonium, assembly GCA_028454225.1. Taxonomy (NCBI): domain Eukaryota; kingdom Metazoa; phylum Arthropoda; class Insecta; order Hymenoptera; family Halictidae; genus Lasioglossum; species Lasioglossum leucozonium. The sequence goes on along the minus strand of CM052216.1, from coordinate 9,427,070 downwards.
CTTAGCTACACAGCTGTAAAGAGATTAATCTCAAAATGACTAAGATTATTATTTACTATTTGCTTTAATTCGACTAATTATTAATGAAGTTACTAGATATACAGGGTATCCGAAGAATGTTTTATCTCCTTGAAAAGCCCCGAGGTGATTTGATGTAACTTTTTCCTTTGCGAAAACATTTTCCGTGGCTTTGTTAAGTAATTATTAACGCAAAATACGGACCAATCAGAACGCGGCTACAAGAACGTATTCCGGCTCGGCCAATACCAACACCCCGCTTAGCTGTAGCCGCGTTCTGATTAGTCGGCATAAGTCACAATGTCACGTGACTGATTGGCACCAGATTGGTAGCAGATTGGTAGCAGATTGATAGCAGAGTGGTAGGAGCGGGATATGCCGCGCCGCCGAGCCAGAATCCGCCTGCTGCACCGACGCTCTGATTGGTCCCGTATTATCACAAGGACTGCTGGAATCGTAATGAACAAAACAAGCGCCAATGAAAATCCATTAACCTGTTTTCCAAAATAAGTTTTCGGTTATTACATTATTCATAGACTTCTGTACGTCATATCAAAACGACAGCTTATTAATAAATAACCTAATTATAGGAAAATTTGAAATCCCCCCCTCTCAGTAATTTCAGAATCGTTGGAAAATAAAGCCATTCGAGGCACGAAAGAGCATGTTAATTAATCCTTCGTGAATTTCAGGATATGCACTCCCACTCCCATATTGAATGTTATTCCGCCTTGATCGACAGCTTTCCAGACTCGACTGGTGAATCGGTCAGTAAACTATTGTCGGAGATGATGTGAATTAATTAACGTTACCCGGACCCTCATCGCAAATGCCCGTGCTTCTAGCAGTCATTACAGAAAATTCTCGGATTTCACTCGGCAGTGTATTAATAATGGATTTGCGTACATTATGACGAAGCAACGAGCCATTGTCTGGGTAAGATAATGCAAACTATGAAAATATATGTAAGAATAGTGTCATTTTCAGTCCCATTCTACTTAGAAAAATGTCATAAATATGTGTTGATAAAAGTTTCATACAGGGATAAATAGAAATAAGCAAATTAAGAAGAAAAATTAAAAATTTTTTGCATTTTGCACAAACAGCGTGCACATCTCTTTCACACATATCGAGGCATTACTGTACTATTTATGTGCCATTGTTTGCAAAAGAGAACGCAAATTAAGATGAAAAATTGAAAATTTTTTGCATTTTGCACTAATATCGTGCACATCTCTTGCACACATGTCGAGGCATTACTGTACTATTTATGTGCCATTGTTTGCAAAAGAGAACGCAAATTAAGATGAAAAATTGAAAATTTTTTGCATTTTGCACTAATATCGTGCACATCTCTTTCACACATATCGAGGCATTACTGCACTATTAATGTGCCATTGTTTGCAAAAGAGAACGCAAATTAAGAAGAAAAATTAAAAATTAAAAAATTTCTGTATTTTGCACAAATATCGTGCACATCTTTTTCACACACATCGAGGCATTACTTTGCTATTAGTGTCTCACATTTAACCGAATTGGAGCTTGCAAAATTGTTACCAAATGTTGTTTGTTTTCCTTTTTAAACTATTTGTAGCTTCACATTATCAGTATCGAAGTTTCCCCAGACAATCTCAGAGTGAAGATTGCAAGAATCAGTGCTGTCCTAATGACTGTTCCTCCCCGAGGTAGATACAAAAGGCTTAATCTGATGCGTTTATCGCTGTCAGTCGAGTAATCTGGGTTTCGAATAAATTTCGCAGGCGGCCATCAATATGCCTGCAGTGCTACTGCACCGAAGACACTGACAAATGATCGTTGATACGAAAGATCGACGATGATGGTGTCAATCAACGTCGGCCCGCTTATTACACGCTGCCAACGACAATACGATTTTGTCGTGTACGAATGAACGTCGAAACATGCTTCCGTATAATGCGTCAATCCGATCTTATCGTATTCCCAGATTAGCGTCTTGTACCTTCTGAATCGTCTCCCGCCACGTATTTCACTTTATCTGTGATGAACAGAAATTTTTACTATTTTATTTATAAACATTTGAGTTTTGCCATTTTTTTATTCAAAATCATAAACACATCTTTTTACCTCCACCTCAACATACTGCATTGACTAGACATTCAATTGAGTTCGATCATAACTTTGATTTTGAGATTATATATCCTATTAGAGACTATTGTATATACAGGGTAAGGCGCAAATTAGTCCCCACGATTTTTCAGCCCCTTCGGATGGTCGGACAGAAAAATGTTTCTTATCAAAATTAATCAGTATTTAACCGATAAGAAATTGCAATATTTTAAATTTTTAAAAAAATCGATTTTCAACAAAATATCAAGGTCGCTGTCATATCTTTTAATGGAACTAGGTATTTTTTACTTCATAATATTCAACGACCTGCTATACAATGACTTTCAGATGACCTTGAAAGATAATATCGCCATGAATGAATTGCCAGAATATTTGAAATATTTCAAAGGTACGTTATTACGTCTAATAGTAACGCCTCGCATTTAGAAGTAAACAAATGAACGTAAACATTGTGAATGCTCATAATCATAAAGAACGCATAATTCAAGCATGTGGAAATGTAAAAAGAAGTTCTCTAATGGAAGCTACACATAAGACTTTGTTACAAAGAGCAGAACTTTGCGTTACACAAGATGGAATGCAGTTCGAAAATTCAATTTAATTATTAATTAATTACATGTACACGTTTAACATTTGTATTTTCAATGTGGCTCCGTATAAATTTGGTTTTTGTGAGTTAAGCTCTGAAGCAATGTTTACGTTCATTTGTTTACCTCTAAATGCGAGGCGTTGCTATTACGTAACGTCGAAATATTTCAAATATTCTGGCAATTGGTTCATGGAGATATTATCTTTCAAGGTCATCTGAAAGTCATTGTATAGCAGGTCATTGAATTCATTTCGACGTCGCCTACAATATAATTTTTTTGTTGAAAATCGATTTTTTTTTAATTTTAAAAATTGCAATTTCTTGTCGGTTAAATACTGATTAACTTTGGTATGCACCCTGTATATGATTAAACATCGAAGCGTAAATCTCAGGTATGAAACACCTAAGATACTTGAATATTTAATCAAAATTCATTTCCCCTTTTTCCCCTTGTCACAAGTTTTGTGATTTAAAAAGCACTATTTCTTATCTTAACCTTATCAGGTTTATTATAAATTCGTTCTCACATTGAATGTCGATGAAGAAATTATCACTTGTCAGTTGGTATACAGCAGTTACAGAAGGTATTTAAATGTTGTTTACTTCGTTCTCCTGATATGTCTCAAAGTAAATGACTGTTGGGTCACTTTCCGTTTTCGCGATATGTATACACTCTTGGAAAGCACTGTTTACGGGTTGCCTCAGTGTACCGATAACCGCCGTGCATTCAACATGCACACTTGTATATATGAGTGTTACATTTTACGTCTTGATGTAAGCCAGTTAGTATACTTTTCTCTTTGTCAAATTTTGAACATTTATATATTTTGCTAATTTAATCACCACTCAAATTTAAAAATATTTTTTAATAATTCACCTTTCCTACGGACGCAAGTTATAGTAAAAATTCTGAAGATGATCTTAATTTAGATCGAAACATAAATACACTATAAAATTTTTGCAAAAAGGCTTTCATATTTTGGTTTTTCATGATCGAACCACTGCGTCGATACTAATTTGTAAATCAAAATCATAAATTTCGAAAAAATCTATTCGCCCTTTCCCTATTCTATAGGGGTGGGTCAGGTAACCGAGCTTCGGTTCGGCTTCTGATGATTCGGGCCGAGTCGGGCCGGGACTCGCAAATTCATGATATTCGTGTAATCTCGGGAAATCTATGAAATACGAGTACCGTAACATTATCAATTTTCGGATTCCCGGCACAGCCAGACCCGGTTTCGACTTCGGAAACCCGACATTACCAAGTACTCGAGTGTCACGAAATTTCGGGTCTCGATCCGAATCCGGGGAAAATACCCACCCGATACGAACCCAAAATTTCGGGTACCCAGTTTTTCCTGTGATATAAATGTTTATAATTTCAATGGTAGCGGAATAAAAACTGCAAAGAGATAATAATAAGCTTTTGATAGTATTCTATCCATTGAGATTCGGTACAGATGTTCCGTTTGAGAGCTTGCAATTACGCATATCGCTCGAGGCTGACATATAAGTGATAAGAATCATTGAGGCAGAGTGTCCTAACAGGAAAGTGCAACGATACGACTCATTAAATTATGCGCTTTGATACACCGATCGTGAAAGGAAGTTCCGTCCCCGTGGGGGGGGGCGGAGGGTGCATGCATACCTCGCGTATTTGCCCGTAAATCCTCGTTTTCCCTCATGAATTGGTCCCGGGGACGGCTAACTGAACTCCTGTTTTTCTGGCTTCGCGATACGTGACTCCGTCGTCTGCTAATGAATATGAAACACAATCTGGGGAGTAGATTAATTATTATTCGATTACCTTGAACGAGCCGTATCGCGTTGTACGCAGCAATTATTAATCGCGCGATGCGGTGGACTCATTTCTCTGATATAATGGGCCCCGGTGTCGAATAGATCCTACGATATCGATCCGCGGATTCAATGCTCAGAGACTGATACGTTCGATGCATTTCGCATTTACGTAATGTTAAAAGAGAATCGGAAATGCACAAGTAGATGCATAGCGGTGCTTTCTGCGTTCTTGTATATATCGGGTTGGTGCAAAAATAATAGCGAATTCCTTTAGGTTAAACTTCAGGAATCTTTTATCCCATTGCATTCTTATGGTTACTGTAGGGACCACCCCCACCATTAATTTTCCGGTTCTCCTACTCTTCATCACTCCCACCTTCATCTCCAGAGCTTTTTCTTTCATAGGATACCGTAGGATTTATATTGGATTAACGGGTTGAAATAAGTTAAAAATTCTGTTTTTCTTAAACAAGTATTTATTACAACGGCTTGGAAGTGAACGTCTTTCCTTGAGGAGGATTCGAAGTCAACTAACTACAAAACTGACCTGAGCACAAGACCCTCAAAAAGGAAAACAGTGTTCTAGTATATACGTATATATCTACAGGCCGCTTTCTAATTTTTACTACATTGCCGCGTCAAGGGTTTTTCCAAGTAGGACCCTTCTGCAACGCATCTGGCTTGCAGCCCCAATACTGTCCTCGGTTAGAACAAGGAAACTATAGAAAAAGGTCGAAGGCAATTTTGAAATAACGAAATATTCCAACAATTTATTTTGTAAGAAATAAATTTTCATTGAATTTACGTTTGCAAAAAATTTTCGTGTTCAAGCTTATTTCGAAGTCACAGTATAATAACACACTGATGTATTCGTCTCGACGTCACCAACTGTTATAATACACTCAAGGTCAAAATTTCTGTTAATCTTCGAGAAGCCGTTATACGGGTCTCGAATGCGTTTATTATTTTATGGAGCCTGTTAGGGATTGTTAAGTAGTTACAAAGTGGAATTGTAAAGTAATTACAAAAACGTGTTGGTCACTTGGGTTTTTTTTACCACGTTCTTCTGTTTTGTAACTCTGCTCTGGGGTCCGTTTCTCGGTCCCCAACCGCACATATTTACACATCTTGCTCAAGGTGTGGACCTTCTCCTCCACCGACGGGGAATGTCTCGAAAGACTCCTCCCTCGAGTAAAGACAGCGAATGGGGATGTTTTTCCCCCAAGAGGGTACCATCCCCACTGCCATTTTTTCCAATTTTGTGGAGGACGCGAGCGGACCTCGGGACAGCCGTTTTAGTTAGTTACAAATTGCGACTCGGTAGAAACACATTAAGATTGTTCAGTTTATAAGTAAGGTGTCTGCTTAAGATATATTGTATAGCGATTTGGTCCAGAACAAGGAACCCTTGTTTCTGGGCATATGGTTAGTGTCGTGTCGACGATGGTCGCCTCGTCGTCGACTCGGCGCCGAAATTCGATACTTAATTATTTTCCGGGGCCCACCCACGGACCAGATCTGTAGACAGTCATTCTTTGTATTTTCAATTTTTCCAACGACACTCCCACCCGTTCAAGGTTGTAAAGGAGAGGGAAAAATCAGTTCTCTTTTCGTCAAACCAGCAAATTCTTTAGTTTCGTATTCATTGTACAGACAGTCGAGTCTGTCGCAGTCCACAGTTTAAAATATAGTATTATTGTTGTCACGATTGTGTGAGAAATATCGAATTAAGGAATGTTGAGAATGAGCAGCGTGCGGTTCGAGAGAGCGACGCGTACCTTTCTCGGGGAAAACCCATGGGGGTGTACCGTCAGGTAAAAAGGATACTGGCAACAGGGGGTCCTCACGACTAGAAGCTAGCTGAGCGGGCACTCTTCAGGTGACGCTCAGTCTGTAACGACCTTTGCCTTTTTTATAATAAATCGCACCCTTTGGCGGACGGCTTCACCGTCAATACGAGTATTACTTTAACTCCCGCTCCGTTCATCCTATCCAAGAGATATATATAGTTACGGGTTACGGTCTCTCTTCCTTTAATCTATAATATTTCTTACAATTGTTACATTTTATTCTTCCCATTAAGGGAAGTGGTCCTTCGAACTTAGTTATTGTGATTAGTCGGCACACCACGTGCAAGTTCGAAGTAGCTTACTCAACATTGTCACAATAAACAATCTTACCTGGAATATATATACGTAGAACCTCTCTTAAATATTAAAAGAATCTACGACGTAGCACCAACCTTTCTATGGTGTCCGAAACATATAGTGCCATTTTAAAAAGTCAAGGTGACCTTTACTCTCTTACGTGAAACGCATTTTTTGAGATTTAAGATTATGCGAACGCGTAGCCCACCCAGTGCTAATAAAATTTTTTGTATAAAACATTTTTTTGAATGATCATCAAAACTGGTGACAAAACTTACACCTCGTATACAAGTCAGAATTGAAAATTATTGATATTAAAAAATCGAAGTTGTTAAAATCAGTTGCTATATATATGTATAAAAATTTATTTATACAGGTAGTCTTCGTAAAAATCAATGAAAGTTGACATTTTTTAATTAACTTCGATGCGTACAAAATATGAAATAATGTAAGCCGTCCACTATTTTTGTAAATTTTTATGGACATTTTTTTAAATATTATTATAAATATATAATTATTAATCATTTCAATTAATATTTTTGTTAATAATTTTGAATAAAATCGCAATTATAACTGATTTGGAATAGGTTTTGCTTCGAAATGTGTACAGTGAATCCTGGGTCAAGCGAGTGACAGAAGGAATGCTGACAATAATCTACTTTGTAACAAAGGTAGTCGATTACGACTCAGCCGATCCAAACGTAGATCCGTGTTTCTGCGAGCATGAATAATGCAGAAGACCGACTCTGGAAAGTTTTCAGGGTAACCGTTCCGGAACGATTTACGTTTGCGACTGAAATCTCTGTTCGTCAAAACACAGAATTAAGGAACACTATCTTTCGAGTGGGAAATCCTACATCCAAAATTACCTAGCAGTGGAAAAATAAACATACAGAAATCATTCGAATGTCAAAAAGATAACGCTGACATCGGCTGTTTCAAAATATTGTTCTTTCTTCCCCGGGACCCGCCTCTATCCCGAGTGCGCGGATAGTCATCCGGTACTACCACGTCCACAGCCCTCTCCGGCGATTCGGGCGGTCCCGACTGGTACGAAGGGGCTTATCCTCGTCGGTGGATCCCGCCTTGTGGGCGGGGCCTCCTACCCCACTTCAAGGTCGGGGCCTGCTATTCTACCTCATGTGTGGGATCTCTTACCCCACCTCCAGGACGGAGCCTCTTACCCCACCTCCAGGGCGGAGCCTCTCGCCTCACATGATGTCAAGACCTGAATTCTTTAGGGTGAACGGGTACTCAAAAATTTGGGTTAGGGTCGGATCGGGTATTTCTCTCGGGTTCGGGTCGGTAGGGGTGGGCAAGTAACCGACAATTTTGGATTATGGACGGGTTCGGTATTTTCTTGATTCGAAAAGCCGAACCCAAAGCTCGGGTACTCGCCCACCCCTAGAATTCTTCTAACTTTTCGAAAAAACTTAAGTTGTTTGGTCCAGTTTTAATGTTTAGTTCGAATGCATTTTTTCCCTGCCGATTAAAGCAAATAGGTCGGATCGCGACGTCGTGTAATTGTGTGTTCCTTAATCCACGAAGCAAAAACATATTGTGACGCTGGTACGCGATGGAACGCGACGACGACGACGCGCGACGGGTGCAAATTGGAGAGCTGAAATTAACGGCGAAGACATGTCCTGCGATCGTACACTTCGGGGACGATCTTCAACTCTAATTTCATTAGACTATGCTCGACTAACCGCGTCAAAGAAGCCCGGTTAACCCGAATTCTGGAATTGGAAAGTGCGGTCGGTTTCGCGTAATCGAGTCGATTCAATTGAAACTTGGTGAAAGTTACTGCCACACCGGCCGATAAATGCACGCAAAACGCGACCACTTTGGCCTGTCAGCGATCCGATAAATCACGGGAAATCACTGGGAAAACTTTCACTTCGTTTCGACGAGTTAGTATGCCGTCGGCGCGGCACGTTGCTCGCGCTCCCGCGTCGCGTCGGCGCACGCTTAATTAATGACTGTTTAATTTGGTAAATCGACTTCGACGCTTACGCTGTTCATCTTTTCTATGATGTATGGGCTGCAATACGCTTTGGCAAACTGTGTGAATAGCTATCATCTCGGAAAACGAGACAGGCTACAGAAATTTGCTATGCTCTAAAAGTCCACCAACTAACCACTCTATAAACCATAATCCAATTAACCACTCTCCAACCAAATCAAGCAATCTTCTATTTGTTGTTTTTAATGTCAAATAATTTCTGTTCTTACGTTTGTTTACTTGTAGATAGAAGAAAATATTAGAGAGAAAAGTCGCACTGTTAACGGAGGCGAATATGGTCACGAAGCTTTTGAAGGTCTTTTGGAGGTCATAGACGGTTTTTAAATGGCACTATATATTTTTAATTTTATAGTGTTGTAACTGACATCAAGATGAGTTGAATGGTGTACATATATACAAGGCCTGTCCAACTAGTGGTCAGCGACCCACATTGTGCCCGTTCCCCCACTTCTTCGTTCTGTTAGGTGGGAGGTGACTAAATATAATGATTGGTGATCAAATATAGTGATTAAAATAAAAATATGAATATGATAATTAAAAACATGAAATTCTACTTTACTCCTACTTCTAGTGATTGACACTTTGAATTCTTTGATCTCTTACCGCGATTGTTGAATGTAGAACATAATAGTGATTAGATTTTCTAAAATTTAATTTAATTTATAATACGAGTTCAGTGACTAGTTTTCTTCTTATCTAGTCTGCGACAGTAGAGGCATAAAATGAGCCCAAACTTATTAGTGTACTATTGTAAATAATGTTGCACTAATAATATACATATAATTGGCCCGTCCCCCCACTTCTCCATTCCGCTATGCTGGGCGGTGACGTTCCCCCATTTCTCCGTTCCGCTAAGGTGGACGGTGACGTTCTCTCACTTCTTCATTCCGCTAAAGTGGGCGGTGACGTTCCCCCCACTTCTCCATACCGCTAAGGTGGGCGGTGACATTCTCCCACTTCTCCATTCCGCTGAGTTGGGCGGTGACGTTCCCCCACTTCTCCATACCGCTAAGGTGGGCGGTGACATTCTCCCACTTCTCCATTCCGCTGAGTTGGGCGGTGACGTTCCCCCACTTCTTCCTTGCCCTACGATAGAAGATAATGTTCCCGCTTCTTTGTTTCCCTATGGTGGGAGGTGACGTTCCCCCACTTCTTCGGTCCGCTAAGGTGGGAGGTGCTGTGGGAACTGTGTGGCTCACGATGAAAAGAAGCTGGACAAGCCTGGCTTAGACAATATTTTTCATTTGTTACATCCAATTAATTGCACACTTCGTTATCCGTTATTCCTTCTAATTTTTCGAGTATCATAGAGCATTGTATATACAATAACTCTTATGTTTGTAATCTTAACAAATTCTGAAAACCTACATTATAAACTTCAATGTGAAAGTACTAATAGTTAGTATTTTGATGAAAAATAAATTTCGGACACTGTCCAGGTAGTTTCTATTAGAAAAAGTAGAATCCTTTTGTTATAACAATTATTAATAAATATATTTACTGCCAAAAGATATTCGGGAGGTAGGTCTGGACAATTGTACTGACATAAAATCATGGAATTGTTTTCTTGTTCCTTTTTTATTTTCAATTTAATTATATAAATAAATGAATACATTGAACTTTTAATGTTTTGCTTTCAATTTAACATTATAATGGAAATGTTTCGCTCGTTAAATATTTCAAATAACACCAGCTGATGTTTTTGTAAGCAATTGTGCTTGTACACAGAGTGCAACGAAAACAGATTCTGTATGTGTGAGTGGGGTGCCGGGGGGGGGGGGGGAGGAGGATAATACAAGGACATAAAGTAAAATTTTTTCATTTGACGACTCGTCCTCGAGGAAATAAAAGTCGAGGGTTTATCGGGTAGAAGTGCAGTTGGCTAACTGTAAATTGAATACCAGCGGTATAAAATTGAGAGAATGCTACCTACATGCAAACATAAAGAAAATACATATGCGGAATATGTTTTTTCGTTTGTAATCTCGTTCTCCAGCAAATCCAATTTGAAAACTTGTCAAGCACACCTGCATTCGGCAAAATTTTGACAGTGCCCTCCCGAAGTAATTGAAAAATAAAGAGATACCCAGAGAAAAGAAATCAAATCGTACATTTTCTTTTATTATGGCGATATCGATTCTACTATTTGAATCAAGTTAGAAATTAGCCGCAAGGGAGTCACGACAATTGACGATACGATTGCCAAAATCGTACTTTTTTTATTATTCTCGGACAGCCAATACACCGTTAATATCGAAAAAATTATAGGTATAATATTTCCAAACATTCATATGTATAACAACTTCAACTTTCATGTAGTTAATCGTATTCTCTTTGATAGTATTAACCTTGTGACTATACATGACAAATATACTTCTCTAAGTTAATCTTTTTCTTAAGGCCAAAAATTTTGCACTTTTTTAATAGAATTCTGTAGATTTCGACGAGAAAACTCCAAAAATTGATTTACGCAATAAACTATGCTCTTGAGGCTACGTGCTCGTGCTGCCACCTAGCGGATCAGCTCACTAAACACCAATATGGCGACGCCCTTACCTGCCAAAAACGCTTGAAACCGTTCATCTTTACACGCGAGTAACTTGTGAACGCCTGACCTTCGCACTTTGAAACTCGCAGTTTTGGTGTTTTCTCGTCAAAATCTACAGGATTCTATTTTAAAAAGTGCAAAATTTTTGGTCCCAGAAGGAAAAGAATTTCGAGTTACACATTCAGAAACTGAAATTCGTTAAGTATCTTAAAAATTGGGTTCGACTGGGCATAGGTTGTTCCGATATTATAGATCTCGTATAAACAACAAGTATTACATAGCGCCGACTGTCCTCCACCCGCATCCTCCGAAAAGGTGGTTGGTGGGTGCTGCAGGTATTTGAGGGGCCCCTACCGTGCCCATCACTGACGTATTGCCTGAAATATAAAAAAAAGATAAAAAATTTCATAGAAATTGCTTAATATCCGTAACTTCCCCCACCACGATTTTCGATAATCCGCGTATAAAATGGCCGACTCAATTGCGAAACGCGACAAGCAATTATCGCTGCTCTCTAGGCGACCGTCTTCATTGCAATTCCGAAAGCTTATATTCGTGTAGACACGTGTGTTTATCGAAGAGAACGGCGGCAACGAAGGGAGGAACGAATAAGCTGGAAAGCAGGCACGAAAATTAACCGGGGGATCGTTGTCTAATAAATTCCAGGCGCGGAAAGATACGAATCCATGTGTTTGTCTAGCGGGTGTGCGAATCGGAGATAGTCCGCGCGGCAGATCCTCCGAGGGAATCGTTGAGAAAGGTAAATAGAAAAAGTTTTTTCAGCCGGGGTAAAAATTTTCATTGGAAAAATTTGAATAAAGGAAAGCGTGGCTTAGTGACGGGTTCAAAATATTTGATAGGCGATCAAATGGCGATTCGGTAATTACTTTGAACAGCGTAGTTCCGGTAAGCGAAATCCATGGAACGGTTCAAACGGCGCTCCCTTTTCGCTCGGGGCCGCGGCCGGGAGTAATTGCGAGTCAAAATTGCAAAGGGAAATGTCTCTCGAAAATCATGCGCGAGTTGTTTAGTCGACGGAGGCTCGTCGGAGTGGGTGCTTTAGTTAACGCGTCGCATCGCTACAAAATTGTAAGAGGGAAACAGATGAGGCGGATGAGATACGTCGGCGGATTTGCATGTCGATGGGAAATCGATTTGCTCGGAAGACCGATGGCCGGCCCGTAACATCCATTACGCTGCCAGGAAATAAACAACAGCCAAGTATTCTCCTGTGATGAACTCGCTTGTCCCGACAGAATGCGACTCTCGGATGACTATCAAATGCCACTTCTTTGTCTACCAACAAGGAAACGAATTAAACATCGAAATTTAATATAGCCGCCTCGTGAATCGCAGCACACGTCACTCAGACTACATCATAAAGTTCCGGTCTAGATCTTAGAAAACATTTTTGTTTGTCTACATTTTTCACTTTTTGGTATTTAAAGAATGTATAGATGAAAGGAAATTTCAAAATTTTAGGAATTATCAATGTTATAGGCTATCAAGTGTCGAGTGCAGAATTGCCAGATTAAGATTTGTATCTCCACCCTATTTTCTATCGTGCACATGTCATAATGTCACGTAAGTGATTGATATCACATTGGTTGCAGATTGATGGCAGGTTGTTAGCAGACTGGTAGCAGATTGGTGGCAGATTGGTAGCAGTTTCAATTCTGTCGCGCATGTGTCGAGTACATGACACCTGCGTCCATCCCTTCATCTGGCGACTCTGGTCGGTCGTCGTATTGGGTTTTCTCGAAACAACACGTTTCGAATTGATGGGACAAATTCAACAATTTCGATGAATCTTCTTTTAAGTTGAAGAATATACTCTTTCCAAGGCTGCGCCAATGTCTTGACTTTGTTCACAAATTTTTAAAGAATGGAGAATTTCGAAAAGTTTGAGAAAATATTTCTTTTCTTTCTGTTTAAGATTTAGATCCCCCATCATCCAAAGAAAATTTTTGTAATATTTGGATATAAACAACACCTATTCGGTATTTATACGTCCAAAGGATATATAAATATCAAATTCCAAAAGGATCTCTGGAACACTATAAACGATCTCCTTGAAATTTTAAACGAATATTCTACATATAGTACACTAAGATCGAGAGTAGGATTCGTTTGATTCATCAAATATGTATATTTTGATAAATATACATATCAATTGATAAAAAATTGTTATTTGAGGTATTTCAATTTTTATGAGCATTTATTGATCTATCAATAAAAGTCCGTTTCAATAAAAGGCAATATGAATAGTAAAGATTTAAAAAATACATGAATTAATAAATAACAAAACCCTAAATCTACTATTCCTATCCCAAAAATTCTTATTATAAATCCTAATTGCCTTAAAGTTGATATAGAAATAATTTTTTAAAAATTATATTCATAATTTGCCACCAATCTCGCTATAAATGTAGTGCAACTAGAGATAACTCTACCATTTTTTTATATTTTGTTCTGACAAAAATTGAGAATAAAGTTAAGAGTTATGTTATTAATAATTATGTGAATGTTGTATAGTCAAGACGGTTCTACTTTACCTTAACCATTAAAACTAAATATACGGAACACTAAAACTGACGATTTTATTTATAAATTAATTAATTATGATTGTAGCTAGTTTTATTATAATATATGCCAAATGAAATTAATTTATTGAATAATGTCCTAGAAATGTATCTTTACGATTTCTAGAACTGCCAACTTAAAAATTTGGAATCTTATCAAAAACTGATTAAAATTTTGAACTAAAAAATATTAAGATACAATGTAAATAGTTAATATTTCGTGGGATATTTAAAATTTTATACATACTTATTATACAACTTATTTATATTTAGTGACGATATTACAAAATTTTTAATATCTCTCGAAATATTACCATCTCATATTCTGTTCAAATACTTTTTAGTGGACATGCTATAAGACTGTACATATTTCCCGAATTATTAACTTTTCACATTGTGTTTTAATACCCTTTTGGTCAACATGGCAGGAAGGAATGAAACGACGTAAAAAAATTCTACAGTTCTATTTGAAAAAGGTGCGTTTGCGCTTTGCAACTATATCGATGGATTTTTGCAAAAAATCGAACAATTGAGCTTGACAAATAATACAGAATTGGATCACCTATTTCTACGCAAATTTTTTTCTATCTGTAACAAAAATTGAAATGAGAAGCAGGAATAAAATAAAAATTTGTTTCATTCCTCAATGACTTTGTCACATTGAAAATAACATTACAATATTCTTCAATTTTTTTAATCGAGAGATTTACCGTTCATATCGAAAAATAATACTCGTATAAAAAAATAATAATAACGTAAAAGTTGGCAAGAAAATTAATACGACTTTAAAAAGAGGATTATGTACATTTGAAAAAAAACGACCTTAAAAGATGAGCCCGCGAGTAACGTGAAATGAAACGATGCTGATCAAAAAACGTGTCCCTCGATATATCTGTGGGTGTAAAGAAAAACGCCGCATGTCTCAATTTTAAAAAATTCGAGTTTATGCATTAATTGTGTTTTAGAGTGTAGGATTTACGTATTTACCGGAAAAAGTCATGAAAACAAATTCGAAAGGTTAAAAAAAATAATGTAATTTAACCGATGTCCTATACAAACAATTGGTGATCAGAACTTTAAACGGCAATACTCTAAAGTGAAGGTATGTGACATGCGGCTTTTTTCCTTACAACCACAGATACATATTTTAAGTTTAAAGTGGATGGTTAACGTGTGACATATCTTAATCCTTCGACTACTGAAGCGCGGATTCTTGTGCCGGAATTATTCTGAATCACACCGATACTTATTCACTAATATATACTTGACATCCTCCCACTCTAGCTTGACGCGAAATTCGTGACTCCGGCACATACCAGGCTACGTGACGAAACCATGTGGACCAGCTAATTAGTGGTTAGTGCTCAAGATCAGTAGTTAGTGACCAAGATAAGTGACCAGTGACCAGACTCAATGACCAAGGTCAATAATCAAGGTCAGTGGTCAATGACCAAGGTCAGTAGTCACGAATGAAGGTAAGTGGTCACTAATGAAAGTCAGTGGTCAGTGACCAAGGTCAGTAGTCACTAATGAAGGTCGCTGGTCAGTGACCAAGGTCAGTAGTCACTAATGAAGGTCGCTGGTCAGTGACCAAGGTCAGTAGTCACTAATGAAGGTCAGTGATCGATGACCAAGTTCCGTAGCCAGTAATCAAGGTCAGTGGTCAGTGACCCAGTTCAGTAGTCAGTAATGAAGGTCAGTGGCCAGTGACCAAGGTCAGTAGTCACTAATGAAAGTCAGTGGTCAGTGACCAAGGTCAGTATTCACTAATGAAGGTCAGTGGTCAGTGCTCAAGGTCAGTAGTCACTAATGAAGGTCAATGATCGGTGATCAAGTTCAGTAGTCAGTAATGAAGGTCAGTGGTCAGTGACTAAGTTCCGTAGTCAGTAATCAAGGTCAGTGGTCAGTGACCAAGTTCAGTAGTCAGTAATAAAGGTCAGTGACGAAGGTCAGTGGTCAGTAATCAAAGTCAGTGACACACTGAAAAACGAATCGCAGTCGAACGACCTTAAAACGCGAGCATAGACAGCTTCGTCCATTGATCGTTCACACGATTATAGCGTGACAATCAACGTCAAGATCAAATCCACTCGGGTTCGCTTAAAAATTCAGAAAACATTGCCGAATAATCACGCGCGACTTTTCAGTTTGTTAAATAGGCAGCTGCAGTAATTAATGGAAATAGTGTCAAAATAACCACACATGAAGCGGATCGAGTGTGCGACCGACCCGGCCACGGCGAAAGCCTCGGTATTTCATGAATTGTATCAGATTCACGGAGATATTAATCCCCCCGGAGAAGGGAAAAGCCGATATCGGCGAGAAGTATTGTTTGCCCGGGCACATTGTCATCGTTGTCAGTTAGAAATGGGAGAGGATACCCCGAGTTTCCGGAATAGCGAGTTTTATTCTCGCGGAAATGTGGGATCGGATAGATCTGCCGGAAAATTCTATGGGCCCGTTTAAAGCGCAGCGGGGAGGGTCAAAGGTGGCAGTCGAGGGGGGTGGGTTCGTACGAACGGGTAAAATAAGAAACGATCGACTCCCAGGCTGTAAACACGTTTACGCCCGCAAAAACGTGCCTCCCCTATCACGTCCTCCTTTTTCTCCCTCCTCTCCCCCCACCGCACCCCGACCGAGGTCGATATTGATTTTCGATCGGGAGCGGGGCTCTTTTATTTTGCAAAATCCTACCGTTTTTATGAGAAAGCGGGCTTCTGTCGCGCCTCCACAAGAAACGACGCGCGCCATCTCCCCACTCCCGTCCCTTTCACCCCCAATTTACGAGCAGAATAAAAAAAATCGTCGA
Source organism: Lasioglossum leucozonium (assembly GCA_028454225.1). Lineage (NCBI taxonomy): Eukaryota > Metazoa > Arthropoda > Insecta > Hymenoptera > Halictidae > Lasioglossum > Lasioglossum leucozonium. Next base: position 9,410,445 of record CM052216.1, on the reverse strand, counting down.
CTCGCGACGAGGGAAATCTTTTTTCTATTTCATATCGTATTCGAAGGTTCGGTTCGGTTTTTTCCCACGACGATCGCTTTACGTTCCGGAGCTTGTATGGCATGATAAGTGCGATAATATTCCCATTTCGTGTAGGGTTATAAAATTTTATTCGTCGCGAGTACACGCACCTTTCTCTTCGCTCTTGCGGGCGCCCGAGGAAACCGCGATGGAATATGAATTTTTATTTAATCGCCCCCCCCCCCCCATTGTTAACGAATCAAACAAGATCGGAGACATGATTTTCGTGGAATTTTACAAACAATCCTACAATGGATTCAATAGTTGCTGATGCGAAAACAATGAGTCAGGTTAATATTCGAATTTTGTATTTAAATAAATTTAAATAAATAAATCAGACGAGTAATATTAAAAAATGAAAGATGCATACAAATAAATATTAACTAAAGATCTATAGAGTTTCCATAAATTTAATAGAATAGAAATTTTCAATCTAATAATAATAATTATTATTTTTTGGTAAATAAACTTTTACGACAATAGATACATAAATTTTATTCCACGACGAACCAACGCACTTTCTTCTCTCTTATGATCGTCATAAAGAAAATAATGGATTAGGTTAATATTCGGATTTCATATTTACATAAATAAATTAAAATTAATAAATCACGTCTTAGATAGTAACATTGGAAAATAAGAGATGCATTCAAATAAATATAAACGAAAGATCTGCAGTTTCCATACATGTAATAGAATTGAAATTCTAATAATAATAATTATCATTTTTTGGTATATAAACTTTTAGGAAAATTGGTATACAATTTTATTCGCAACATGCACTTTGTCTCGAGATCGTCGAAGGAAACTGCCGTGGAGTTACGTATTTTTATTTGATCATCTACCCCCCCCCCCCGCCCCCCGTATTGTTAACAGTCTGCGAATCGAACAAGTTCATACAGATGATTTTCATGGAATGCAATTTTAAAAAGAAACGTACGGTTGAGTCGTGCATTGTTTGTGCTCGATATCGGCCGAGTGTTCGGTAATATGCTTTTTCGACGTATTGTTTTTGAAAGGCTTTTGGGAGTGCTTTTTAAATATACAGCATTGAACATATGGGTTAAGAGTCTATAATCCGATCAAAGTGGCGCGGTGTAAATTCAATGGAAAAGTAGAAACGTCGAAACTGAAAGCTAGGATAGTAGAACCAGTAGAGAAGCACTTGTTGCCGAAAGAGTAAAAGATTCAAACAAAACATTTGCAGTACAAATGGGATAGGTTCGCGTTGAGTTTTTTATATCGTTTCGGAGAAAACAAGGTGAAGTACCAACTGTACTCCATTTCGACAATTTATACTTCATTACGACAAAATGAATTCTGTTCGATATATATATACGAACATTAATAATTTGTACGGAAAGTACCGAGTTTCTTTTTCTATAGTATCGAAGATACTGAACTTGAAATTATCGATGTGTCGAACTTGAAATTATCGATGTGTCGAACTTGGAATTATCGATGTATCGAACTTGGAATTATCGATGTATCGAACTTGGAATTATCGATGTGTCGAACTTGAAATTATCGATATATCGTACTTGAAATTATCGATGAATCAAACATGAAATTATTAATGAATCGAATATGAAATTATCGATGAATCGAACATGAAATTATCGATGTGTCGAGTCCAGTTTCGAAAAACCAATAAACTTTAGTAAATATTAATAGTCCTATTGAATCCTTTAATAATTTTTAAGTCATTTTTAATTTATTGGGGTAGCTGCGAAAAAAATGCTGATACACATGAAAACCTACATTTCTAATAAAAGCTGACAAAAATGTGCATAATTTCCAATAGTGATTTATTTTAAAAATGACGGAGGTTTGAAAAACTTTGTTCAGCATCGCATCTTCAAACTTTCAGTGGCAAACAGATGTCACTACTTCCTCCTGCGCACATGTGCAACAGTTTTTACTGCTCCGTCCACACCCTCACTATATTTACATACCTGCATCCCCCACTCATAATTTTGTACTGTAGACGTCTGACTGTCTCACTAATCGTCACATGTTGTTATGCATTTAGGGCTCCTAAATTAGTTTCTGTTTTTTTTTTACCAAAGATACTTAAGCTTCGGACCTTCCTCAGGGGAAACATCTTACTTCCTCTTTTTTTAATAGAGCCCTTATTGAATATTTCCGGCTGTATCTTTAAGCTGTAAGGTGTTTATAATACAGGGTGGACCAAAAACTTTGATCACCTTGAATTTTTCCATTATTTGCAATAATATGAAAAAAATAAATTAATAAAAATTGGAACAACGTTTTCCGTTCAAGGAAATAGGGTGACCTTGAAATTTCCGAAATACCCCCTCCCTTCCCCGCGTTCACAAAAAATATTTGCAGAACAATACTTTGTACCATGTGAGTGTTGTGTACATCATTTTTTCATATTATTATAAATAACGGAAATATTTAAGACGGTCATAGTTATTCACCCTATACATATATTCTTATTTTTACCTTATCCAATTATTATTAATTCTCCTATTTTTACTTTGTTTTTATTTCGATTAATTTTCTCATTTTTACGTTGTTTTTATTCCTATTAATGTTCTTATTTTTACTTTGTTTTTGTTTTGGTAAACTTTCTTATTTTTATTTTCTTTTTATTTCGATTAATTTTCTTAATTTTACGTTGTTTTTATTTGGGTAAATTTTCTTATTTTTGTTTCGTTTCTATTTGTATTAATTTTCGTAATTTCACTTTGCTTTTATTTTGGTTAATTTTCTTATTTTTACTTTGTTTTCATTTTGATTAATTTTCTTATTTTTACTTTGTTTTTATTTTGATTAATTTTCTTACTTCTACTTTGTTTTTATTTCGATTAATTTTCTTATTCTTGCTTTGCTTTTATTTCGATTAATTCTCTTACTCTTGCTTTGCTTTTATTTCGATTAATTCTCTTACTCTTGCTTTGCTTTTATTTCGGTTAATTTTATTTAGATTCAGAGTCGTAGCAATTACAATGAGAATAATGTACTTACACTGGGCGCAGAGAATGTAGCAGAAGAAAGATAAGTTCGTTTAAGTTTTTTATCGCCGTGAGCGCGAGTACGAGAAGAAAATCGCGGGAGCGTATTTTTGCATAAAATTCATTATGCGAGTTATAAACGAAACAAATTGTGATGTTAATGAGTATATTCACATCCGCGGCTTAACTGTACTTATCCGAAATACTGTATTTACTGGTTAGCGAATTTCATTTCCGTAGGCAACCGGAACGTTCAACGTTTAATGAATTTTTAAAAGGTGTCGCTCACGGGATTTGATAAACATAATTTATATATGTTCCTGAAACAGTTAAGCTCGGGTTTTTCAATTTTAAATTTGAATGCGTTGATAACGGGACTCCTGATTATTCGCGCACGATATTCGTACCGGGGAGTTATTTTCGGTATCAACACGGCAGAAAATTTGTGCGTGTAATGCCCGCGTGAGATAGAATAAATTTAATCGATCAAATAATTCCACCGCGATAAGAAATGATTAATGATTTTCGAGCCATAGATGCCACTAGATTGTTTTCTGACGATCCGCGGCCATAATGATATCGAGTGCCTCTTTCTCTCAATATCGCTCAATGACTCGTGATATTTTCGGTCCGAAAATAAAATGTCGCCATTAATTTTGCGCACGCAACGTTAATTACATCTTCGATTAAATTCCAGCCTTTCGTAATTATCTCGAACGAATTTTGCGTGTGTTGCATGAAGAAAGAGATCGCGCCTTTTGTCGTTTCGGAGAACGGCATAAATTGCTCGGTTTTTAATTAACGTGACACGATACGTTTCCATTAATATCTGATATTAAATTGCTCGTTTATTACCATCAGTCGTACACATGATGAGGACCCAAAGGGCGGGGGGGGGGTAGTAGAGTCAGCGAGTTAAGTCAGTCAGAGACCAGACTAGTACGCACAGTACATCAGACTAGCATAGAGTCACAGCTGAACTTCATCTGAGGAAACCAGAAATTTTTTATTTCTTTTTATACTGAGTGGGGCACTATAAACAGGGCACCTGAATAACTCGCTTGCTTTTGAAGATAGAAAAAAAAATGCATCAGACCAAACTTACTTGATATCGAGGCGCTCGTAATCTGATGATTTCATTAATTTTTTTCAGGCATTTTATTTTCTATTGCGGATGACCTTGCGTGACCCTGAATGGCCTTCATAATAGATCATTGTATTCGTCTTGAACCACACTATCAGAATGTAAATAAAAAACCATACTGTTCCATTTTTAAAAAAAACAGAGTTGACCTTCATATCTCCTTGACGTCTCAACCTATAAAAAAGTTATTGACATCAGATTACGAGCGCCTCGAATCAAGTAAGTTTGGTCTGATGCATTTTCTTCTATCTTCAAAAGCAAGCGAGTTATTCAGGTGACCTGTTTATAGTGCCCCACCCTGTATAATTCTGTAGATTTTGACGAGACAATGCCGAGAATACAAGTTTTAATCTTAGGGACCCAATGTTGGTATTTACTTAGCATCGCAAGTCGTCTAACTTTGAGATGTACACTTTGACAAGCTGTCATCGAACAGTAATTAGAATATACAGAAGCTCCAAGAGAATGTATAGTCCATTCGTAGAATCAAGGGAAGGTATAGAGCTACAGTAATCGCTCGTTCGTTGCCCAAAATCTTGGCTGCGTTCGTTGTCCAGTGCCTACCCACTCCACCGCCTGTCAGAGTCGAGTCGCTCCGCAGGGCGGCGGCGATTGATCTCGGCTCTGGTATATCGGTGTGAACACCACTACATTGACTCGAGGAAACGATTTTACAAATCTCTTAATTTTCATTATTTCTTTATGGAACTTTCACTACCATATTTCTGGCATTTTTCTGATTAAAATGACACCAAACACGATATAATTTGAACTGTATTAAGTGGTTTTATCGACGTTGAAAGTTTCGAAGGCAACGCCGAACAGCGTATTGGAAAGAAAGAGACGCGAACAGTCGCCGTCGCCGGCACAGTTCACATGTAGAGTAAATATGGGCCAAATTATATCGTGTTTGGTCTTGTTCTAATCAGAAAAATGCCAGAAACAAGCCAGTGAAAGTCCCATTAAAAGATAATGAAAAATAAAGCATTTTTAATTGGCATTACATTGTGAGAACGCGGGCCTTTAAACTGTGCCGGCGACGGCGACACGCTTCGGTAATGCGATCCGTATTTCTTCTGTCCTTCTCTATGTTCGGCTCTCTATTGAAGTTTCGCTCGGCGCGGTCGGCGCGGTGTAGATAAAACGCAATCATACATAAATCAAAAAGCGTGTCCCTCTGCGTTCGTTGTCCATTCTGCGCCCCGGCCTTTGGACAACGAACGAGCGATTACTGTAGTTGGTTGGTGATTAAGTTGGTGGGGAGGCAGAAATAGTCCGCCCCGACTACGCTGGGAAATTTACGTTATCGACATCAGCGCGTGCTTGTGGTGCCACCTAGCAGCTACGCTCATTAGACAACGTGCGACACTTACTACATACCAACATGGCGGCGCCCTTACCTGTGAAAATCGCGGAACCTTAAATACGCATAACTGTTGAACCAGTGAATTCCTAAGACTGAAATTTGGATTTTCGTTATTTTCTCATCAAAATCTACAGGACTGTATAAAAAAATGTTAAAAATTTCTGGTTTCCTCAGGTGAAGTTTAAGCTAGTTCAGTCTTGCGGAACAGTGTAAATTAAATATTGAATACCAACGTCGTAGCTTTGACCCGGATAATAATTTCTGCAGATCAGTTTAATGAACATGCTACACTTTTATCGCTGCTGTGTAAGTTTCTACAATGGATCGAAAAAGTACCTGAAGACTGCGATGTGAGAAAAATCGTCGATATTGAAACTATGATGATTTGGTTGAAAAAAATAGTACAACCATATACCCGATCTCATTTTAAAGCTTGAGACTTCTACTTTCGTAAACTTTTGTTCGTACTTACCTAAGACAGTATTGCACGATTTGACCAATGGAAAATTGAAGAGATGTGTCCCCTAAAAAATGCTACCAATTGAAGCGTAAATGAATTAAAATTTTCGTGAATGGATCAACGGTGGTGCTGATAATTGCAGCCAGCAATATGCAGCACCTTTACTGTACATGACAATAAACAGCAGCAACACTTGTTGAAAGGGATGCTCGTAAAAAACCGATCGGAAGACTGTAACATTCAAGCAGGATGATCGTTGTCCACATGAGCAGACTTCGAGCGATCGATTCGAGTGCACTCAAAGAAAATATAAAAAACGAAGACCATCCCTTTCACAGCGATCCCGTGGACACAAGATTTACATAGAAATCCGCGTTTACACATTTCACACTCGGTCGTATGACGCGTTGCCGATGTAACGCAGTTATCTCGCGGTTCCACGATCGCTCACGATTCGCGTTATCGCGAAATCCCGGACGACCTGTGCAGGACAAACGAAATTTACACCCGGCCTGCTGAGCTTAATAGAATTATTTCATCGATGAACGTTAAAAAGTAAGAAAATCTATAATAATTGTTAGAAATGCCATTTAAATGGTTATATTAAATTAATTTAAAGAAAGCATTTTTCGATTCCTTGATGACCTTCAAAAGGTCATTTGAAGACCTTGAAAACAACCAGAACATTTTTTTATCTCACCATATTTGTCTCCTTCAACTTTTCTGTGTAACATTTTCTTCTAGCTTCAAACCTAACGGAACTATTTAGGTGTTCTCTTTCTCGTGAATCACCCGGTATATTACATTATATCTTATATGATATTTATGTTATTGTAATTGTATGCATATATTTACATTCTTCTCATGTCCTTATAGTTTGATATTTTACATTTTTAGTTATGCATAAAATCTGTCTTAAAACAAAGTCTGCTTACAATTTTTTTTAATACATACAGGATGTCCCAAAAATGGTGTCCTTCCTTCAAAATCTGTAGTTCTTCAAGTCATTTGAAGTAACATTTTCGTTCACGAAAATATTCTCCGAGGCTTCGTTAAGAAATTATTAACGAAACAACACGGGCCAATCGCAGCTACGGCTACTGTGGGCGGAGTTCGTCTCGGCCAATTCCAACGCCACGTGCAGCGGAACCGGTCACTTGTCGTTAATAACTCCTTAACAAAGACGCGGAGAAGGTTTTCGCAAAGGAAAAAGTTACGTAGAACTTCGTAAGTCGAAGTTACTAGTCGACTTCGTAGAATAGTAGAAGTGGTTTCAATTTTTTAGATATCTTCGGAACATACATAATTGCATATCGTTGCACCAGTGTATTAAAATATAATTTTTTATTAGCTTTTGCAATCCTTCCGCTCGCTGAACTTCTATATATGCAGGACATTTTTATCCCGAGGATTTCTTATGTATAATCAAATCGTGGAACATAACCGGGTTAAGGAAGGTCAACGTTATAAACATTTTCCAGGTCAGAACTTATTCGTCATCCTTTCTTCTTATTTTTGCGTTGTTCTTCAACGTTTTAACACGAATTCAAGAAAGTCTCATCGCTCTATCGCAATTTTATCAAAGGTTCGACGATTTTGTCACTATAATTATTAAATGTTCTCACTGTAGATGTGGAAATATTCCCATTGCGTACTATCGATCCAATCGAATGTTTAAATTATCTCGTATTGTCTGACGTCATCGTATTTATTAAAATAGAATTTAAAAAATTGGTAATTATATGAATAAAAGTTAATCCTCATCACTGATTTTGTTGACTTTGAAATATTTTGTCAAGGTCATTATTATGAACAACTTTCCCTACACATTTTGACCTTTTTAATGAATCAAACACGTGCTTTAAAATATAAAATTTTCAAAATATGTATAATACTTGTCGCAGATCTAGAAAACATATTTTTTAAAGCAAGGTAGGCCGATATAAAAATGTTATGAAATACAACTTTTAGTATTCTATAATTCCGACCCATCGCAATTTTTTCAAAAATTTCTTCCACATCATGTAACCGTCTCTAAAATTTCCACGCTAATGTTTATAACAATGGTTTACCGACTTGAAAATTACGAAAAAAGTAGTTTCATTAGTTTTAAGCTTCAGGCGCGTACCGTACAAAAGAAGCCTGACAAAAGATTTTCCATTTTGCATTTTTATGGTGTTTCCTATGTTTTTGCATTTTGAAATTTACCTGCTTCATGTTTATGTTAAAGAAGACGTCTAAAAAAAGATTTTACAATTTGCATTTTTGTGATATTACAAATTACGTTATATTAATTTCATGATTGTTTTAGTGATGTACAGTATTTTATTATATCATTTTTCAAATATTTCTGCTTCTTTTCGTTGCAAATTAGCCTCGAGCCCACAGTAACTGAACATTGTGCATGACGATTGTAAAAAAATTTTGCGCACATGAAAATTCCGCCTTTGCATGTTCATATCATAGATAAAACAAGCAAAAATTATACAGTTTTGCTGAGAAAACAGGTTTTCTGTCACATCGTGCTTGCCGGCCGATTACAAACCAAATATAGCCAACCACGATCACGGAAATACGCGAAACGCCGGGTGTTAATTATTCCGATACGTCGCCCATGTAAATCACACGGTTACGTGGAAATTTAATGAGTATTTACCGCTGCCAATGGCCCGTCCGCAAAATTTTCCGTAAACCACCGGATTCATTTCGCACGGCGTTTGACCGGACACCTAAATGAGACAAATAGTTGCCGATCGAACCTTTTAACACGATTGAATTTTTCTGTAGGGAAGATCCTTTATTACACAGCCGAATTCCCTGGATAGAAATTCAAAAGACTGAATTTTTCCCCCTTGTACACGTCACCTATATCAGTGTCAGTGACCATCAATGTCGGTGACCACCAGTGTTAGTGATCACCAGTGTCAGTGATATGCCTGTCAATAACCACCAGTATCAGTGGTCACCAGTATCAGTGGCCATTAGTGTCAGTGATCGTCAATGTTAGTGATAGCCAGTGTCAGTGACAACCAGTGTCAGTGATCATCAGTGTCAGTGATCACCAGTGTCAGTGATTATGCCTGTCAATGACCACCAGTATCAGTGGCCATTAGTGTCAGTGATCATCAGTGTTAGTGACCACCAGTGTCAGTGATCGCCAGTGTCAGTGACCACCAGTGTCAGTAACTATCCCTGTTAATGACAACCAGCATCAGTGGTCACCAGTGTCAGTGGCCACTAATGTCAGTCGCAAACAGTGTCAATGACCACCAGTGTCAGTGATCATCAATGTTAGCGACCTCCAGTGTCAGTGATCGCCAGTTTCAGTGGCCAACACTGTCAGTGACCACCAGGGTCAGTAACCACAAGTACCTGCTTTTTTATTGTTATTTAAACAAAACTTTAACAAAATTTTAACCAAACTTTACTTTAGGTAAACTGAAATTTTTGCCTTTCGCGTATGTAATCCTGTAGATTTTAGCGAGAAAATGCAAAAAATCCGAGTTTCAACCCACGGACATCAGTGGTTCAAAAATTACGAGTGTTTAAAGTTGAGCGATTTTCAGTGTCAGGGTTCAAACTTATATTTCTTGCATTTTCTCGCGAAAATCTACACGATTACATACTATAAAGGCAAACATTTTTTTTTACCAAAAAGTAAAGAGCACCCTTTTAATTTATTAGCAATTATGTGTCGGTACGCGTGTTTGTGTCATGAATATCTGTTTTATTCAACAATTTAATTTGGCATTAGCAATCAAGTACACTGCCATTCTAAAATTGATCTGAATCATGAAGTTAAACATTGAAAATTAAAACATTCTACTCTAAAACATTGAAACCTGAAAAATGCAATTAATTTCACTTTAATTTAGATATTGATTTACTCTTTTTTTATTATGTAATTATCCTATCTATAGAAAATTTCGTAACCAATAATGAGTTGAATTTTAGCCACCCGTCGCATCGCTTTACCGCAATATAAATCTACGAGAAAATTAAGGTCGTTCGATTTTAATGGTCACGTAACGAATACCTTACAATTAATATTGCAAGCTGCAATTTGGCAAGATAATTAATGTTCTACTATTATCGTAAGCAATTATTGCTTTTAATTGTCATTACATCACAAAGATACATTTTTTATAGAAATAGTGGCCCACATTATTTAGATGTCAAAATTTGTATAAAGAATATCTTTGTAAACCTGTACATTTTTATAACAAATAAACCAAAGATCTACAAAAAGGCCTACCGGCTGTAACATGTGTAGGAAAGAATTGATGACAATGAGGACCTTGTCAACATATCTCAAGGTCAATGCTCTATTCCAACTAATTATCAATTTTTCAATAATGTAAACAGAGGTATATACTGGGTGGATATAACTGGAACAGACTGTACCTTCTAAACGGTTGGGACTTTTGTGCATCGGTGCATCCGAAAAATGCAACTGCACTTTTTTTAAAAATAGAAACCTATGTTTTTGACTGCACCAATCGATGCAGTTTCTTGTGCTCTACTAAACTATACTATAAAAATACTAACATACTTACGCCCTAAACTGATTCGTTAAGAAGTTATCGAAGCTAAAAATTCTCTGAATTATTTCGTTCTCTCGGCAAGTATCCCCGAGTGCCTACATGACAACTAGAGATGGCGTTCAAAATCACTCACAGTGATTTATCACAGTGATCGCAAAATCACGATCACGGTCGTGATTTTTTCACGATCACGACTGTGATCTTAACTTTTTCATCTGGAGTCATAGTAATTCTTCGTCTTTCAGTTAAAAAATTGTATTATTTATATAATTAATAGTAAGGTATAGACAATTTCTTATTTAAATACAAATACCAGACAATAGAATACGTTATTTAATAATGATAATTCGTAGATTGTGATTATTTCACGATCACGACTGTGATCCTAACTTTTTTATCTCAAGTCATAGTAATTCTTCATCTTTCAGTAAAAACATGATATTAATTATGTAATGAGTAGAAAGGTATAGACAATTTAAATACCAATACGTTACTCAATATGTAATGACATATCATTATATGATGTAGAGGGTGTTCACAATATTACTAGCCAGTGTGTTTCATGTAAATAGTAAATATTAGAAAAATATGAAAGAGAAAAAAGTAGTAGTATTTTTTATACGTGACACAATGGCGTATGTAATTTTTTTTGTGTTTATACTATTTTGTAAGATATGAAGGTGACCTTCAACTGTTTAAATGGAATGCTGTATATTTTTTTATGACACATGAAAGCGTGTGTATAGACGAATTCATCCGTATACTGTACAGTGACTTTCAAGGTCATCGAAGGTCAGAACTTGAAGAAGCATTTCGAATATTTCATACCAATGTGTTTACTGTAACCTCACTAATAAAGAATACTTGTAAACACATTATCATGAAATATTGAAAATGTTTCTTCCATTTCCTATCTTAAATGACCTTGAAGGTCACTGTGCAGTATACGGACCAATTCGTCTAGGCACACGCTTTCATGTGTCATAAAAAAATATACAGCATTCCATTTAAACAGTTGAAGGTCACCTTCATATCTTACAAAATAGTATAAACATAAAAAAATTACATACGCCATTGTGTTGCGTATAAAAAACACTACTATTTTTTCCTCTTTCACATTTTTCTAATACTTATTATTTACAAGAAACACACGGGCTAGTAATATTGTGAACACCCTGTATGTCTCTGATATATGTAACTTAAACGATAATTTGAGTCTTACAAATTGAAGAAATTGGTTTATTAATTGATATGCAGGATGTAATTTAAGATTTAGATTAAGCTTAAGATTAACCCGGCTACGCTTATTGGGTCCATTGGGACCCGAAGCATTCTTTGCACGCTTGTAACTTCCAAACGGAATGGCCGACGAGTCTGAAATTTCTTGGCGGAGAATAATTTATTAAAATCTTTCTTCCACTTAAAAAAAAAATATTTAAAATCCTTTTTGAAATACTTGTAATAGAAATTGTTACACATATGGGTCCATTTGGACCCCTAACGCCACACGTGTTTTTATTATGTTGTATTATCACCACATTCGTGACCACAACAAGCGGCGAACAAGAACTGAAAATATTGCATAACCATAAAAAAGGGTCAGAGGACGGTGTACTTTTTGCAGTGAGGCCACTAAAAAAGATCACAAATGCGATGTATATTGTACCAACTGTTCAAAATTCATTTGTAAAGAGCATAGAGCCTCACTTTGCATTGATTGTACAAGAGACTCCGAATAAGTTAATTTAATTACGTATGTAATTTACGTTTACGAATGTAATTTTTAATTAGTATGTAATTTACGTTAATAACAACAGATAAATAAAAAATTTAAACCCATTTTATAGTTAAACATTAAATAAATAGATATGGGTCCAAATGGACCCAAAACAACTTATTAAGTGCCTTTTTTTTAAAGCGTAGCAGTGTTAATAAAATTGTTTTTATGTTTTATTATGTAACATATTCCGAGAACACAGACTTCTATATTATACAGGGTGTTTCCTACTTTTCCGGCAAGATTGTAGGAGCATGTTCTACAAGTGAAAATAAGAAAAAAATGTTATATGAAGTTTGTTTATAAACGCTTTGTTACAATAATATAGGCAAATATTGATGTAGACTGAATAGGTGCGGAACAGCAGATTTAAAGAATAATACGGAAGGTCGATGAATCTAATTCTTCAATTAATTCTTTAATTATTAGAGCGACCAAGAATAGTTATGTTCCTATATGCTCTTCAACAATCAGAAGCGATCACGAAAAGTCACGAATCACTCTGAAAAATCACCGTGATTTGAAACGAACGTGATCGAATTATGAGTGATTCGGAAGTAGCAGTTTTCCCCATCTCTAGTTACAACAAGACGGAACTTTTACCTTTGATATCTTCCTAACGAATAAGTTTAGGGCATAAGTATATCAGGACTTTTATGTAGAGCACAAGAAACTGCATCGATTAGTGCAGTCAAAAACATAGGTTTCCATTTAATAAAAAAACTGCAGTTACATTTTTCTGATGCACCGATGCACGAAAGTGCATAAAACTAGTTGCATATTATGCACCGTCTGATACCATTCAACTTTTACTTATAACATCTATTCCCAACCGTTTAGGACATACAGCCTATTCCAGTTACGTGGCACGCCCTGTATAATAATATTAAAAATTTGTGTACTTTTGTTGAACAATTTTTGTATTTCTAGAAAAACAGATTCGAGTGTTGTTACTCGGAATACATGGAATTTTAACGAGCAGGCTAAACAATGTCCATAAAACATGCGAGAACTTTGTTTGTCTGTTAACTTTTGCGGTGAACTGTAGTTGCTCGAACGTGGCAAGCCGATTCGAATTCGTTGACGTAGTCGATCGAGAATTTTCCAAATCGAAAGTCAGTCGCTTAACCGACACGATGCGACGATTAGAATTACAAAGCGATCGTTCGGCGAAAGCTACCCGGTAAAATTTAATGGAACGCGGCGGCCGGTTGGAAAGTAAACTTTTTGGCTCCGTTGAACTATCTATAGGGGACACACCGATCCAACTCCTCCCGTGCGCGGCGAAGCGGTGTTTCAAATGTGAGCCATTATACTCTCAACACTCTCGGACAGTGATTAGGTCCAGGGGACTAAATACATGTCAGTGTTAGTGTTCAGTGAATTTAATCACAGGTGATCTCAGGACAATGCTTAATATCCCTGCTATCAAAGATAATTGCGCCTCCGGCTTTAATCAACCATTCACAGTGGCGGCGCGGTCCCGTCCGGCCCGTTCGTTCCCAGATTTGCAACAAAGATCCCAGAATTTAATCTGCAAAATTTCATTGTACCCCGCAGTAAAACAGATTCGAAGAATCCGCGGCTTATAGCCGGCTGATTTAGTTAATAACCATGCATGTACTTTCGAAATCACGGGCTCCATAAATTCCGCCCGTTTCTATGTACGGCTTTGTGTCCACGTGCTAGTACCGTACAATATGTATATGTATGCATTATGATCGATCGCGATCACTGCGCGAACGCGTTTCGTACTCTGTAAAGTGCGAATCGTGATTTATTACTTTCAATAATCTCCAGTGAAACTGTGAGCATCACTTTTAACGACAACCGAAATTATCTCTTGATATTTATGCGCTGTTTAACAAAAGGGAGCCCGAATGGATTGGTCCTTGACGGTGTGACCGTGTCGGTCACACCCCAGATAGCACCGTACGTCCGTAGGACGTCCGTTTTATGTCCCGTTTACGTCCATACGTCCTATGTCCGTTGCGGATGTCCCTGGGACATCCGTGGGACCAAAATTTCGGACCTCCCAGGGATATCCGTTTTTTTCGTCCTAAGGACATCCGTAGAACTTAAATTTCAGACTTGGAACTTCAATTTTGTATGTCGTCGGAGTACTCACTTCTTACGCGTGAGAGATATATTAATACATATGTGTTTATTTCGTATGTCGAAATATTGACTTGTAAACGGTTTTTATATCACAGTTTTTATTATATATTTACAAGTCTGTTGCCGTCAACGACCATTGCCTCGCTGAAAATACCGGTTCTCGTTCGATCACCGAAGTTAAACGGCGTAGGACGGGGTCCGCACCTAGGATGGGTGACCGCTCGGTAAAAAGCCGGGAAATAAAATAGGTGGTTCGGAACCCACCTTAATAAAAAGTAGGTCCCGCTGAAATTGGAAATTAGGCGATAGTTGAGGATTGTTAAAGGGAGAGGTGGTGGAATGGATTTGAAACCCTGAGGGGACCAAATATCATTACATACAAGTCTGTTGCCGGCGGATTTAACGTAGGGCAACTAATTTTCCCGGAGACAGTGGATTGTCGCGGTAAAGCGGAGGTTATAGCGGATATAGCGAATTGTCGCGATCAGCGCGTGCGTTATTGTCTCCGAAACGGTGAGACAGACTTTGAGACCGAAACGATGTCTCTTCTATAAGCGTAATGAAGCCGAACTTCATGAAACCAACCAACGTTCTGCCCCGGAGTCCGCACCTTCTTATAATCTCCAAGAAGTTCGGACATGGGCCCGTTTCTGGGGGAGAAATTCATCCCCATTCGCTGGTTGACTTGAGGGAGGAGGATCTTCCGTAACCGCCCTCACCGTTGGAGGAGGAAGCCTCCACCTCAAGTCAAATCCGAGAATTCCCGAAATGGACAAAATACAGGACCCCGGAGCAGAACGAGTTGATTTACCCAAGTGGCCCGCAGATGGTTACCACTCCTTGGCCTGGGTCCGGTGACGAAGGCCAAGGGTTCTATCCGATCCGCACGCGACCTCGGGGTGCCACGCTTAGGCATCGTAAATAATCTAAAAAGCCTAAGTGGCTTACGCATGCGACCCAAGGAAACAAAGCCCCGAGTCGCCGAATATGCGGACCATAAGGCCCACTGCGTCCGAATCCGAGACCCTCACGTACCTAGTGACCGGCACGCGAGTGTCACGGATTGACTTTATGGCCATCTTTCCAATGCCATCAGCTCGAACCCTCGAGTGTCCCCTGGGGCAAGTCGAGGGTTAGCATTCTTCTAATTATTCAAAGGACGGCTAAAAATCGGAAAGAGGCCTTTACGCGACGAGCGGCTATTACGCTTGCGGAATCGAACAATATGTATATTCGAATTTCCTCATGTATTTCGAATACCTTAATGAAATATATATTATAATAGTTAAGAGCTAGAGAGCGGATCTTTATACAAAATAAAAAATTTTTTCTTGCAACAAATAACAGAAGTAAAATAGGCATTTTTTTCTTAATTAATATGTTTAATAGGTCAAAAATAATATAACATTATATAAATGTTAACGTTATATTGATCGTAAATTGTTTTAAATACATGATATGAAATTTTTGGCGCACGGTTCGATCAGTTACTACAATATAATTAGCTATTTTTATGGAAACTTTTAAACGTTAACCATTCGGGTTTGAATCCGTTAACGTCATTTAGCCACGTTTGCTAAAAATTGTTTTTCAATTGGAGGGACAGAAGGTGGTGTTTCGTCCTAGACCCGCTAGAGGACTCATCAGTAAGACTATCCAGCGGGTTGACGGGGTTGCAACTAATTTTTTCTCGAGCTCTGTAAATTTTTTGGCCTGCTATAATAAATGTTAACGTTATATTGATCGTAAATTGTTTTAAATACATGGTATGAAATTTTTGGTGCACGGTTCGATCAGTTACTACGATAGTCCGTCCGATAGATGGACAAAATCGTTGAACTTTCTCGCTAGTTACTGAAATGTCATCAATCAGTATATTAATAACTTTCTGCAAAAAGACACTTGTGTGTCTAAGGCAGGGCCCGTTGGATAGCCTAATGGATCTGTGGCGGAATTTTTCTGATTATATTTTTGGCGGCGACTAGCTGGCGCCTCGTCTCCGCCAAATGTTTAGTTTTTAAGAATAAGTTTATTCGAATGAATGGGCCTGGTTGTGTGCTGTGCGACAGCGTCGGGCGATTGTCTGTGAGATATGGTTGCGTGCTGTGCGATAGCGTCGGGTGACTGTTTAGATGATTGGGTCCAGAGTTAGGACTAGAGTGTTTGGTGTCGAGTGTCACGAGGGTGAGTGTTTAGCTGAATCGAAAAGCGAATGTTTAGTTTAGAGTGAATGCGAACTGTGTGAACGAGAAAGAAAGATTTTCGTGGGAATGGATCAGCGAGCGAACGTCTAGTTTTAGTTCTAGTTAAGAATTCGAGGAGAGCAGTCGCGCGGGCTCCGCGGTTGTACCGGCTGACCCTCGACAATAAAGCCTAGTTCTGATTTCAAGAACGGTAGCGTTTATGAAAGTACCTTCGCACCTTCCCAATCATAACACTCACCTCAGATCAAATAAACAACGCAAAACGCGTAATAGCAATTAAAGAATCACGAGGCCTCGTAAACATTGTAACAAGTGAGAAATCTTGAGACTTGCGTCGCGTAACGAGCGAATTTCCGTCACGAAATCGTTCCGAGGATCGGCATCAACTTCGTGTAGTTTCGATAAACGTATGGAATCTCTTGCACATCTAACGGTGAATACGATTGACAGGCGGGTACCGTGCGCTCTTCCCATAGATGCCGGCAGGATCGCTCGCTGCATTCTACCTCCGTCAGTGATGTTAAGGGTGCACGTGAGTCTATAAAACTCCCAAGGATCTCATAGGATTGTCCAGGGATCGAGGAGTCGCCCAGTCCACGAAATCGTGCCCTGACGACAATTCGGTATCTTCCGTATACGTTCCTAGGTGTTTCCTGACGAGCAGGTGCCTTTCGCCCCTCCCGTGAATCTCGGCGGGTTTGATTGATGCATTCTGTTTCGTTCGCGGAGGTAATAGCTCGCTTTGTGTCTCTTCCATCACAAGGAGCTTTCGGGATTGTCCAGGGATTGGGGAGTTGCCCAGGCCACGTCTCGTGCCCTGCCGACAATTCATTATCTTCTGCACACGTTCCTGAGAGTTTTCTGGCGGATAGGTGCCGTTCGCTCCTCCCGTGGGTGCTGGCAGGATCGCCGCGTATTCCATTTGTCAATAAGAACATCGACCGTGATTGACTCTCTGATTACCACAAGGACCTCGTAGGAACGTCCGGGGATCGAGGAGTCGCCCAGACCGCGTATTCGCTCCCTGCCGACGATTCGTTATCTTCCGCATATCTTTTGGTGAGTTTCCTGGCAGGCAGGTGTCCTTCGCTCCTCCCGTGAGGTCCGGCAAGAGTGTTGGTTGCATTCTGTCTGTTAGTGGAATTTCAGATAAATCGGGTCATAGGGAATCCTAAGGAGTTTGCGGGAACGTCCGGGGATCGAGGAGTCGCCCCGTGTAAGCGCGCCCTGCCGACGATTCGTTATCTTCCGCATACGCGTCCGTGAATTTTCTGGCAGGCAGGTGTCCGTTGCTCTTCCCGAGGGTCTCGGCAGGAGCATCGAGGACATTCTGTTCGTTTAAAGGATCTGAGGCAGACGGGTCATAACCTGTCGTGAAACATTAAGAATTTATAGCGAAGCATTGACGTTCGTCAATACCGAGGTCGATCGAATTGATCGATTTTGGTACACGAGGTAGATGTGACGTCACGATACGCGCGTCTGAGCCGATACAAAGCGTGAGCGATCGTTGGTAGTCGCGTTTCTTAGGCGGATTCTTCAAATTCCGTACCATTGTTCTCTGCATGGGCTTGCCGTCCCATACGCGTCAACGTAAACAAGAGAGTCCTAATCCGCACGGACAAGAACCATTGTAAATATCGGAGCATTCACAGAATATACGCTGTTTCTTTACTCATCAACTATTCTGTAATATTCATTAAGCCCTTTCAAGCCATTCCGCTTTCCAGTGCCTGGAGGCACGAACCATAGTCGTTTACCACTTCATGGGAAACGATATACCGGGTCGCGTAACAGATCCGGCAAGTCAACGATAGGGAAAAGAACGGTTACAACGGAGTTGATCGTCACTATCTTTAGACCATATACAAAAGTAGTTAATTTTATATAAATTAAATAGAATTATTTATTTTAAATGAAAATTTTATAGAATTTAATTTTATACTAATAGACCCGGCATAGGTATAGTATGTGTATAGGAAAACCGAGAATTCAGTGTCCGAAAGATGATGGGACACTGTGACGTCACAAGATAAGTCTTAAGGCGCTGGAACGGTAGCATGGTGTGCACACACACCACTAGGGCAACCGTATACGTACATGGGGATTGCAAGGATTCTTAGTAGTCACAATCGCTAGATAAAAGATAAATCTAGGGCGCGATCTTCGCCAAATGGCCCAATTTTTACGTTTTCGAAAATCGGTAATCAAATAAACTGGGATGGATCGGATCGTCGCAGTGGAAGCGCTAACGCAGTTATAATCGATAAACGCAGAGGCTGAAGAAAGGACAAGAAGATTATTGTTGACAAGAAGATTGGCGAGCGCAAAATGATTCAACTGGAGAGATGGCTGGAAATCGTACAACGCACATCTTGTCTGATTGCTGATGAGGAATTAATAGGAAAAGCGATTGGAAAGAATCGAAGACCACAATGAAACAAAGGATTGAACCATCTATAAAAGGAGGCAGCCCTTCATCAATAGTCATCAATCATCAGTCGCCAGTCATTAGCAATCGATTAGTCATCCGTCAGTCCATCAGTCAATTCTCGGTTTAAAGTCGGTCATCGATTAATTGTATGTAATGACATTTGGTCCCCTCAGGGTTTCAAATCCATTCCACCACCTCTCCCTTTATCAATCCTCAACTATCGCCTAATTTCAAGCGGGACCTAACTTTTTATTAAGATGGGTTCCGAACCATCTATTTTGCCAACAACACGTGAAACGCACCCAGAGGGCCACTTCCGGCTTTTTACCGAGCGGTCACCCTTCCTAGTGCGTCCCCGCCCTACGCCGCTTAACTTCGGTGATCGAACGAGAACCGGTGTTTTCAGCGAGACAATGGTCGTTGACCGGTCATCGGTTAATTGTTGTTGTGTATTTGGATCATTTGTGAAGTTTGAATTGTGAAGTTCGAATTTTGATTATTGTGAAGTTCAAAACAACACCACACCGCCATCCATCAAACACCAGACATCAGAAAAACATCTCAATGAACCCTTGGAGAATACCAATAGCGAAACACCTCAACGGTGAAATAATAAGAATACGTGTATCCAAAATCTATGCAATAATATATTTAGTTAATTTCAAAACAAAACGATCTAGTTCAATAACTGTTTTAAAACAGATTTCAAAACTATTGTTCAGTGCTTGAGCAAATATTTTTTAAAGGGTGAAAGAATCTTTCTTGTGATGCTCCGCTTCACTTGCTGAATTAACGGCTAGTGAATATTTTATATGTTATAACTAGATACTGAATTAAACCGTTTTTTAACTTTTGTATAATAACTTTATTATAACTTAATATAAGAGTGTTCGCGGTGGTAAATATAATACTGAGAACATATATATTTGTTTCTACACGATGTAGTTCGTTTCGCTTGTAAAATCGTTCTGCCTTTCTACTCCAGGGTACTTTTGCATGCCAAGTTGTTGCAGACTTGTGGGATGGACCTATTTTGGGGAAAGGCAACCCTATTTGTCAATTGCCTTGAGGGAGGAGGACCTTCTTTCCTGTTGGATGAGAAAGAGCCCCCACCTCAAGGCTTAATTAGGAAAAATTCCCAATTTGTGTTTTACTATGGGACCCCGGAGTAGTGTTTAGTTTCATGGTCCACATGGCCAATGTTTTATGGTCCCCTGACCTGGGTCCGATGACACAGGCCAAGGGATACAAAGATACGATTCATAGGACCCGCTGGTCCAACCCCGGGAACCTCGCGTACCTCGCACGTGGTACTCGAATGAGGACCGTTCAAAATGAATTTATGGCCACTTTCCCAATGCCATCAGCTTGAATCCTCAAGTGCCATATTCGACATCTGAAGGATTAGCATTCTTCTAGTTTTCAAAGGACAGCAAAAAATTGGGAAAGGGCTTATTTATTTGTTACGGTTGTTAGACCGTAACAACTATCCAATGAAATCCTCAATTACCCGAACCGTAGCCGGTGCATGCAGATAGGTTCAAAACTGCGTTCTATCCCCAAATATAATAATTATTATTTGAAAGAGTCCACTTCGGATGTGACAACGGACATTTGAATGTGTAACATTTTCAATAAAAAAACGTGTCTTCAGTTTCTCGCTCGCTACGTCACGAAAAAAGATCTTGGAATAAAATGAACGATGGATTTTGAAAGTAGAGGCTTGCAGCTTTAAAATGAGTCAAATTTTAGGATCGTGTTGTCATTTTTTACGGAATTATTACCGTTTAAATATTGGCATTTTTTCGAGAATCGGTTATTTAATGTTGAAATACTTTTTGGATCAACTGTATTTCTTCTTGGATCCATTTGATTTCTACGAGACATCAGTGTCCTTCGCGGAGCTGCGGCGATAGTTTAATCTTTCGCCATTACCACAAGTTCTACAGAGACAGCAGCGGAACTGCCGTAATGTCTATAGATCGCGAGGAGGGTGCTGTTCGCAGGAAATGTAACGCACAAGCTTCCTTCCGCGAGTCGATTGTTTCCGTGCAGCGAAGTTACTAGCGTTACGCCACGATCGGGCTCTATCATTTCCAAGTGATCGATTCGATCTGTCTATCGGTTCTGTGCATCTGAAACGTAATCATTATCCACTTACGTTACCCCTCGAAGCTGATCCGTTATTGCAGAGCGGATTGTACATCACACTGTGGCGACCAATAAGATTATTCTACACTCGAGAATTGAATGCTTTACGACAATATACCTGTTACACCGTGGCGCGTAAGAATTATCGTCGATAAACTCGACCGTTTATGTCTTCTTATTCTGCATACAGTGGCTCGCGAAACTGTTTGAACGCCTCTTAACAGAGCATAACTTTTTCAAAATGTGACCAAATCACCTAATATTTTCTCAGCAATTGGGAATAGTAGGTTTCATAATGACATGCAAAAAATATTTTGAGCAAACGAAAAAAGCACTTTTAAGTAGTTTTTTATTTGCCCTTTGAAAAATGCCTTTTTTATTTTATCATATAATCCACGCCGATTGCAACTTTTTCGAAATTTTCTGCACGTCATTTAGCAAACAATGTTTCTAATTGGTAAACAAAAAGTTAAAGTTGGTCCAATTCCCTTTTTTTTATGCACTGTACAATGTTTTCTGTATTTCTCTTTGTTTGTGTTGTCAGCTGTTGTTCTAGTTCTAGTTTAACAGAAATTTCGAGATAGTTTATCGTTTAATTCTTGAACAAATGATTCAATCAATAAATTCAAATAAAACTATTTTATTCCACATATTCTGTTTTTTTTTTAAGGGACAATGTTTTTATTGTTCAATAAAAAAAGTTTAATTTGCGTCGTTACTTCCACGCATAAAGGTTTATTTAAGTATGGTTGAAAGGTAAATAAAAAATGGGTGAGGTAATAGATTCTTGTCAAAGTAGTTCCGAAAGCATCTGAGTGTTACAAAAGAAATGTATTTGTCAGTTAATATCAAGTGGATTCTGAAGAAAATCATAGATACACCTTAAAAATTTATTTTGCGATTTTTAATATATTGTTTAATATGTATTGTAATTATTTAAAATCTATTATAATGTATTTTAAATATATTTACATGTTTAGGCAAGCGAATGTAAAGTAAATCGTGAATATACCGTGAATATTAATTTTGCGAATTTCAATGTTTTCTCCGAAATTATAGTGTATGGTATTTTCAACATATTAATATTTTTAGACAAGCAAGCATAAATGAAATTATGTATACATATCGCGAAAATTCAAATCGCGAAGTAACTTTTTCCATTGCGAAACTCTTCTCATTTTCAAGGTCTTTTGAAGGTCATCGATGATTTCTAAATGGCACCCTATATTTTTAACTTCATACAGTTGTACCTAATGTCAAGACAAGTTCAATGATGTGGTGAACCATGACCATAGAAAGACCATGATTTAGACAATTTATGATAAAGCAATGATAACTTCAAAATGTGCAATCAGTTCATTTGAATTAAATTAAATATTCAAAATTATGACTTTGAGCAGTAACGCAAACATTTTTCAAGACAATAAATTACACGTTCAATTGTTTCTGTTGAAATTCATCTACAAGATCTAATTATTCTTTCTGGTCGCAATGTCACGTGACTGATTGGTATCAGATTGGTAGCAGTTTGGTAACAGATTGGTAGTAAATTGGTAGCAGTTTGGTAACAGATTGGTAGCAGTTTGGTAACAGATTGGTAGCAGATTGGTAGCGCATTGGTAGCAGTTCTGTGTCTGTCGTGCACGTGTACTGTCAACAAGATCTAATTATTCTTTCTTGCGTGTATCTCTGGTGTAGTCGGTTGATCACGATATACATCATCTTTGAGTGTTATTCTATCCTATTAAAAAACAAGAGGAGTTAGATCGAGTAAACGAGCTGGCCGAAATTCTCTTACGGTACGTGAAGAATGAGCGGGATAACCATCGTGTTGGTATCACACTACTCCACGAATATCTGAAGGGATATCTTCTGAAAATATGGGCAATGTTTCTTCTAAAAATGTAAGTTTGTTGATAATCTTGTTTGTGTACGCTTGGAGATCACCTTCCGTTAACGGTATACATGTTATGAGATCTAGTGGCTTAAGAAATCAAATTTCCGTCGATCAAACTATTTCAAACTATATCAAACTATTGAATTTCCGCATAGTCAAACTATACCTATTTATGAGTCCAAGGTCACTCGAAGGTCATAAGTATAGCACACCATTGAACTCGTCTTGACATCAGCTGCAATACTGTGAAGTTAAGAATATATGGTGCCATTTAAAAATCATCGATGACCTTCAAATGTCCTTGAAAACGACAACAACTACTCCTTTAACAGTACAACTTTTCTCTCTAATAGTTTCTTTTATCTGCAAGCCTAACGGAGCTATTTAGGTGTTCTGTTTCTCGGAAAACACACGGTATAAATCAAATGGAAATTTGAATGGTGACTAATAGAACCATATTTAAACGACACTTCCAACAAATAAAATGATCGAGTTCTCTATGTAAGCTTTAATGTTGTCATCGGATCGACCGTGCACTAATTCGTTGATTAAAAGTTCAAGTTCGAGAAGCATGCTCAGAAGAAACGTTGCTCACTCGATACGAATCTTCCGGCTGCTTCAGCCTCGTTACACCGAAACAGTTTCGTTCATCTCGTCCCGTCTCGTCTATTTACAGGGAAACTCGTCCGCGACATAGTGTGCGTGTGTGTGCACGTGTGCAGCTTCTTTGATGCAAAAGTTGCCGCGTTTCAGCACAGCAGCCGTCTCAAAATCGACACACGAGCGAGATCGACGTCCCGAATAATCTCACCGTCTCGGATTGCCGCGTTTCTGCCTGGTTTCCTTCGAGATCGTTCCCCTCTTGTTCCCGGTTGTTCCACCTTGAAACGGGGGTTCCATTCGTCTATCCGACGACCCCCTTTTTTTCTGGCGTATTTCTCGTTCGACTGCCACCGTCTAGACGTCCCACTTACTCCACCCCCGCCCCCTTTTTAACTCGACCAGTTTTCAATCACCGACGATTACCGTGCTTCGCTTCAATCAGTCATCCTCTACCTTCCATACTTCTTCTCTCGAATCGTGATAATCGACGCGATCGGCCGAGCAGAACTTCGCGACCGACGAGGAAAATTAGGCGACGGATTTTCCACGTTGATCCGCGGACGTCTACTGAATTCGCTCCTGCGCCAACCATAAGCTTCCTTTATGATCGCGAAAATCACGAATATACATTTTCGTTTAGCTTTTTAATAGTACAGTAGAACTCCGTACATATGTGTTCTACTTATGTGAACGGGTCACATGAAATCTGAATTTTTTTCCGATTTTGCTACCAGCAGCTCCCAACTGTTTTTATTTGATATTTACTTGAAAGGATAGTTCCTTTACTGCTACTTATGTTTAGCAATTTTTATTATTTTTCTATTGGTTTGAACATGACAAAATGTTAAGTGGGACTCGACAAAGGAGCTCCCGAGATAAAAACTGGTGTCGAGTCACACTCGACATAGGAGTCCAAATAAAGATGTCCATTTTAGGCCTGAATGTCTTACGTCCTGAAAAGACGTCTTTGTGCTCTCTGGGTAGTGAGTTCCAAATAAATGAGTGCTGGGATGCATTTCGGTTCAAGGGACCATCAATTTTGGACTTTTTATTATATGATTCCGTAGATTTTTATGAGAAAATACCAAAAATCCAAGTTTCAATCCTAGGAATTCAGTAGTTCAAAAGTTATACATGTTTAAAGTTCAGCAATTTTCACCATTTTTGACATGTAAGGGCGCCACCATGTTGGTACATAGGGTGGTCTAACGAGCCATGCCACTAGGTGGCAGCACAAGCACGCGGTGACATCAATAATTTAGATTGTCCCCTGCTTGACTGCAAAGAAGCTACAGATTTTTTAATTATATCTGTGAAAAGGTTTGTATTCAAGCTTTAGCAGTGTCTAATAGGCTTACAGAATAAATTAAAACGTAACATAAACTAATAAACATCAAAAGAATCGGTTTTTATTTTTTTTAACTATCACAATATAACTATCACAATATAACAATATATCGGTACTGTAAAATTATAGATGTGGTCATTCCAGCATTTCAATGTGAAATCTGCATTTTTTCGAGGTTTTGATTTTTTACAACCAGGGTTTTCGATTTAAAAATCTGAAATGAACTGCAGAGTATTTGGGTGCTGGACATGTCTCAGATTTTTCTTAGAATTTCTAAACATCACTAACTAGGAAAAGTAGGCCAAAAACAGATTTTTTTATTTTACCCCAGAAATACCCTCCGACCGAGATATAGGGTTGAAATTCTTCACGGTATGTTTTTTTTGCCCTATATAATAGCATCCTACCTAAACTGGAATTGACCAATTCTGTATGTTGTGTAGCACTTTTTTATGTATGAGAAACGATTAAATGCCTGAGGGTCTACTGAAAATAATTCTGTATAACTTATGATTTATGCGAATTTCGCCTTGGGACACTTCCCAGGGATCCCATACTTTTTACAATCGCACGATCGTAAAAGTTTGAGAAGACTTTTGGAAAAGCTGGCCAATCTACGCAGAGAACGAAAGACAAATTTTAGTGCTCCGAAATTCAGGGACCGTCTTAAAATATGCATTTCAAGACAGCTTGTCCTTCGCGAAGGAAGGGCGAGTTAAGTGCTTCAGGGAAAGTACATTCTTCGAGACGAGTGGGACATGATTTTACTTTCATGAAATGAGATTACGTATATCTATGGTGTCACCGGAAGAAGGGACGCATTAGCAAAGTAATTAAACGAAATTAGCACGAAACCAACACATCACTTCGTATTGTTACGAGTATCTGTTATTACTTTATGATACAATGTATTAAAACATTTTCGATTGTAATAATTTGTTATTATACTATGAAATAAAAATAAGTTATTTTAACATTTGGTGGATTCAGAATAATTTGAATTCGGCGCAACTATAAAATATTACGCGCACAATAGGTTTAAGAGAGATCTGTTCCTTCTATGGATAAATAATCTTTCCTATTTAGCATGAATTTATGAATTTATTGCCCATGTCTCGCAATGACACCTGACTGATTGGTAGCAGATAGATAACAGATTGGTATCAGATTGGCAGTAGTTCCGTCTCTGTTGTGTATGCGTCACAATGTCATGTGACTGATTTTTATCAGATTGGTAGCAGATTGTTGGCAAATTTGTAGCAGATTGTTGGCAAATTTGTAGCAGATTGTTTGCAGATTGGTAGCTTATTGGTAGCAGTTTCAATTCTGCCGCATATCTGTCCGGTACTGGCAGAGAAAGAGAGGGGGAGAGAACTGAAGAAACTGGAGAAAAAGATAAACAAAGAAAGAGGAAAGAAGATGAATAGTTAAGTAAAAAGTTCATAATACTAGGAACCGTGGATAATAAGATAAATAAGGATGACGTAATACGTATAATAATTGTTAAACTATGCTGGTTTGACTGACATAAGGTGATGAAACAATTGCAAATATTGTATTTATGCTAATACTTCGGTGTCGCAATCGTTTCGGAATAATTTATTTAACATTAGCTTCGTCTATTAACCGTTCGCGACAATAGCGTGACGATCAACTAGATAAAGGTCAAATCCACTCGGGCTGACTTGAATATTGAAAAAATAAGAAGAATGTAATTATTTACACAATAATTGTAGGAATTATTTACTCAATTTATTATTAGGATTAACAAAAAAATTCATCTAATACCGTTACAATTGAAACTCACATATTGCGGCTGTTTCCTCGGGAAATCTGTATTAATAACTTTACGGTTGGTCGTTAGATTAGTTTAAAAACTTGAGAATCCTATAAGCCTCTACGGGAGTTTCCGAAATTTATTGTTAATGAAGCTTAAGTCTCGATATACGTGACGTGTATTTGGCGTGGCCTAACCTGTGCACAGCTAGCCAAAAATACTTTCAACTAGTAACTCTTCTCTAGATCGCTGAAACACAAATGGAGCTAAAGTTTTCGAGCGACCATTTAAAAATACTTGTGCTCTTACCTGCGTAGCCCAATTTTTGGCCGATTGAATTAGAAGTGAATTTTTTCAATGTTTGTTCAATTTTACAAAATATTTTGCATTGTCTGAAATATAAAAATACGTTTTAGTTTCCACAATTTCATAAAATATTTGGTATTGTTTGAAATATAAAAACATGTTTTAGTTTCCACAAGTATTCTAAATTAAGTTCTACATAGTAATTATCATAGACGAGAGCTATTCTTTTCCTTCGAAGGCTAAAAAAGATATAGAATTTTATAGCCGATGGATAATTTAATAGGACAGCAAGGAAAAACATACTGTGTAAAATGTCCACCCTATATCTCTGTCGAGAGGGTAATTATGGGGTAAAGTCGAAAAATCAGTTTTTTGGCCAAATTTTCCTAGTTAACAATGTTTAGAAATTCTGAGAAAAATCTGAGACATGTCTAGCACCCAAATACATACTCTGCAATTCGTTTCAGATTTTTAAATTGAAACTCCTGCTTGTAAAATATTAAAAACCTCGATAAAATCGGAAAAATGACCACATCTATATTTTTACAGTACTAATATATTGTTATAAATATTGTTCATAAATTTTTTCAGATTTTACGGTTTGGTGCGTGATAGTTAAAAAAAAATGAAAACCTAATTTTTCGATGTGTCTTGGGCGAAGAACTAAGCTAACCTTAAAATGGTTACGTTTTATTTATTCTGTAAATCTATTAGGCAGTAATGAAGCTTGAATACAAACCTTTCCACAGAAATTATTAAAAAATCCGTAGACTCTTTGGGTTCAAGTCGGAGACAATCTACATTACCGACGACGTCGCATGCTTGTGCTGCCATCTAGCGGCACGCTCGATAGACGACACTATATTCCAATATGGCGGCGACCTTTCCTGTCAGAAACTCTTGAAATCGCTCAACTTTACACGCGTGTAAGTTCTGAGCGAGTGAACTTCGCGCTTTAAAACTTGTATTTTTGGAATTCTCTCGTCAAAATCTATAGGATTTTGTAAAAAAAAGTGCAAAATTTTTGGTCCCGATAGGAAAAGATTAAGCTACATTATATTCATCATGTATAAACAAAAGATTAATACTGGGAAAGAGAATATCGACGAAATTTTTTGAATGTCGCACACGATGCTTGTTTTGAATACGTAATTTGTGAGATACAACGTTTGATATATTCTGAACTTATAGGACGTTCCAAATATCATGAGCAGCGTTGACAGTGGCGCGGAAATGCTCCCTTTTAAATGGAAAAGCCGGATAGTTTTGGCAATCGTTCAACGATATATCTTTTTCCGACTGAGACAAGGCGCTTATGGGATATATCGATTTCTCGTCGGGGTATTGTAAAATCCCACGATTTATTACCGCATCGCTAGTCGGATTTCGCGAGTGGAACAGACGTTTCCTTAGATCGACTTGTTTTCATTGAAATATCCATAGCGGATACGTATTTCCTTTGATCTTAATTCGCGTTTCGATTGCTAATGTAAAGTACGGACGGAACACGTCATTGCTTGTAACCTTAAAAATGAGATCCACTGCTTCCTTTAATCGACTGAAGTGCCTGAATGCATTTTCTAAGAATTTTCTTCTCAAAAACTAAATTTTTAAGTTAATTTTGTAAAATGAGGAAATGTTATTGCACTAATCTCGTGTTTCAAAATTATATGTCACGATTACTGCAGCGTGAATCTACACGTCCGTATAGGTAGAAATCCGTTAACAAATGCAACGCAAATTTGACCTGGACACTTTTATCAAGGTCAAACTTTTTTTAGAAAACAAATTGGAAGTTTCGTAGACTGTTTAATTCCATATCTTTCCATTTCAGTCCATATTTATTGTATATTTTCTCGTGTAGAATCACCCTCTCCACGTTTATACCACCCTGGGACACCCTGTAGACATGTGGAATCAAATAGTAGACGAAACTTTAAGTTTGTTTTTTAAGAAAACGGTTGACACGAGACCTATAATTTCTTTAAGACTTTTGTTCTTCGTGATGAGTATTATAGGATGCAATAAAAAACAATTTTGACCTTGAGAAAAGGGTTGTCAATTATGCGGTACACTTTTTTGAAAGATCTCCACCACGATTTTGAAACAGCATGTCCAAAGAATATTGAACTCTGTATTAACAGTTTTCTGTTGAGAAACTGTTCTTCATTTGAATACAAGATCAAAGCCTTGTATTTTAACAATTTTACCCTGAACTAAAATAACTGAGTGTACCTAAAATGCTCTTAAAAATATCTATATTGCAATTAACCTTTGTTCACAGCTTCTCTATGTGAGCAAGTACACTCGTGACCGGTCAGCAATGTGTTACTATGCCCCGGGTATTTACTAATAATTTATTGAAAGGGATTGCTCAGTGGCAAACTGTTCTAAAATAGTTTCAGTGTTTCCTCAGCAATCACAGATTGCGTGTATGTGTGCGTGGTATTGGCGAAACGAAAATGTCTGTTACGAACATTCAGCTGTATCGGCACAGTTTTATTACTAGCTGATCGAAGAAGCAACGTAAAGTAAAATTGGTAAGAAACACGGTGGATAATGATAAGTAAACAATCGGATTAAAACGAAACGGTATCTATCTAACGATAAAATCCTCGCGCAATTAAACACGTAACTCGATAATTTCCCCGGCAGCCGCAAATAATACCGGCAACCGTTGGGTCGAGCCAGGTGCGCCATTATTCATCCGTTCTTCTTCCTGCGAACGTAACGCGGCCTCGTAAATCTGCGCGCAGGTAAGGGAACGAAGACAAAGTTGCCAGCAGGAGTCGCGGTTTCTCAAACACAGCGATGCGACGCGTTACGTTCGTTGCGGAATCCCCAGTTTCCAAGCTTACCGATACGCAATGTGATTTAATATCTGAAGACCTTTGTTGGCTCACGTCACGCATGCCTGATCAAGCGAACTCGGCATTATTGATAATGGATGGTACGCAAATCTCATACTGTGTACCGACGTCAATCAATATCTACAGCTAGGAACAGAAGGGTTAATGTTCGGTTTAAGGGACCACAAATTTTTTACTTTTTTAAATATAGTCACGTTGATATTAGCGAGGAAATGCCGAAAATCCAAGTTTCAATCCTAGGAATTCAGTAGTTCAAAAATTATGAACGTTTAAAGTTTAGCCATTTCACCGTTTTTCACAGGTAAGGGCGCCGCCATGTTGATGTGTAGAGAAAGTCGTGTGTTGTTTATCGAGCACAGCCGCTAGGTGGTATCA
This sequence comes from Lasioglossum leucozonium, assembly GCA_028454225.1. Classification (NCBI taxonomy): domain Eukaryota; kingdom Metazoa; phylum Arthropoda; class Insecta; order Hymenoptera; family Halictidae; genus Lasioglossum; species Lasioglossum leucozonium. Next base: position 9,380,030 of record CM052216.1, on the reverse strand, counting down.
CAAGCTCGCGCTGATATCTACAACGTAGATGTTTAAACGTACTCGGGCCGTGTCCTTTCCGTCTCCTCGCCAACCTAATCACGAACCAACTTGGACTATGCTTCCTCTTTGTGATTCTGTATATTTTAATTACTACAATCCAAATCTTTATGCAAAATAAAAAGTCTGTGCAACAAGACATTGCAAGACACAGGAGCTAAATATAAATTTATATTTTTCACTAATAATTTTAATGTGGTAAAAATAATATATTAATACTCTTAAAATCTTATAATGTTTTGACTGTTTTAAATAGTACCTACTCATTTTTTGTCATAGATGCATAAAATTAGGAGGCTATTAATTACTATTCGATGAATAGCTTGTCCCATTCAAAATGTGCATCTCAAAGGAAGCCGCTTTTCATTATCGACATCAATGCTCTACATTATCGACATCACCGCTCTACATTATTTACATTACCCTATGTACCAACATGGTGGCGCCCTTACATGTCAAAAATGAAAATTGCTGAACTTTAAACATGTATAACTTTTGAACTACTGAATTCCTAGGATTGAAACTTGGATTTTCGGTATTTTCTCATCAAAATCTACGGGATTATATTTAAAATAGTCAAAAATTTATGGTACCCTAAACCAAACAACAGTCACTTTTTTTATTAATCGTAATTATTGAATCCATAGTTTTAGAATTTTTTAATCAATTTTATATTCGTTAATTACAAAACCTACACACTGTTTCTGTTATTTTTCTTAGTTCTGCACGCATAGTTCGATCCACATTCGCCAGATTAAGACTTGATTACATGACGAGTTTCGTCTCTGGCTTGCATGCGTCATAATGTCACGTGACCAATCCGGTACTGTCAGAGGGAGGGTATCTTCCAAGTTAAGTACCTGCTAGTGGAATACAACACCATATGTATATACTCTGATAAGTGTCAGTTATGTTGCCCAATGAAAAGATGTACAGTCAGTCGAAAAAGTCTTCCTACACCCTTCAACCCTTTGTAAACGAGGATCTTTTGAGACTGTAAAAATATTTTTCTCATAGGTTTAAATTGTCTATCAAACACAAGAAATACAGAACAATATATACTGATTTTTCATTATTTATTTGCAACTTCTTAGTTCTTGAATATATGCAAGTTTGATTTGAATTTTGTTAACCCTTTAAGGAAAAACATGTTGTCGGCATGAAGTTGGTACACTCAGGCTCTAAAGTTGTAAATGAATAATCTAATTATTTTTATAATGGAAGGTTAGTATATTTTTTTACTTGTATATTAGGAACATAGACAGCCTTCTTTTGTTTCTTTAGGCCATTGTCCTTCTCCTTACATACTTTGAAGTATTTATAATGCAGTGAGTTTATTTATAGTCCCCCTGTCACAATTTTCCCTTCTTTCCAGTATTTTATATCTAGTTTTGTAAGAAAAATAATTTCAGCAAATCCTTGCCGACAATGCATGAGTAGGATTTTCATGATTGTGTGTGTGTGTGAGTTCACAATTAAAATTGCTACATCTAAAAAAATTTAATTTTTGAATTTATACATAGGTTTCAGCATTAGAAATTAAAATTCAGTTATTTCTTAAATTATTAATTTTTCGACATGCACAGGTTAATTTTTATAGAAAATAACAGAATATTGTACAGAAAAATATGTTTCTATTTAAAAAAATGAAGGTGACCTTGAAATCTCGGAAAGCCTTTGAAAAGGTTTTCATTTCTTGAAAAATATTTATAAATATAAAAAAATCGATTTGCACCATTACATAACTCATAGAAAACGGAAAAACTTTTCCCTGCGACATTTTTCTCGAACTTTTACGGGCGAAACGCCGCCAGCTAGTAAATCTCCGAACACCCGGTATAGTGATTAACCGAAGAACATCGTTCCGTATTGCCTTCTCGAATCTGTTGTTGGAGTCTCTACAAATGTAACGTAATTTATTATATTCGTACACGAACGAGTAATTAATTGCGAGCACTTCGTTAAAGCTAAGCCGTACAACGGTTATTAAACCGCAGTTGCTAAATCAGTTTTGAAAGTACCATGGAGCCGCGTTACCTTGTACCGCTAAAGTCCAAACAAGACTCCTCTAACGGAGCCGGTGTATCGCTAATTAACATCACCGGCATTCGGGATATGGCACGTCGGCTTTAATATCATTTTCATACTTCCAGTAACGCAGTGGACCCATTAAGTGAATTTTGGTGCTGGAACTTCACAATACGGTTCTATGTAATCGACATTAGTCGACTAATGGTCAGACACAGCATATGGCAAACAAACATTTCCCATTTAATTTCCAACGAAAACGCAACACGCGCTATTAAATTATTAACTAGAAAAATTAAAAGATTAAATTTGTTTAAGCATTCTGCAAATCTAGTTGCAACATATGCTTGAATAGAGATATTTCATCTTTCATGAACGTATGTTTATACAGGGTGGTCTGGGTTACGGCTGGATGACCTTGACCTTGATATATGTTATCAAGGTCACCCTCCTGAGTCATATTTACCTAAATTATGTTACCCGAAGGTTGTTAAGTTCGATAATATTGATATATGTATGTGTGTTTCATAAATTAATATTGTTCCGAGAACTTTATATACAGGGTGGTCCACCTAATCATCCCCTTTATTTGTGATGGCATAACAAATGTTTTTAATAAATGGTATCACAAGGTGAAGTCTTTGTAAATGTTTATTTTTCACAAGGTTATTTTTTCCGACGTGTTCACTTTAATTTTCAAAGATCGACGTCATTTGAATGTAATATCTGAATGTATTTTTCGCTCAAGTACACGATGCAATTAAAAAATGCAGTTATGTGATGACCTTGATAACTCCGAAAAAAATAACCTTAAGGGGAACACATTTTCTTGCCAGATATTGACACCATGCACATGTAGAAAGGATAGGGCGTTTATCAAACAGATGGCCTAAAGAGGAAAACGATCTTTATTATTCCGTGGCTTTGTTAGACGAAACTGGCTTTCCCGACCGAAAGTCAGTCGACCCAAATCTCTCCTCATCAGCGCCCTTATCTAAATAGTGCGTGCCCCTTCTTATAAACACTTAAGGCTCGTGGGATGGCCAGAGGTCTGGTGAACGCTTACACACATTACGTAAGACATACTTTTTGCATCACAACAACCTAAAGAAATATTTATTAAGTGGCCCAAAACCTGTGATTCAGTATTAAATTCTGTTATAACCAAATGCATCCGAGGATTGTGAATTAAATAACATATTCTCGTTTACATTAAAAAATAAACTGGATAGACTCGGATTATAAATTATTGTCGCCGTATGTATCTTTTTCGCTATGATATTCTAACGGAAAATTCAATGTGCAAGATTTTCAACCGTCTGGATTGTTCGTTGAGTTATACTACTGAATTTTCGGCCGCGTGACTTGTCGTTGAACTATACTACTGAATTTTCGACATTCTGGCTTCTCATTGAGTTATACTACTGAATTTTCGACCGTGTGCCTTGTCGTTGAGCTGTACTACTGAATTTTCTACATTCTGGCTTCTCATTGAGTTATACTACTGAATTTTCGACCGTGTGCCTTGTCGTTGAGCTGTACTACTGAATTTTCGACATTCTGGCTTCTCATTGAGTTCTACTACTGAATTTTCAAAAAATTTCGGACGTTTGACTTGTACTACTGAAAATTATGCTGTGAACAATGAGTTTATACTATACCATAAAGACATGCTCTGTAACGCGAGCCACGACTCAGGAATTTTTCCAAAGGTACAATTATTCTATAGATACAAGGCTAGGATCGTCAGTGGTACGAGACTTGACTATGCCGGCCAGACAATCGGCTTGGAACGTCGCTGATACCGGGAACGTTCGTTGTGGGCGTGATTATCCAGAAAATCAAAGACATGCTGACGCGTATTCCGCGATACCAGAAGAGGATCGGTTTCTATCGAGTACGAAACGCGGTCTCTGAGCAAGCAAATCGAACGTAACGATGTCCGCAGCGTGCCGCGCGGATAAAACGGAACGACACGGGGATTTCTGTGGATCCGCGCATAACGATTCGAACGGTATTTGCAAGCAGCGGAACACTTGCCCTTCCGATCGACCAAATAACATAAATGTTGTCCCTGTGAAGTCGCACGGGAACCGATATCGTTGCATCGCCCCGAACCTCCGTCCGTGCCGGAAATTCTCGCAGAAAGAACGACCGTCCCCGATTATATCGTAACGTACTGTCGATCCTCGATTCGCTCGACTAATTCGGAGCGCATGGGTAATAGGGCACAGTTCGACCTCGATTACGCGGACTAATCAGACAGGATCTCCGAGCGATCAATTTTAATAGGGAATTAAACGTTGAATTTTTCATCGGACGGTCTGTGTTTGCCATTCAATATTGGCTCTTGCTTCGATATATTATAATTTTATTGTTTCGATTCCAGCAAAATAAATATTTAAGTAGAAATACTGTAATACCTCAATACATGTATTTTTATGCGGGTTTTATGCATTTAGCAGCAAATTGAATAGATCAAATGCGAAACAGTGAAAACATCAGCAGATCTCAAGGATATTGTTTTATTATAATTTATTAAGGTTATCCACAGAAAAAATTAAATTCTAATACTCTACTCCTGCTTCTAGTGAATGACACAGAAAAATTTTTCATAAACATTCACAGTATACATTTCATTAGAATTCTTTCATCTTTCCGCCATTGTTGAATGAAGAACATACTAGTGATTAGGTTTTATAAAATTTAATTTATAGTACGAGTTCAGTGAAATGAGCCCACATTTATTAGTGTGCTGTTGTAAATAATGTTGCACTAATAATGTATAATTGGCCGGTCCCTCCACTTCATTGCGCTAAGGTGGGCGGTGACGTTCCCCCACTTCTTCATTCCGCTAAGGTGGGCGGTGACGTTCCCCCACTTCTTCATTCCACTAAGATGGGCGGTGACGTTCACCCACTTCTTCATTTTTCTAAGGTGGGCGGTGACGTTCCCTCACTATTTGACACGGCCGGCCGTCGTACCGCCAGAAGTGCATAGCATTGCTTAAGTAGTGGGGGAAAGGACTGATCAATGGTGGCAAGTTTGATTTAATTTATCACTGTACACTTAATGTATTTAAACCATTTACTTAGTTATAACGTTTAAATTATTTTTTGAGGCAGAAATAGAAAGAGAACAATACTGAATTACATTAAACAATTTATCAAGTTGTGGGTAGTGAATGATCGGTCTTGGTGTGAGAGCAAAGTCTTTATTCGTAAACAGGATCTTACGCGGTGTATCTACATCGACGACTCGCGGCGAACTCCTCGAACACTAATTTCTAACTCTCCATTTGCCCTGGTAAAAATCCTCAACAACCCTGATTGGCTAACCCAAGCATTGGATTCTTCCAATCAGAGTTGTTCCTTTTTTTTGTCTCACCGCCTATTCCTTACGCCCTTAGCGTGTTTGTCTTCGGAACGGCGAGGTGATCGGAGGGGATGAATTTGTCACGGGACTTTCCTTCAGGCCACCCACGCCTGACCCGCGTGGCGACGAACCGATGGGTCCGCTTCAAGTGCCCTTCAGCTAGTCCCCTAATTTACGACGGTCTCAGATTGCTATTGAGGACTTTTGGAAAAACTCTACTACACATGCTATGACAAGAGATCTGGAAATTGTCCACTCAAAAATAGCTTCGTCGAACGAGAGTCGTAAATTACATTGGCCGTTTGCACGAAAGAACAATACTCCTTTGTGCGTACGACCGGGCGCTACAAAGTATTCTGAGATTAACTGTCCGAAATATTCAATAGTAATTGTAGATTATAATAAGGCGAATATTAATTCAAAGGGTACATAAGATATACAAACAAATTTTTTTTTTAAACCATATAGATCAATCCTGTTCAGCTATCGTCCGTGCGGGCAGAGAATTTGGCTCCGCGGGCATCAACGACTTAGCGCAGGGCCAGGATTTAGTTACTCGCGACGGCCAGTTTTCGGGGGCTACGCCTCCTTTACCCGGCCGCGCGTCTCGCTCCCCTCGGCGGCCGTAGTTTTCGAGGCAGCTCAGGCTCGTACCATGCAGCATAGACGATTTTCGTGGCGCATTAGGGCGACACACGTACCAATAGGTTTCCACATTACCGTTGAGGTACTATTGTCAATGCGTTTTTTTTATCAGTGGTATCCCCAGTAAGCCTATTCCACTATATCGCACAACAATTTCGGACAACAGCTGTAGAAAATCAATTAAAAAAATAAATTTAGGTAAACTTTTAAAAAGTTTTTACTTGTACTGTCAAAATTTTATTAAAGGCTGGAAGAACTTGATTTTCGCGCACGTTTAGACGTGCCTGGCAAATTGTTAAGATCTACGGGAAGTTTAGACGTAACTGTTCGCGTCGCAGATGCGAGCGAAGAATCACTTAAGGATGAGCGATGTTCTGATTTAATGTAGCGCATTTTGGAAAATGAGCATTCGCACAAATAAGTTGATCCCAACATTGAGAATATTCGGATCGCGAAATTTGTTATTTTTTTAATTGATTTTCTACAGCTGTTGTCCGAAATTATTGTGCGACATAGTGGAATAAGGCTACTAGGGATACCACTGATAAAAAAAAAACGCATTGACATTAATACCTCAAAGGTAATGTGGAAACCTATTGATACGGGTGTCGCCCTAATGCGCCACGAATATTGTCTATGCGGTACGAGCCTGAGCTGCCTTGAGAACTACGGCCGCCGCCGGGAGCGAGACGCACGGCCGGGTAAAGGAGGCGTAGCTCTCGAAAACTGACCCTGACTTAGCGAACAACGAACCACACCTTCTCGGACAACGGACCACGCCTCCTCGGGTAACGTTACATGTGTTCGTCACACGTATTATCGTTATATCGAACGAGATAGAATGTCCATTCACGAATGAAAAAAGTTTTCCCGCTGACGTCATATTGCCCTTAGCTATGCCCGCGGGCATCGGCGGGCGCCCTTGCTAGTTGGACGGGACTGATAAATGTGTACCTCTGGAAATCAGAGTTTCTTGCCTCTTTCTTATGCAATTTTAGCTCGAAAATGCCGAAAATCCATGTTTCAATTCCAGGGGAACAGTGGTTCAAAAGTTATGTTTGAACCACTTGAACTTTTAGTTTTCCAGTTTTCAGCGTTTTCGACGGGTAAGGCCGCCGCCATGTTGGTATGTATTCAGCGTAGCGCGGAGCCGCTGGATGGCAGCACAAGCACGCGGCAATGTCGGTAACGTAGATTTGCAATCGCAGTCCTGCCAGCCCACAGAGGCTCGAATTCGAAAATCGAGAACCATTTTGTTATAACTTTTGAACCATTACAGACATTGCAATAAAGTTTTCACTAAAAATAGTTTTAAGAGATAGCTATTTTTAACTCTAGGTAATTAAGTATTTTTTTCATGCGTTAAACAAAAATTTTTTATCAATTCCCATGGATATTTTTGATTGAAAAAAAAATTGTTTAAATATAATTTTATAAACTATTTTGTACTTTCTAAGTATGTATGGAAAACTTGGATTTTTCGAATTTTCTCGCCAAAATCGACAGGATTACGTAAGGAAAAGGCATAAATTTCAATGCAAGTGTCAGCATAGCAAATGTATTTATTCGTTCATGTCCCGCAAGAGTAAATCGAGTGGTTTAATCAAGACACGAACGTTCCCTAGCGTATCGTTCAATCCCCGCTTTCTTTCGACGTCTACTTGGAATGGAACTCTTTTTCTCTTGAAACTTCGATCAGCTCGATACCAACATACCAAACCGAGGAACTTCCAGAAATCGGGAGAATTTCAACTTTCTACCTGTGTCCTAACTCTTTTCGTTGTCGATTCGAGCCCCCATTGTTTCGACTATCGTTCCCTTCCGAGATCATTCAAAGACTTCGAATGGCTGGCGATACACACGCGTATGTGCCATAAACGTTCCTAGTGATCTCGTAGCGCTGCGATACTTTTCTTTTATTTGATTTCGCTCGACACTCCGGCGAATTTCAATCAGTTTTGCAGGTTTTACTACGGCAGGCATTGACAAAGCTATTGAAGGGCGCCAGGAAACGGAAGTAGCAATTCACCAGCTGAGAATTGCGCACGCGAGATTGAAAAACGAAATCACACGTGCGTATCGGGAAGGACCGAACAATGCAAATTAAGGAAATCTGTATACAGGGTGTCCCCCCACGTAACTGTAGCCACGATTTATTGGAAACATCCGGGAACAAGCTTCAAAAATTCAAAAATAAATAAAATTTAAGAAATAAATTCAAAAAAGTAATTTGTTCATGTAAAATGAAGATCACCTTAATTTTTTTAAATGACACTACATATATTTTAGTACATAACATTATTGCTTATGTCGCGACGAGTTCAACGACCTAGTTTACTATGACCTTGACATGATCTTGACATGATCTTGACATAATCTTGACATTACCTTGACAGTCAGATAGGCTTGAGTTGTTGATATCTATTTCAAAAGATCAATATCAACAACCCAAGCCAGTCTTATTTCTAAGACCTCACTGTCGAGGTCATGTCAAGGTCATCTTGTGGGAACGATCGACATAGGAGCTCAGTGTCGCCGCATCGCTCTGTTCCAGTCACACCCCAGGTAGCACTTGGATGTCCGATGGATGTCCTAAGTGCGTCCGTAGTCGGACCTCCGCATGTCCCAGGGACGTACGAATCATGTTCGTATGTCCGAGATATGTCCGATATATGTCCGGTATACGTCCCAGAAATGTCCGAATGATGTCCGTGTTACAAAGTGTAACGTACATAGGACGTACCGTACGGACCTATCTGGGACGTCCCTGGGACGTATGTGGAATTTTTCTGCGACAGATCTGGTACATACGGACGTTATTTCAGCGTTCGTGGGACATACCTGGCATTATTTCTATTACTATTATCAGACATTTACGAAAAAATAAAAAATTATGAAAATTTAAAAATACTGTAGGTTACACGTTATTGTTAATTATTCCCTTCAGGGTTATAATTCCATTAACAATGCTCCACCCTTTTTGCACCTTCCATTTATTTTTTTTATTTATTTTATTTTTTATTAAATAATATTCATCGTATTGGACCTACAGTTTATTAAGGTTGATTCCGAACCATCCCGGTCTGTCACGTTTTTTTATATCACTTGAGATAAAATCTCACAGGTGCCGGGGTGATTCGAACCCGGAATCACAAGAGTCGTAACCGCGAGCCTCATCACTTAAGCCACTGGGCGCTTTCAAATTTAAGAAAAAAAAATACTATATACTGTTATATTATTTTTGACCTATTAAACATATTAATTCAGAAAAAAAATGCCTATTTTACTTCTGTTATTTGTTGCAACTCAAGTAAAAATTTTTTATTTTGTATAAAGATCCGCTCTCTAGCTCTTAACTATTATAATATATATATATATCATTAAGGTGTTCGAAATACATGAGGAAATTCGAATATACATATGTATTAATATATGTCTCACGCGTAAGAACTGAGTACTCCGACGACATACAAAATTGATGTTCTAAATCCGAAATTTAAGTCCTACGCGCTGTCTTCCTCGAGCGGTTCGGCCAATTGCGGAAGACGTGTAGCACGGAGTAGGGGTAACACGTGGTCCCTACAAGTACACGGGTAATTATACTGTGTTAGGTGTCATTTTAATCAGAAAAACGTGACGAATACGATGGTAAAAGTGTGAGCTAAATATAAATTTATATTTGAATTTGCAGTGAAAATAATATATTAATACTCTTGTAATCTTTTCACTGTTCTAAATTTCAGCTACTCACTTTTGCCAAGCATAGAATTAGAAGAAATGTTCAATTGGTTTTATAAAATTATTACAAAATCAAAAAGAAAATTGATTATGACAAAAAAAATCTGGAATATTGCTGTATAAAAAGCGAAGATTTTTTTCTTGTATCGGTGAAATGATTTCCAAGATTGGAGATAAATCAAGTGTTCACAGGAAAGTCAACGTGAAGAGATAAGATCTTCGCCGGTTTACAAGCAGCACCATTGAGACATCATTTCACGGAGATCTGAAGATGGAAATTATTTACACGCGTTGCACCCGAGACATTTTTTGATCGTGTCTCGTTGCTTCCCGCCGGCTGGTTAAAGAACTTTCATGCTTCGTCGTTCGCGTGAACACAGCAAACTGGGAACACTAAGGAAAGAGAAGAGAAAAAGATTGCTCGAAACGATTTCTGCGAAAGTCACTTACTGACCATTACGTGCTTTCTGTTCCCTTGATGGGAGTTTAACGTCTCAAATATCGTGAACACGCTGCTAACTTCACCCAACAGTGGAAGACAGTATTTAGGTGGCTTCCCTTCCGCTGAAACTTCGCTCTGATGCACGAATTACTTAATCGTTTTATTTATTATTCATTTCGTTAGGCATTTTCATTTCTCAAAGCAATAAACAAATTATTATAGAAATAGTAATAATTCTCGGCGCAAGGTTCGATCAATATTTTTTTTAAATTAATATAGAAATAGTAATAATTCTCGGCGCAAGGTTCGATCAATATTTTTGTTTAAATTAATATAGAAATAGTAATAATTCTCGGCGCAAGGTTCGATCAATATTTCTATATTAATTTAATTACGATCGAGAGAACAAGAGAAATATTTACAATAAACAAATTATATTTATTTACATTTATTGTTTCATGTACGTACTCTTTGGAAATCTTATAAATGATTTTTTAGTCTAAAAATCTTAAAAGTTCAGATTATTTTTAATTTTAACCCTGTAGTGGTATACAACTCGTTATTTTTTAACTATCACGCACAAAATTGTAAAATCTACAGAAATATATGAACAATATTTATAACAATATATTAGTACTGTAAAAATATAGATGTGGTCATTTTTCCGATTTTATCGAGGTTTTTAATATTTTACAAGCAGGAGTTTCAATTTAAAAATCTGAAACGGATTGCAGAGTATGTATTTAGGTGCTAGACATGTCTCAGATTCTTCTCAGAATTTCTAAACATCGTTAACTAGAAAATAGGCCAAAAATTGAATTTTCGATTTTACTCGATAACTACCCTATCGAGATATAGGGTTGAAATTTTACACAGTATTTTTTTCCTTAATACCCTATCGAATGACCTATCGGCAATATAATTCGACTCAAGGATACTTTCGACCATCTTATCCGGCTATAATACCGCGGACGCTATATCATTTCTATCGACGGAGTTTTAATTACCTATAGAGCCCCTTTGAGATCAACCGATGTTTAATGCCTCTAGTTTCAACGAGCTCTTCGATCACTTCGAAGTTTTCTCTAACCCCGTCCCGCGGAAGTACAATATCAAACGGAGGACCATGCGAATTAAGCGCCCACGGTTTTCTATTTAATAGAACATTGATTGATTACCGTAGATAAAGGTCTACGAGGTGGTCGCGTGATAAATGGTTTTTTTTTTCAAAGAGTCCCTGTAATTGTTTCCGTGTCAGCATTTTCCTCCATTTGCCGAGCGAAAGCGCCCTTTACGCACCGATGAGCTTCATTTCAGAGTGTGCAGTAACAATAGTCCTTTAAAATTTCATGGAAAACTTTGCGATCCCACAGTGAAAACTTCCCATCAATTTTTCGAAACTATTTGTTAAAGTCCGCTTCACTTTCTTTCGATAACTATCAATTTTAAGTTTTCATTTTTGCACGCACAGGAATAAAATAAATCAGAATTGTAGAATCGTGTTCTCTGATTTCTGTTTTTACGATGAGTACGCTTATAATGAAAATTTTGAAATAAACTAGAATATTTTCCATCGCAGTTGACCTTGAATGACCTTGAATGACCTTCAGTCGTAGGTCGCTATACGCGTTTTGAAACGCCTTATTAAAATGTACCCAGAAAAGTATGTTATTCTAATTTGAAAAACGGAGTTGACCTTGAAATGTTCTCTACGTGTACACCTACAAAAACACTCTTAACATTGAATTATGCCACCCTCGAAACCACGAATTTTTCATCTGACACGCTTTTTGTGACACACTTTTGATATACAATCTACAAATTGTCTACACAGTAATGATCTCTGCTGGTGTAAATGTTAATTAATACACTCATCTTTCCATAGGGAACTTTTATCTTTGATATGAATGTCACCGTATCGTCGAGCACTATGTCCGAATTGAATGCAGTATATCACTGTTGACAAGTAGAATTGATAGCCTATAGTCAGACATGACGTCTGCCTTATTGAAAACCATGTTCGTCTACAAAAAAAATATTGGTAAATCGAAAACATGACAAAATAGGAGTTTACAAACAATGCTATGGATGTTTTAAAATTTTTTAAATTTGTTGTTTAATGGTCATAAAATGATTTTTGAAAATTTTAGTATGTTCCATGTAAATGTACAGTAAATTTCATAATTTTGGATAGTTGGTTTATTCAAATTTTTAGGTAAGCAATAATAAATTTTTCATGTTAATAAATTCGGTTGATTAATTATTTTGATTAATTAGTTTGATTAATTAAGAGCAATATAAAAACAGTTAAATTCAGTTAGTTTCTATATTATTATCTCTTTAGAATCATTGCATTGCAAATGAACGATACCACGAACTTAGATAGCGAAATTACAAAATGAGACAAAAGATTTGAAAATGAAATTGTCCGGTGATTTTCTAAGGACTGCAATTGAAAATGCTTGATACGTTAATCTGGAAAATTCTTGAAAACGCGACGCCTCTCGATGCGAGCGCGGAATTCACGTTGATGCGGTCGCATAAATCATAAATCAATATATACGTACATACGTATTCTCCTGGAAGTTTCGTTCCCACGTACACTGTCTGATCTTACCGAGAGCAACGATCTCACCTGCGAACTCCTGCGAATTCCGGCCACATAAATTGTTCACGGGAATGTATCTCGATGGAGAAGTTCGGAATTTTTCAAAAAAAAAAAAAAAGAAACTATCGAATTTCATCGATAAATCAGGAGGTCCGCGGTCGGAATTATTAAAACATGCAGAAACTTCTGTGCCGATTGAATTTCTGTCACGTCGTTGCTTATCCTGCGGCACGTTGAGGGAGCATTCTTCTGTGAATGATGCAGAATTGAACAATTTTCACGCATTTTCTTTTAATGTTACAGCACGCCTAACGTTACGATCTTTTTCTGTAATTCATTTAGTTATTTTTCCGTTATACGCGACTATATTTATGCAGTTTTAATTAATTGTGTCTTAATAAAATATTTTAAAATGTATTCTTATTTAAAGTACTAAGAGGAGACTTTCTTTTATAAGACTACATTGACATGAATGTGATAGAAAATTTATTACACGCCGCAGAGTCGTTTAGACTCACAAAATTTCAAAAGAAAAAGTCGGCATTAGTTTTGTACTTCAGCTTCCCCTCTTTTGGCTGCACTTCACCTGAGGAAACCAGAAATTTTTTATTTTTTTTATATAATTCTGTAGATTTTGACGAGAAAATGCCGAAAATCCAAGTCACAATCTGAGGAATCCACTGGTTCAAAAGTTATGCATGTGTAAAGATCAGCGATTTTCACTGTTTTTAACTGGTAAGGACGACGCCATGTTGGTATGTAGTGAGCATCGTAGGTGACGTAGGAACGTCTATCTTTGAGATGTGCACTTTGTTCTGGGACAAGCTGTCATCGAACATTAATTTAAAAATACAGAATCTTAAACAGAAGATATAATCCAAGTTGTTTAACGGTTAAGTTAGTGGGGAGGCGGCCAGATTATGCTTGGAAATCTACGTTATCGACATCAGCACGTGCTTGTGGTACCACCTAGCGGCTATACTCGTTAGACAGCGCACGATGCTCACCAACATGGCTGTCCTCTTACCTGTGAAGATCGCTGAAATTTAAACACACATAACTTTTAAACCAGTGGATCCCTAAGATTGGAACTTGGATTTTCGATATTTTCTCATCAAAATCTATAGTACTGTATAAAAAAATATTAAAAATTTCTGATTTCCTCAGGTAAAGTTTAATCCAAATAGCATTGCTAGAGAGTATAAATTAAATATTGAATATCAACGTGATATCTTTGACGAGGATCATTTCTATAGATCAGTTTAATATACATGCTGCATTTTTAAGTTGCTACTTGTGATATACCTACCAGCGTTTTGATTGAAACGTTGGTGTTTTATCACGACTGATTAGTCTAACTCGATGTGCGAAAAATCGTCAATATTGAAGCTATGATAAGTTCGTTAAAAAATATAGTACAACCACAAACCTGGTTTCATTTTAAAGCTTGAGACTTCTTCTTTCATAAACTATCGTTCGCACTTGCCTAAGACAGATTCCACGAAGTAACCAATAGAAAATTGAACGAGATGTGTTCCCTGAAAAAGATGAAATAAAAAGTTTCAAAGATGCATCAATTTTCTGAACTTGGGTGTGTGCTGATGGTCTTAAGGCGATCCCCACAATTCGATTCTGTCGAACAACAGCGTAATTAAGTGAAATGTTTTACTTGTTAGCTTGTTGGTCGAAGTCGGGAACGGATTTCCGGTTCCCAAGTCCTCCGGTTCCTTTAATTATTCCGCAAGTGCGTCAAGCGCTCTCGTTTCGACAACTTTTAACAATACTTTCAATCCCGTCTCGGCATTCGATGTCGTTAGTTCGTTAAGAGAAATAAAAGAAACTCCAGCGGAATAGATGCGCCATTCACGAGCAGGATTTTTTATTTTTACCTTAACCAGATAATATTCTGTCTTTCGCGCACCACCGGAAAATAACGAGCTGTAACGGCGAGGAACGAATGGCAGACATAGCGACAAGATATTTTTCTTACGGATGCAGAATAATGTAACTATAAGAGAGCTGTACTAGCTGCACTCGTACAGTAATTTTATCAACATAATAATTCGACCGAACTATTGCTTACTTTTGACCTTATTTTTCTTATTTAAATTCTGTACGTTTGCTTTCATTAGTGTTCCTCTTCTTGTCAGGCAGGACCCCGACGATTGCTAATGAAATCACCATTTATTTTCGTAATAAAATAAAAATTGTCGAGAGTAAGTTATGCTTGATAATGAAATGTGAATATAAACATACATATAAACATAAACACAAATGCAAGTGAAATTTGACCTTGAAAAATTTCGATAGTTTCTTTTACGTGAAGTATTTCAAGAATAACAAATATTATTAAAGATAGTTTAAACAAATGTTGCATAGTATTATTGTGCCTACCAAACTGTGCTAAAACCAAAGTTTTCTATCCTCTTGTGTTTTTTTCAAGGTCATTGGTATTTTTAGTCTTGAAGACCTGTCGTTTTTCCAAATTGCATCTAGTAGCAGAAAGACAAAATACATCTCGAGTATGCCTGAATAACGATCTGAAACTGACCTTGAAAACATAAGCTATAAATCCACACACCACCCCAGATAATTCATCAGACTATTGGTTTTCAAGGTCATCTGAAGGACACGATTCAGATATACTTAAATTTTCCTAGATAAGAAATACCAATGACCTTGAAAACCTGTGCAACAGATCCACGTCTCTCCACAGAAAGTTTACTACGTTATTGATTTTCAAGGTCATCTGAAGGTCATTTCCTTCATTGAAGCCATTCGAATTACCAGACATTTAAGTGGCCTCCTCTAACTGTGACACTCTGTATCTATTTAGCTACTTTCAAAGTTGGCAGAAAAATTGTTTAAC
Source organism: Lasioglossum leucozonium (assembly GCA_028454225.1). Taxonomy (NCBI): domain Eukaryota; kingdom Metazoa; phylum Arthropoda; class Insecta; order Hymenoptera; family Halictidae; genus Lasioglossum; species Lasioglossum leucozonium. Next base: position 9,364,286 of record CM052216.1, on the reverse strand, counting down.
ATCAGTAGCAATCAAGGAACTGTCTTAAAATAAAAGAAGTTGGCAGAAAAAAAACATAAAAAAAAATTGAAGTGCAGAAGGTTATATGGCTGGCTTTGGTTTATGACGTTCATTCGTTAATATTTGTTCGAATCTGAGACGGGTAAGAAAGTTGTTGCAGGGAAGATGAGTGCAAAAAAGTTTCCGACAAGGAGGGGGGGGGGATGACCGGAGGGTAGGTGAACTGACCCAGTGGAGAGGGTCGGTTTATGTTTCGATATAAAATGGTGGAAAGTTGAAGTTGGTGGAAAGATATTAGGTCTATTAGGGTGGCTCTTATGTACTCTTGTTGAAAATTTCAGCTCGATCGGATAACTGAGAAACGTGCCCCAAGGCCGTTAAACATTAAAATAATTAATTAAATGCTCATAAAATCGTTTTTGTCGAATATCTTCTAAATTATTCACCGCGTCGAAAAATGTTTCGTAAGAATTTAGAAACAATTTAACACCTATATAATGTAAGATACATGTAACAAAATTGTACTTGTTATATAAACCATTTGGTTTAATGCGATAATAAATAAATAATATGTTAGACAAAACCTGTAGATCTGATTTTCTAAAAAATTGAGAAAAATTTCGGAGAGAAATTAAAAGATTTCTTCTAAAATTTGTTTAACTTGTATTAATTTAACGGTTCATGTTAGAGGGTTTTTCGAAACGTAATTCTCTTTATAAGATCCTTACCCTTCATAATATAGGACTAAAAAATTTTTTTACTATTAACAAAAGAGTTTTAATGCAATTTCCTGCAAAACAATATGCAATAAAAAAAAGTAAGTTCCGTAAGTTCATAAAAAGAAAATACACATTTGTCCTTAATGTTTATTGATAAAATATACCGAAAGTACACTTCAGTTTTTAAATTTCAGAACAAATCTTTTGATGTTCGTGCGACATTTTTCTGAATTTTTTCGAGAACCGTTCGTTTTACGAAAAAAAGTAGTAGGACAAAAAAGACGCAGCCTGCACACATCTACAGGTTTTGTCAAACATATTTTTCGACGCGGTAAATATTAGGTCGTCAAGGATGAAATTTGTAGAAATTACATTAAATTTAACTTGACGACCCAATAAATACGAAGTTATTCGAGAACAAACGATTTTATTATTTCTTTTTAATTATTTGGAACAATCCTGGCGGTTACCAACATACAATTTCAAAAGTCGAAAATCTACACTCTAATGTACACGCACCTTTAATTTTAAGCTCCGCCTTTCCGAAATGCAACTGCAATTATATCGGAAGTTCTTCGGCAGCGAGTGAAGGTGATTTATAGGAGCCCCGCAGTGTTCACCAGAAATGATCGAGGTAACGTGAAATTCTGGAGAGCGGAGATGAATCTAAATTAGAATCTGAGGAATAGGCGAAAGGGGGCAATAAAATTACTTGATGGCTTCATACAATTCTAGATCCGATTTAAGGTCATCGTTCATTCTGTTCGTCGCGGTGAAAATACGATCAAAAGTTTTCTCTCGTTAAGGGGAACGTGGGGATCCGTTCGACTGCTCGCCGATGAGCTGTTATCAGGCCGGAAAGCTGAGGGTCCAGGGATATCTAAGAAAAATCTAAGATATCGTCGTGACAAAGTCCTCAGGTTTGGCAAACCATGGAAATAAGGAATGACGCATTAGCTGAACGCCACCGTGGCCGTGGGGGAATATTACCGGAAGTCTGGCACGTATTCGAGCATGAAATTGAGTCTTATAGCACCTCCTCCGCCGTGTCGGGGTGAACTACTTTCTTTGTCGTTCAACACCTCCCGCCGTTGCGTCTCAATCGCAGATTATTACGTAATCTGAATGCGCCCAGGTAATTTCTAGAAAAAAATGGAATTTTATTACGGCAATGGAACGCAGGTATGTATGGGTGTGTTTCTTCGTTCTCTTGAGCATAATTCACATACAGTCAGTCGAGAAAATCTTCACACACCCTTTGAAATTACGTAACTTTTTAAAAAGTGGACCACATGATCTGAGTTTTTTCAAGAATTCAGAAGAATTAGGTTAGATGTGTATAGACAATTTCAAGAAAATTGAAATTGACAGGTCTTGCCACAAAAATTGTTAAATATTGATTTTACAACTCTTTCATCTGAATCTCTAATGAAAATTTGAAAAATATATGTATTTTGCAGGTCTGTATCAGTCAAGTCGAAATCACTGGAATCTCTTGATGGACAATCAGTACTCTAAACGATTACAATTAACTTTTTATTGTGGTTCATCCCAAACAATTTATGTTTATTTTGTCTACAAGTAGCAACGATATTTTAACTGCAGTTTTTACCAATCTTGAAAATCAATTTTTACTACAATCTATTGAGACAACCAAATTTTTCGGGACCAAAGAATTGTGGAAATATTATTAAAATCATGGTTATGGTAAGCTCTGTTTTTATTATTGTTACATTACTAAATAAGTGATTTTGTTTTTTTTTTTGTTACTTTACTACATTATCGACACCCGCCATAACCGCGTGCTGGTGCTACCATCTAGCGACTCCGCTTGTTAGATGGCGCGCGGCGTTCGCTACGGGCCAATATGGCGGCGTCCTTAAGCCACAACCTTTGAACCAGTGAATTTCTAACATTTTGAATTTTTAGCATTTTCTCATCAATATCTATAGGATTGTATTTATAATAATTAAAAGAATTTTGGTTTCCAAAAATGAAGTTTAACCAAAATTTGGAGTTATTGGAATTGAATAATAAAAATTGATTCAGCCTATTCGATGTTCTATTCAGTTCGAAACAAAATAGATTACTTTTATCGGTGCTCTCTACGTCAATGTGTGAATAAATAAATCGGTTTGGTAATTTGCATTTTTCTTGAATTGCTGATTTTATTAAATTAAATATTGCTGATTTTATTACTATTTTCGATTTTGAGAATCGACGCTGTCAATAATTTTAAGCAGACTTGCGAAGATGTCTTTAAGAATTGATTATTGCAATACTTCTTTCGGTATTGTTGTAAAATTAAAATTTAAAGCTCGAGTTAAATTTTTTGATATAGTCAACCGTCTGCAGGACCCAGCACATGGTATTTGGAAAATGTATCCAGTAAAACGAAATCCACCGGAGATTTTCAATATTCAAATGAATAATTCGGAGTGTTCTAAATGTTTCAACGACCTAGCAGCGAATTCCATCGAGTTACCTCGGCGCGATTGTAATTTGGTGATCATTAGAAAAGATTTATCGCGCGCCTTGCACATTAGAATGATTCATTCAACACAATCTATCAAAATACAGCACAGTTGGTACACACGGATAATCTAGAACCTATTCCACTAACGATTCACCATCTTTTATGCACGATATTTCAGCTGGAAGATATTTATATAACGCTCATTACATTTCATAATTTCCAGTTGAAAGAAGTATCCCGAAATTGGTTGAATTACTTCGTTGTAAATGTTAAAGTAAATAATATTCTGACGGAAACCACTGTGATATAAAAATAATTAAGAATGATGAATTACAATAATGAATTGCTCACAGGATTTTTGCAATAATTTGAAATATTTTCACACTCGATCGGTACTAGTTTAAATGACAACACATAATTACCAGTTAGAGATATCTTAAAGTCGTTTGATTACTGGAGATTTTTTGCAACCACATGTGTATGAAAGGGTATAGCTGGATATAATGGTCAAAAGTGTTCTTGAGCCAAAATATATGGCCGATGGGTTTTTCCATAGGGCATCAACAAAAACTATACTAAAATTTCAACCTTCTCTCGATCGGGGTTGGGGGAGGGGGGAGTAATTACGTGATAAAATCGAAAAATTAGTTTTTGGCCTATTTTCCTTAGTTAATGATGTTTAGAAATTCGGAGAAAAATCTGAAACATGTAAACCACCCAAATACATACTCTGCCATTCACTTCAGATTTTTGAACTCATAATCCTGCTTGTAAAAAATCAAAATCTTGAATAAAATCGAAAAAATGCAGATTTCACATGGAAGTTATAGAGTGACCACATCTATATTTTTACAGTACCGATATATTGTTATAGTTATTGTTCATGAATTTTTTCAGATTTTACAGTTCGGTGGGTGATAGTTAAGAAAGCATGGAAACCGATTTTTTCCACGTTTTTCCACGAAGAACTAAGGTGTCCTTAAAATTGTTACGTTCCATTTATTCTGTAAGTCGCTTCGACACTGATGAACCTTGAACACAAACCTTTCCACAGAAATAATTAAAAAATCCGTAGCTTCTTTGCAGTCGATCTGGAGACAATCTACATTATCGACGTCACCGCTCAGCACCGTTCATTAGACGACTCTACGTTCCAACATGGCGGCGCCCTTAACTGTGAAAAGGTGAACGAGTGAACTCCGCGCTTTGAAACTTGCATTCTTGGATTTATGTTCTAAAAATCTACGGGATTGTATGAAAAAAAGTTCAAAATAGTTGGTCCCAGAAGGAAGAGGATAAAGAATGCTGTAACAAGCCCAACGGCGCCCAAAAAAATTTACATTTTCCCTGCATCCTCGGAATAATTAACACATTCAAGTGCGAGTACCCGTGTGTGGAGAAAAAAAGCAGAAAAACCAACCGCTCTTAGATTCATGTTTTCACGCGACCATGAAATTTTCAGCGGTTCGTTTATTTTTCATTTCACGACGGGAGGGTGTGGGGGGGGGGGTCGTGTCGCGATGATATTCTCGCGGTTTCGCGGGCTGAGGGACCAGTATGTCGTTCTTGGTAGACATTTTCAGGCGCCAATCGATCGACAGAGAAACTAATTACGACGATGAATGTCTGACAATCGGGGGAGGATGGGCCCTATAAATTCGCATCGATGACGGCGCACAGAAAAATCAAGATGATACGGATCGCGGCAAGGTGCGCGATCGTAAATTCTGTTCCGGCCGTGCTGACCAGATTTATCGGTTCTTCCGTGCGAACGGATAAGGAGAAATTAATTTCCCGTAGACACCAATTTTTCAAGACTCCGTGTCGCACGACGCGGCTTTAATAACGTTCGCTCTGTGTCGCCCTTTAAATTTCCAGTCACTTATCTTATTTTTTCCCCCTCGCAATAGCCTCCGCTTCGTGGCCGGTCACGATTCGCGTTGTATCATCATCTTACGCTGATATTATCTTGACATTTAATCGTACTAGATATTAACCATTTTTGTAACCGTTTTTCTGAACAGATTGTTTATTATTTTTCTTAACGCGTTCACTGTTACGGCTACGCGATCAATAGACTGCGGATGCTGATGCAAATTCTACAATGTGAAAGCAAATATTAGAAGTGGGTAAGTATCCGAAAATTCGGGTCAGGTAGGCAAACCGAAAATTTATATTGTTCGTGTATCCGACGTCATAAATTTTCGGGTTCACGACCCGGCTTGACCCGAGCACTAGCCGGTCCGACATCGACGTCGGGTATGCGAATTTTTGGGTATCCGAGTATCACGAATATTCGGGTCCCGACCCGACCCGATCCGAATCATCAAAAACCGAACAGAGGCTCGGGTCCCACTCCACACCTAGAAAATTTGTGTTTCCAGCAAAATTAATTTTAATTTAATTGAATTCTAAAATGATAGTTAATTTTTAATTTACGGTTATTAAAATTGTAAAAATGCATCCATAATTTAACATTTCATTGGCTTATATATTATTTTAAAAATGGGTAGAAACTTTGATAGACACATTCTTGTCGTTTTTGAAAAACAATCATTTTTAGTTACTCGTAAACTTAGTGTTAAAATACAAAATATTTTAATTACGTACGTTTCATAAACGAAAATTTATTTGGAGGTCGACATTAGCGTATCAAAGACATCACACAGCGTATCAATCGGATAAATAGTTGGGAATTTGTTGAAAGATCTATGAGGAATGCGAATGACGAGAAAGGGGAGTCTATATTAGGGATTGAGCTTTTTCATAAGAAGGGTGGAAAGTATATTCGAGAGCAATAATGTTCGGTTTTTATGAAATTCGGCTGTGCTAGACGGCGATGCGTTCAGCGATGCTCACATCTGAAGAATTCATCTCACAGTGATATATACATTGCGGTCCTCGGGCTGATTATCAAGCAGATCGCGACATCAAAGAACAGCCTGATAAAACTGGATTTAATCTCTGATCTCTTTTCACAAGACTTCTTTCGACGGACTCCCTTTACGTCTATTTTCCATGTCAAAGAATCGAGTCGCGATCATCGGGGCAGTATTAACGGAGATGACGGTCTCCGATAATCAGTATCGGAGATCGATGCAATTTTTTCCCATTTTAAATTACTTCCACTAGCTATCCGCACGGCACGTAATAAATTCACTCGGGACATTAGAAGGTATGCCGTGAACAATATTCACGTCAATGTAAACGAAAAATCATACTCCAGTCAACCGAGCTTGCTTTTCAAAATTAAAATTACAAGCACAGGGCTGCTGATCGGTTTAGGGGACCACAAATTTTCGACTTTTGTTTTATATAATCCCGAAAATTTTTATGAGAAAACGAAAAAATCTAAGTTTCAATGCTAGGTATTCAGTAGTTCAAAAGTTATGCGCGTTTAAAGTCCAGCGATTTTCGCCGGTTATGACTGGTAAGGGCGCCGCCATGTTGATACATAGTGAGCGTTCCAAGTCATCTAACGAGCAGTGCCGCTAGATGTCAGTACAAGCACGCAATGCCGTCGATAATGTAGACAGGTAATATCGATAATGTAGGGGTTGATGTCGGTAATGTAGAGCGGCTATCCATGAGATGTACACTTTCTTTTGGGGCAAACTGCCAATGAACAGTATTTAAAATATACAGAATCTCAAAGAGAAGGTATAATCCAAGTTGGTTAACGATTAAGTTGGTGATATTAGCGCATGCGCGTTATTGACATCAACGAGTGCTCTACATACCAACATGGCGGCGCCCTTACCTGTGAAAATCGCTGAACCTTAAACACGCTTAATTTTTGAATGAATGGATTCCTAAGATTGAAACTTGGATTGCGGCGTTCTGTCGTCAAAGTCTTTGGGATTGTATAATAAAAGTCCAAACTTTGTGGTCCCCTAAACCGAATATATACATATTGTTCATGGGATTGCCCATAGATGGCGACTCGATCTCATGTCTTAACCTATACAGTCTACCACAATAATATTGGGACACTTAAAATGCCGATAACTTTTTTGATGTTGGACCATACGACTTAGAATTTTTTTTGAGAAGTTAGAACAATTAGTTTACCTATTTTGTCGCGGGATGTAGGACAGCCTTCGCAAAGACATAAGATAAATAATAATGGTAAAACAGAAGACTGTTCAATTAGTGGCAGAGGATCGGTTCGACTCGCTACGGAGTGGCCCAAATGGGCCGAGTAATATTAATTACCGATCGGTAGCACGCTTTGTCGAGGTCGTGTACTTCCGTGGTCGTGGTACGACTCATTCAATTAATTCAAGGAGAACGTTCTCGCTGGTCACGTAGCTGGATACATGTTGTAAATATTTATGAATGTCCCGTAACAATTTTTAATCCACTTGGCCGGCGTCGGCTCTCTCCACCGGAAAATTTCTCCCGGCGGACAGGAAACAGGAAGGAGGCAGGAGAATCCCGGAGGTGGAAAGAAGGTGAGTGTGGGGGCCGGGCGGTCGAAAGCTGATGCATAAAGAAGGTGTTTCACAGCTCGAGATGGCCGGCTCGTAGATGGAAATCGCGAAGCAAAATTTCATTCGTCGCGCACATTTCCACGTACGAATGAGAAGTTGCCGTGTCGTCCTGTTTCGTCTCATCACATAACGTATCGAAGATTACTCGATTTTCATTTGTGTCCCCTGACTCGGCAGAAATTCGATAGTCCAATAGATAATACATCCGGAGATATTGTATAAGGCAATTCTTCGAACTATTCGCGTCGTGTGGCGGAATTGGCGCAACCATTCCTTAGAATCAATTGACAAGGTGAGAGAAATATCGATATTGGAAACATGCTGTTTATCAAAATACTGGCACTTTCTTTCACGCTTATAACAGTACAGTTCCAATTGAAAAAAGATTTAAGACACGCCTACAGTTGCAATGGATATTCACTCCACTCGTGTTACTTGCATAGTGTACATTTGGACTTAACTTCACCTGAGGAAACCAGAAATTTTTAATTTTTTTTAATGTAGTTCTGTACATATTGATGAGGAAATACTGAAAAACCAAGTTTTAATGTTAGGAATTCACTGGTTCAAAAGTTATGCGTGTGTAAAGTTGAGCTATTTTAAGGGAGTCTTAACAGGTAAGTGCATCGCTATATTGATATATACTCAAACATCGTCCAATCAGTGTGTGGCTAGGAGACTTGCAAATCTACTTTATCGACATCATCGTGTGGGGAACTCATATGAATTATTTAACTATATATTAATATCTATCTTCACACTTATAGCTCCATTAAATTCAATTATTTAACTATCATGAATTGGAATAATTTGTACATACACAAATGCGATACTTAGAGCTCTCAATAAAGTTACTATGTCACACCCTTGAAAGTTTCATTAGATCTGATTTTATAAACGAAATTCGTTGATTACTAGCAATGAACAAACGAATGAGTATTTAAAACATTTCCAAAACTATTTAACAAAATTTACAATTAGTAAATATTAGTGTTATCAATAAAATTGAAAACTAATATACCTTTATAAATAGAAATTCACATTAACGACATCTTGGCAATATAGGAATCTACAGTATCGACATCCGCCACAACCGCGTGCTTGAGCTGCCATCTAGCGACTCCGCTTGATAGACGACGCACAACGCTCGCTACGTATGAATATGGCGGCGTCCTTACATGTGAAAATCGCTGTACTTTAAACACGCATAACTGTGGAACCAGTGAATTCCTAACATTAAGACTTGAATTTTTGGCATTTTCTCATCAATATCTACAAGATTGCATTTAAAATAGTTACAAATTTTTGGTTTCTAGAGGTGAAGTTTAACCTAAATTTGGAGTTATTAGAATAGAATATACAGCTTCTGGTACTGCGAACTCCCATGCGAATATTAATGTTTGTAATGTAATTTTCAGGTACTGAAACTAAATAAAAATTGATTCAGCCTATTGAATGTTCTATTCAGTTCGAAGCAAAATAGATATTGTAATAAATATTGTTAATACGAAATCGTAGATGATATAGATGCATGACATCTGCAGTTAAATTATTACGTACTGTTTACGTTAAATCTTTTATTTCATAAAACTGGTCATAATTAAAATAATCAATATGAAATATGGGCTATAAAAAATTAGCGAAAGGTAATTGAAAAGAAGAAAATTCTTAGAAAATGGAGATTTAGCCCTGAGCCAACTTGAGACTTCATTAGTAAGCCTATCCTAATTGCAAGTAGCCCATACATGGTACCGTTTATCCAAAAAAAATATTGTTAATAAATTGTTTGTATACAAGATGGTCCGTTTAAGTAAGGCCACCTAACTATCTCTTCAGGTTATTGTGATGCAAAAACTATTTATTACGTAATGTGAATGGTTCAATGGACCGAATATCTAGCAAGAATATTTTTTTCGAAATTATCAAGGTCATCGGTGTTTTTTGATACATAACTACATTTTTTTTTTATTAAATAGTGTAACTGATCGAAAAATACATTCAGATATGTATAATAACATGATCTTAAAATTACCTTGATTTTCGAAAATTAAATTTTTATCTAGAATTGAGGAGTCGTGGCCGAAAATATTCGACATCAGTTCTAGGAAAAGCCTTTAATTTTCGAAGATGAAGGTCATGTTATTATAAACATCTCAATGTATTTTTCGATCAGTTACACGATGCAATAAAAACAAAATGTAGCTATGTATCAAAAAACACCGATGACCTTGATAACTCCGAAAAAAATATTCTTGCCAGATGTTTGGTCCATTGACACCATGCACATTACGTAACAAATACTTTTTCCATCACAATAACCTGAAGAGATAGTTAGGTGGCCTTACTTAAACGGACCACCCTGTATACACATTTACCTACTCCTTTTCACTGTACGTAACAATTGCTTAAAACGTTAGTGAAGCAGATAAAGTTGTGAGATATAAATACGGTACGAAAAGTTTATCTGAAACGCGAAGACAGAAACGGGGAACGCAGACATTTCGAACGTTCGAGAAAATCGCAGGAAGTTTTGAAATCCAAATTTTCAGCGACCAGAGATTCCATGAATTTTGACGCGGACTGCGCAGTTCGAAGGGCCATTGATAAGTCAGGTCCCTTTTGAAAAGTTTCCCATAGCCGTGGTTACTCCGCTGTCTGAAAAGTGGCAGTCGGTCTAAAGGCTCCCCCGCCGATTCGTCGGAAAGTTAGAGTGGTCTTTTCTGTCTCCTTTTTAAGTTACTGAAAACGAGGTACAGGACCTCCGCATTTTGATCAAGTTCTCCACGACCGACGTTCAAACGAAGACTGATTCAAGAGAGATCACATCAGCGAAACGCTCGGCGAGCACTTCTTCCGTAAACGATAACTTGATCAACGTCCCCAAAATAATAGCCGCTGTAAGCCGCAAAGTTACCACGGAAACATGCAAAATTCAAGAGTCAGATCCTTTGTCGATAGACGTCGTTTTTTTTCTGCAAAAAATTGAATTGTGACGGCGACTCCAAGTACTGTTCTTACGTCGATAGATGGCAGTGAGAAAATTTTAGGGACCACACGTTAGGGGACACACAATAGCTACATGTCTTCCGCTATTGGCCCAATCGCTTGACGAACATAGTAAAAAAACAGAGAAATGTGGTGACGCTGATCTCGTATGTCAGCCGTTCCGCCAGAACCTGAGCATATCAGTGGGGTACGTAGCCTGGAGTCCGTAGCCTGGTGTCAACAATTGAGGTCCATAGCCTGGGACCCATAGCTCGTGGTCAAGAAGTGAAGTCCGAAGCCAGGGGACCGTAGCCTGGTGTTAAGACTTGGGGTCCATAGCCTGGTGTTAACACTTGGGGTCCATAGCCTGGGATCAGTAGCTTGGGGTGTGCAGCCTGTTGTGCGCAGCCTGATGTCACGAGTTGGGGTCTGTAGCCTGGGGTCTGTAGCCTGACGTCAAGATTTGGAGTCCATAGCCTGCGATCAGCAGCCTGGGGTACACAGCCTGGGGTGCGCAGCCTGACATCGCGAGTTGGGGTTTGTAGCTTGCGGTCTATAGCCTGGTGTCGAAACTTGGAGTCCATAGCTTGGGCTCCGCAGCTTGACGTCAAGAGTTGGGGTCTGTAGCCTGGCGTCAAGATTTGAGGTCTGTAGCCAGGTGTCAAGAATCAGGGTCTCGCAGATCCCCCCACTGTATCTTCTACTTGTAACTGATAAATTTTGTTGTGTACAATTTTATTATCAATTTGTTTAGAGAGTAACAAAGTCGGCTTCCATGGTTATTTGCGGAATTAGAATCACCGCGTAATTAGAAAATTCACATCTCGATTCCGTTTCGCGTTCGTTAAACAAACGAAACGCAAAGTAATGTATAAGAGGTAACGAGCAATTTGCTATAATTACGTCTAATCAGCAGTAACATTCGTTCCGAGCGTAAATAGTGGCATCGTCCGGGTGGAGGCTAAACGGAGCTTAGCTTGTTAATTAAAAAACTGTTTCTATTCGAATTGGTAAGCAACGTTCCAGTCCGGGAAACTCGGCATGGCGGCGGGGCGGCTCGGCGCGGCGCGGCGCGGCGTGGCGGCGGCGAACTCGTAAACGTTCACAGAGGTCTTCATCCGAGCTCTTTGTTCAGAGTATCCATTATGCAGGGCCTTCTTTATCCAGGACTTTCAGGCTGCGTTCTGCGCTCGTCTGGCTTTTCGTTGGTGGCTCGTATAGCGCACGAAGAAATCCATGTATCTTTTATTCTCGGCCCCTTTTAGCCCAGTTATTATTTTCCGTATGAAAAGGTCTCCTAATGTTCAGTTCGGCTTAACCGGGACACTGGCCGTCTTTCGCGTTATCTTCGAGCCTTTGCGTATTAAATTCTCGGCAAAAGCACTTCCAATAAATCTCCGCTGTTTGTTAAGTATCGCCTTGCTGGCTACAACGAGGCTGGAGGAAAGTAGCGAATAAGTAGCAGCTTCTAAGAAAGTAGCCGGATCCGGGAGGCCACTTTTTTCGAATCGCATTTACTTTCGATCCATTACGAACAGTCTTTCGACTTTCTCTACCACCGATGACTGGACAGTCTTTCCAAAATCAACGGATCTACTGGCATTTATGCACAACAAGAGACTTCTCACCGAATTGGATGACCGTTAAAGGGTAAGAATTGTAGTATGAGTGTGCATGAGTGTCATATGTTTGACTGTCATATATGTTTTTATTGATTTATGCGTTGCGTTCACGTTTATTGTTAATGATTTTATACGTTTTTATTGATTTGTACGTTGCGTTGACATTTTGTTAACAAATTCATAAAAACATCAACGAGCAGCAGTTCCCCACGAGCGAACAAACGATAAACAATCATCACGCCGAGCCTCCTTACAAAAGGGTATAGCCGGATAAAATGGTCAAAAGTGCACTTGAGCCGAATTATGTGGCCAATGGGTAATTCGATAGGGCATCAAGAAAAAACATACTGTGTAAAATTTCATCTCTATATCTCAGTCGGGAGGGTAGTTATGGGGTAAAATCGAAAAATCAGTTCGTGGTCTATTTTCCCTAGTTAATGATGTTTAGAAATTCTGAGAAAAACCTGAGACGTGTAAAGCATCCAAATACATATTCCGCAATTCGCTTCAGATTTTTCAACTGATAATCCTGCTTGTAAAAAATCAAAATCTTGTATAAAATTGAAAAAATGCAGATTTCACATGGAAGTTATAGAGTGACCACATCTATATTTTTACAGTACCGATATATTGTTATACTTATTGTTCATGAATTTTTTCAGATTTTACGGTTCGGTGTATGATAGTTAAAAAAGAATGGAAACCGATTTTTTCGACGTTTTTTTCCACGAAGAACTAAGGTAATCTTGAAATTGTTACGTTGATAAATGCATCAGTTTCCGTCTGAAAAATTAAGTAGTTGCTAATAGCGCAATTATGGTTATCGACGGAAGTTAATAAAGAGTCAAACTAATAATAACTGGGTAGTAATTCCCTTTTCATCGAACAAATACCTGGTCTCAGGGGGATTCGAATTCTGCCATTGTAAATTCTCTGAACTATAATTTTCCAATTATCCCTTAGTTGCTTTTGTAACTTCGACGACGGGCTGCTTTACGATGGTAACGATCGTAATAAACCATAGTGGAACACCTAACTTTAGCACACACTAGTCTACTACACTCGATGCCCCGAATATAATAGCTAACATTCTCGTTATCTTTATTCCATAGATGACATTTTTAAATATTCCAGTCGAAAATGAGACAAGGGATAGTCAGGTATAGAATTTTCAAATATTTTAAATTATTCATAGCCTGATTCTACACCCCCGGTTTGGTGAAAATTATAAATAAAACATTATGGGCTAAATTTTACATTACTAAAAATTAAAGGCTTCTTAATATTTTTTAGTAGTCTTCGACCAAATTTTAATCCAAAAACGACGTCATAAAAATCGAATTGTGTTAGTTTTGGATTAATTTTGGGTTAGGTTTTGGATGCGATTTTAGTTTAGGTTTTACTTTAGGTTTAGGGTTGGGTTTAGGGTTAGGTTTCAAAGCCTTCCTTATGGGTTAGTTTTAAGCAACGCTTGCGTAAAATAATCGTTATTCATCATTGTTTATTTTAAAAAGTTCACGTGGTATATGTATTTGTAGAAAGAGTTGACGAACGGTCGCACCGTGCTGACACATACACGCACGGGCGTGCACGTATAGACAATATTCAATGTAGTAGTCGCTGCAGTTTTTCGCGAATATCTCGAAAAATAAGACCGAACAACGGTGACACATATAGGCGAAAGTTGTTGAAAATCTTCATCCTGACGACATATTAAAAAATCATGGAAATCGATGAGGTGTAACCTTTCATGCAGAATTACCACAGAAACGTATGGTCGGTTGCAGAGAAGAATTCCGAAACATAGATGAAAACGGGATCGTCCTGTACTCGTTAATTTCTATTTAATTCGAGTGAAGGCAGATTCCCGAGATTACGGAATCACCGAAATCCACGAGCGTAATTGTTATTCAGCCGGCGTATCACAAGGAAATTGTATTTCCTTCCAAGACGCACGCAAACTTCGTAGGTTGTTGCGCGAACTGTAGCTCCTTAATTCCGCATGAACTTTCGAACGGCCGCCGACGTAAACTTGACTCCCTCGCGGCGGAAACCGTGCCAAACTGTGCAATGCTTAACTTATTATTCGAGTTCAAGAAACAGGCGCGAGTTGCCGAGCCGATCGTTGACACGACACTCGACCCGCACTTTTCCGACGTCGAACGTCTTACTCCCGTTTCGAAGCGCCAATAACCAATTCAAGGAAAACGTTTCTCATGCAAGCTAAATAGGCTAACTTTGTTTTCTGTTAACACTAAACTTACCACGACCGGTCAAATGACCGGTTCTAGATTTTTTATTTTAGAATTATTGAAATTGTAAAGATGCTTTCATAAGACATGATTTAATAAATATCTTTATAGAGCACATATTACAACAACGAATGTTGTCATAAATGAATTAAATTTTGTCATTTTTTTAAGTCAACACGTGCCCGTTACTTTTATAGTACGTTTAGTGTTAAGGGAGAGGGAAATGCTTCTTATGCACTGACTCGGCACGAAAAGGATGGAGATGACCGTCCCCTACCTGCTAAACCTCCTCTCCCAGGGTCCTTCTGACCCTTTTCCACACTAGAGTTGGCATCGCCCGGGGCCCCGCTTTTCGCATTTATCCCAGGCGACAATCCCCCAGCTAACTCCACACTTCCTCTTGCTTATTCAAGCTCAATAGGGTAACTGTACCGATTACGGCGTCATCATGTTTCGTAATTTATTTTAATGTTATTCCTAATTCATCATGAAATAATAATATGTGTAAGCATTTTATAGAAGAATGATGATGACAGAGATGGAATACCAATCTGCTATCAATTTGCTACCAATTTGCTATCGAACTGCTACGAATCTGCTAGGAATCTGCTACCAATTTGCTACCGATCTGCTACGAATCTGGTACAAATCTGCTACCAATCTGGTACCAAATCAGTTACGTGACATTTTGACATATGCAAGACAGAGACGGAACGCATCACGTGAACGGGGCGTGGCGAAAGGGGAAAATATTTACTTTTGGGAAAAAATACCTCAGTTACAGGTACATTTACTATAGATACTTAACATTAACCCTCGCACTACCATGTGATGAGGGGATACATTGTGTTCACCATGTCATTATTTTTATTAATCCGTTCGGGCAAAATTTTGAAAATGTTAATTATTGTTTAATATAATGTTCAAGAGTATGACGTTTTTGTGGTTATACTGGAAGCGACAAAAAAAAATACAACAAACTATTTGATTTAGACTACAGTAGTCTACAGTTTTTGTAAAAGATGTACACATGGAAAATAGTAATAAGACAAATATAACATCCAAGCATAAATTGTTTGTGAAAAATTCAGCAAGAATATGTTAAGGTTATACGTGTTATGGGACCTAATGACTTAAGAAATTAAATTTCCGTTTGTAATGTAATAGCTGAACCGTAGGAGGATGTCAAAAATAAACGGCACTAGAAGTTCTTAGGTTGGTAGTTGACAGTAGTCCACATTATTAAAAAACTTAATTGTGTATCTTATAGACTAAAACGCCACACCACTTAAAGTAACTTAAAAAATAGAGAAATAAAACCAAGAAAAAACTAGAAATAATACATTTAAGCCAATAGAGAAAAAGAGATAGAAGGCCGCGAAGTATACCGACACCTTTTGCAGTAGCTCAAGCAAAGCAGCGAGTTTAAAAGCAACTGACTACTGACTGTTAAACGTAATCAGCTGTTCAAGTAGAGAGACAAAGATGAGGAGAGTCATTACAGTGTTTTATCGATAATTGTCCAAAGCACGGTTCCGGCCAGGGACAATTATCCGCCGGGGATACTATTCTTTCACTTCTGCCGAACATAGAAAAGGACAACGAAGCCCGAGGGCCTCGATCGCCGAAAAGTGTAAACATAACTAATTCAATAACAAAACTTCTTCATTTCTCATTATTTTTTCTGGGACTTTGATCAACCAAGTTTTGTCACTGGATTAGTGGCGGTCTCCCAGTCTCACACCGATATACCCGACCCGGATTATGTTATACTTCTCGGCGACCGCAGCCTCTCGAGCTTTATGACCCCTCGCGGGGTATGGCCCCGCTGTAGTGGAGATAATTGTGGGACAATTATTGGTCAGACACGTGGGACATTTATCGATAAAACATTATACTTCGTTTGCTGAACCATCACCTCCTTATCCTCACCTCCCTTCATTTAGCTATAGTTTTCACAATTTTATTTAATGTTTCGTCAATTACTATTTTTTGTTTAATTTTTCATTTAATTTTTTGTTTCTCAATATGAAATATGTATTTACAAAGGATGTGTGAACGAATTAAAGCTTCTGTCAACATTTTTAATCGACAAAATAAAAGTATAACACAGATTGATGTTAAAAATATTACACAGAACTGTTAGTAACGCAAGCTCTATCTTTAATTACACATGTCCCTGCAACTTGCGATATATCTATTGGGGTTTACCACACCTCACCTGCGCAACGAAGAGTTAATCCTACTTCATTAAGATCAACCTTGATCTCTTTACTGGACCTAATCTACCTAACGATTTGAACTAGCTACTAGAAAATTGGTATTATTCAAATAGAACGTTTTTAACTCTATATCAAGATGGATCTAAATCCCACCATCTGACAATGATCGTTAATTAGGTGACCTATTTTTGGGTCATATTACTTTTACATACAATATTGCGGATTACATAAATGAAGAACTAATTAATTAAGAATTAATTACATAAATGCAGAATATTTAATTATTTCACATAAAATCGTAACGACAAAGGTCAGGCTAATTAATGTATTAATAAAATATTTCAATCACTGCACTCTCTTTTAATTGGGGACAAAATTTGACGTTCGCCAAAAGATAAGGAATTCCATGTTTATCAACAAAATTACGTAATTATATTTGTTTAAAATACTACCCAGGACAAAATAAAAGCTTGCATGATTAATCGGACGAAAACGAAAGGAAAAATAACGAACAAGCTCAGGCTTTTTAAAGTTCAAAATTTTTAAAAAATATTTTGTACAATTTCCTGTGATGTTCGTGAACAGAGAATTTATGGTACCCAACAAGACAATTAATAATAATGAGGTAATATTTCAAACCATTTTCGTATTTGTACAATCGTGTCAATCTAAGCGAAGGGTGTTTCAATCTTTTCATGGAAACAAATAAAACGTTCCACGTGATATTTACATCAAGGGTATTAAAATCTCATCAAGTTTCAATCCAATGGATTCTCTTCATCAATGGAAGACCATCAACACCGTATTCAGACTGTCGAATAAAATTTCAGTCTTTCTGCTTTGAACCGTCCAACAGAATGGTTATATTATAAAACAGGAAATTTAAATAAACCACATCGCGCTGTGCCGTGTGTATTATCGCAAAGAAATGGTAAGGCGAAATTTTAATATGTAACTCGATTTGAAAACCTGTTCAATGAACACTACAATCTACAGTGAGATAAACGAACTTTATATATGGCTATAGATGTCTATAGATTCACAATAAGATAAACAAACTTTTTATTCATATGCAACAAAAATATATGAATATTTCCAGACATATCACCAGCATGCTTTTGTTGGACAAACTGTAATACATACAAGGTGGCCAAGCAAAATATTTTTAATGTAAATAGTATCGCTTTGCAAATGTTATTTTTTCTCTGAAGGTTATTCTCTCCGGAGTTTTCAAGGCCATCGACATTTTTTTTTTCTTGTAAACTAATAACATGACCTTGAAGTGACCTGTGACTGTTAAAAGTGAAATTAGATACGATATTCGTTTCCATAATAAAAGTGGTTTGGAATGATGACCCTGACAACATATTTCAAGGTCGTTGAAATCGACAAGGTCACTGTTGCAAATAATTAACAGGGCCGCTATAACCGGACATGCGACGTCGATGCTGGTTGGTCAGGAAAGTAACGATGGCGCGCGCGGAAACCCTGTGTCGTATCCTCGAGGACGAAACTCTGGACCCCGGGGGAAATTGGGGCTTGCTTGCCGGCGAATCGGTTAATATTCATTATTCAACCAATGACTCGCCACTGTGCCGCGTAAACGAAGCGCACCGTCGCGTCACATGTACATATACTCGAACGGTTGAGGGCGCGTCGCGACCCCGAGGATCGCAAATTAGAGAGACGGCTCGTGGAACAGCGATAATTCGTGGCGTTAATAAGTATACAGTAAATGCTCGATCCCTGTCCTGGGTCTCTTCTACGATCCCTGTCCAGTGCCTACTCACTCCACCGGCTGTCAACTCCGCGCCGCTTCGCAGGGCGGCGACGATTGATCTCGGCTCGGGTATATCGGTGTGAACACCACTACATTGACTCGAGGAAACGATTTTACAAATCTCTTAATTTTCATTATTTTTTAATGGGACTTTCGCTACCTTATTTCTGGCATTTTTCTGATTAAAATGACACCAAACACGATATAATTTGAACTGTATTAAATGGTTTTATCGACGATGAAAGTTTCGAAGGCAACGACGAACAGCGTATTGGAAAGAAAGAGACTTCGGTAATGCGATCCGTATTTCATTCTGTCCTTCTCTATGTTCGGCTCTCTATTGCAGTTTCGCTCAGCGCGGTCGGCGCGATAGATATCTGAGCGCAGTCATAAATCAAAAAGCATGTCCCTATACGATCTCTGTCCGTGCAAAACACAGCTTTTGGACAGGGATCGAGCATTTACTGTAAATTGTCGGCCATCGTGATTTCTAATAAAAAGGGCGAGGCGGAGAGAGCTATCCACGCGGCTCAGTATCTGTTTCAGCGAACCGTAAAAACGGCAAGCAAATTGTTGGAGGATACTTAGTGGATCGTGTAATACTTGATCAGTCGGTTTAAAATACAAGGTGGTTCGTTTAAGTAAGGCCGCCTAAATATCTCTTCAGGTTATTGTGGTGCAAAAAATATTTGTTACTTTGTTTTTTCCGAAGGACATTTTTTTCGGAGTTGTCAATCGTTATCAATTGTTACATCATGTAACTGATCGAAGATATGTGTGGAAAGGGTTAGTGTTCGGTATTATACTTCGCGATAGCTCGGTGTTCCTGAGATTTTTATTTACTTCAAGGTGTACTGCGCTTGATACAACTCTCTGTCCGTCCTCTCTAAATTGCAAGTTCCAACTAACTGACTGACCGGTTACCATCAGACCTTCGCACTTCAGGTACCTAGGGTCGCGAACGACCGCTGTCCCCTCGTCGAAGGTCCCTCGGCGATCCGCGATTTATGGTACCCGTACTTTACTATTGAGATCGGGACTGCAGGAACAGTTTCGCGTGTTTTTCCTTCGGAGATTATTTGTGGCACATTCGTGACTGAGAACAATCGGGCTATTGGCACTCGGCGACCAGTCGAGACATCTGCTAGATGTTTGGTTTTCTACAGTTTCGAGTGTCATGGATTTCGTCCCTCCGAAGGACCGCCGCGACCGTTGAGAAGAGTCAAATTTCCGAGACCCGTCGTCAACCGAATTATCTATGCATCTCACTCTTCCTTCCCAAGGCCTCATTCAGAGCCACAGAAAGGAGGCCTAAACAGTCAAGAGTGTGCTGATTGGGAAATGCAACTTCGGCAGGAACCAATCAGTGCATTTTTCTTTCTCATCGCGATAGGACTGGAAGTCGAGTTCACTCAGTTGAGCTCTAGGCTCCAACGCCGTGACACTTTACAGTCCTCGGGTAGACAAGTACAACGCACGAGCCATTGTCTTGTCTAATATTCATAATAACTGTGACGTTTTGTTTCGTTGTTTAACAATTCGAATAACCGCGGTAAATTCCGCGTCGTACTTTTTATATTCTCTCGCGTGCGGTAGCGTCTAAGGCAGGACCTGCTAGATCAGCCTTAATGATGAGTCCCCTAGCAGGTCCGGGACGAAACGCATTCGTTAACGTAATTCATTGTCTTGCGAATCTATCATTGTCTTTGCATCCTTTGTATCACACTATCGTTCAGAACTCCTTGCCCAATATTAATTTGCCGGCACAGATCTGAAGCAATCGCGACACACACGTTGCGACAAAACACATGCAAAACTTTGAAATAAAACAGTCCTCTCAAAAATAGCTTTCCTAAGGCCCGTATACCATAAACCGTGTCCGGCAGTTCGTACATTTATTCTTTTGTCGGGACTTCGAATTTTTGTCGAATGGTCCCTACATATGTATCATAACATGACCTTGATCTCCGAAAATTAAAGTTTTACCTAGAACTGACGTCTATCGAGATCAAACAAATTTTGTATTTAAAATTTCCAAATCAATGGATTGGTCGTACTGGGGTTGTAAGATGGCCACCACGTTCACCAGACCTCACAGCAATGGACTATTTTTTGTGGGGAAAATTTAAACAAACAGTTTATAATAAATAACCAACTTCACCAGAGGACATGAAGAACCGAATAGATAGGGCTTGGGCTGATATTAATTCCGAAACAATTGAAAGATCTGTACAGTCGGTCATTACCTGTTTCAGGAACTGTATCGCCGTAGAAGGGCACCATTTTGATTTTTTTCCAATTTTGTGGAGGACGCGAGCGGACCCGGGCCAGCCGTTTAGTCAGTTACAAATTGCGACTCGGTAGAAACACATTAAGTGTTTCGTCGCAAAGGAACTAAATTCCGAATGGGACGCACGGTCCTCGGTTTCGAAGAATTTGGTTGGAGAATATCAAAGTCGTCTGCTTTCTCTTTTTCTGTCTCTCTTTCTCCACTCGAAAGTTGCTCGAGCCAACCGTGGAGGGAGACGAGTCATCAAGGGTGCGTTGAGCCGGTAATGCAGCGTTCGGCAGAACCCAATCAACGCATCGCCTTGCGTTACCCAATGAACGTCACTACATTGTCCATAGACTATGAAGGAACTCGCTTCACGATGAAGAAAGTTCCCTGCAGAAACAAATGACTATCGATGTCGAAATCGCTTGTCTTTTGTTCGAATTCAACTGTTTCGTTCACTTGACGAACGAACAAAACACGGCTATCCGAGCCACGTTTTGTTCGGCCATTCTCGTCAGGAAAGTCGACCGGACAACATCGTTCCAAATCTCTGGGAAAACGTCGCGCATTTCCTGCACATATCGTTATCAATCTTTGGGAAAACGTCGCGCATTCCCCGTGTATAAGGCAGGTCCTGTCAGTCTAGCCTTACTGACGAGTCCTCTGACAGGTCCGGGACGAAACGCGTTTTCTTCGATCGGGGTAATACGTTCAACCGATTTTCGAACAGGCTGTCCAAGATTAGTTTGGCGGGCAGCAAACCGGCGGTTTTGGAAATCGACGCATCAAGGCGTGAACCGCGTCATATACGAGACCGTAACCGAACATTAAGATTGTTCAGTTTATAAGTAAGGTGTCACAATAAACAATTTTACCTCGAACATATACACGTAGAACCTCTCTTAAATATTAAAAGAATCTACGACGTAACACAAGCCTTGCTGACGAGTCCACTAGCAGGTCTGGGACGAAACGCGGCTTTCTCACCCACAACGGTGTTCAACACAACATAAACAATCAGTTACCTAAAATTAATTTGGCGGGTAACATATTCGGCGATAGTGAAATCGACGCTTCCGCGCGTGTTTGAAATCAACAGAGAATCAATTGATCATCACTATCGTGAAGAACAAGGTCATTTCAAGGTCTTGTTATTATATGTACAGGGTGTATAAAAATTATATGTCACGAATATCATGGAGGGATTCTATACCTCTGGATCGGTAGAGATCTGTTAAAAAAATTGACCGCAAAATTAACATCGACCCTTTCTTTTAAGGTTAAAAAATTAAAAATTTATCATATCATAAAAGTCTCACAGGAACAATGGGTCTCGAGTCAACCGTTCACTTAAAAAACAACTTTAACGTTTCATTAACTAATTTCTTCCATATGTCTATAGGGTGGCCCAAAATGATATAAACGTGAAGGGAATGATTCTACATGAGTAAATAAATTGATAATATGTTAGTGAAAAGTTCGTTGAAAATATGGGAATAAATGTTTTTCATTTGACGCCTCGGTTTCGAGAAGTTAGTGTTTGAAAATTCAACGAACACGCGTGCTCTTGAATGGCGATCGTTTGACGCGTCTGTTCGTGACCTACTAATTCTACTTGTTCCACACGTTAGGCACGCGAACTTGACGGATTTTTGAAGTCAATTTTCTCGAAATCGAGGCGTCAAACGCAAAAAATTTATTCTACATTTTCAATTTATTTTCTCATGTAGAATCATTCCCTACACGTCTATACCATTTTGGGAAACCCTGTACACATATGGAAGAAATTAATTCACGAAACTTCAAAGTCGTTTTTAAAGACAACGGTTGACTTGAGATCCATTGATCCCTTGAGACTTTTGTTCCTTGAATTTTTTAACCTTAAAAGAAAGGGTCAAGGTCAATTTTGCGGTCCAATTTTTTAACAGATCTCCACCGATCCAGAGGTATAGAATCCCTCCATGATATTCGTGACATATAATTTTTATACACCCTGTACATATCTGAATGTATTTTTCGATCAGTTACACGATGCAATAAAGAAAATGTAGTTATGTATCAAAAAACGCCGATGACCTTGATAACTCCAAAAAAATGACCTTCGGAAAAAAACATTCTTGGCAGATATTTGGTCCATTGACACCATGTACACTACGTAATAAATACTTTTTGCATCACAATAACCTGAAGAGATATTAGGTGGCCTTACTTAAACGGACCACCCTGTATAAGCGTACTTCTATCGGGATACGTGTTTACAGTAAGACGTACAGGACAGAGAGAGTGTGACGACGGTTACCAAGAAGACTATATGTATAACTGTCTTACGCGCTAGGTGGCAAAATTAGCGTCTCACACATACAGCATTCCATTCCAACACAAATGACGGCTGAATAAATTCTTCTCTCAGAACTCGTTAATTTTCCTTACGATCAAATATTATCACTGCGTTTCCAGATCTAGGTTCCCGCGGTGTTTGTACTGTGTAACGGTTCAGCAATGGAGCGAAGTATGCATATGGTGGGATACGTACGTATGTATTTATGTGTACCAGATGACTGAAAGTATTTAGTCCTAAGAGAAAACACCTCAATAAGTCCGCTAGGCTTGAAGATAGAACAAAATGTTCAAGGTCTTTTGAAGGTCATCCACGATTTTCAAATGAAACCATATATTTTTAACTTCATTTAACTTGTTTCAGCTGACGCCAAGACGAGTTCAATGATGTGTTACGTTATGACCTTCGAATGACCTTGGACTCATAAATAGTAATAGTTTGACTACTGTATTTGATCAACGGAAATTTCATTTCGCAAGCCATTAGGTCCCACAACACGTATACCGTTAACGGAAGGTGATCTCTAAGCGTACACAAACAAGATTATCAACAAACTTATATTCTTAGAGAGAAACGTTGCCCATATTTTTAGAAGATATTCTTTTAGATATTCGTCGTGTAGTGTGGTACCAACATGATGGCAGTCCCGCTTATTCTTCACGTACCGTAAGAGATTTCTGAATAATGAATTTCTAAATCGCTGGGTAGGATGTAATGGACACACACTATGGTCAGCTCGTTCACTCTACCTAACTCCTCTTGACTTTTTTGTGGGGAACACTCAAAGATAATGTATATCGTGATCAACCGACTATACCAGAGAAGATACAAGAAGGAATAATTAGCTCTTGTAGACCGAACTCATGCACGACATTGACAGAATTGTTACCAATCTGGTACCATTCTGCTACCAATCTGGTACCAATCTGCTATCAATCTACTGCCAATCTGGTACCAATTAGTCACGTGACATTGCGATACATGCCAGAAAGAATAATTGGATCTTCTAGATCAATTTCAACAGAAACAATTGAAAGCGCAATTGATTGTCTTGCAAAACGTTTAAATGTTTGTGTTACTGCGCAAAGTCATTATTTCGAATATTTAATTTAGTTCAAATAATATGATTGCACATTTTGAAGTTACCATTGCCTTATCATAAATTTTCTAGTTCAAGGTCATTCAAAGGTCATAGTTTACCACATCATTGAACTCGTCTTGATATCAGCTACAACACTGTGAAGTGACAAATATATGGTGCATTCAAAATATTAGGTGCACCACCCTTGTATATACAGTTCTCGGAACAATATTAATTTATGAAACATACATACAGTGGATCCAAGAAGTATTTCAACACTAAATACCCGATTCTCGAAAAAATGCAAATATTTAAACATAATTTCGTAAAAATTGACCACACGATCATAAAATTTGACTCATTTTAAAGCTGAGAGCCTCTACTTTCAAAATCCATCGTTCATTTTATTCCAAGATCTTTTTTCATGACGTAGCGAGCGAGAAACTGAAGACGCGTTTCTTATTGAAAATGTTACACATTCAAACGGCTGTGAAGACTTTGAAAATATTTTTCTTGGGACTGAAACCAACATAGATTTCAAAACTGAAGCTTTCGCTTGACAACGACACCTTAAAAATTGATGGACGATTTTTTTTCACTGTTTTATGCAACAAAAATGAGGAACAAGTTCGGTCGTGTAGAGCTCCCTTGGTGTAGCTTATTGTAGTGCAAAGTTGACGGCACAGCTCTCAATCGAAGCTCGATGAAACGGCTAAAAAAAATCGTACATCAATTTTTAAGATGTCGTTGTAAAGAGGGAAGCTTCAATCTTGAAACCTATGTTAGTTTCAGTCACAAGAAAAATTTTTCAAAGTCTTCACAGACGTTCGAACGTGTAACATTTTCAATACGAAACGCGTCCTCAGTTTCTCGCTCGCTACGTCATGTAGAAAGATCTTGGAATAAAATGAACGATGGATTTCGAAAGTAGAGGTTTTGAGCTATAGAATGAATCAAATTTTATGATCGTGTTGTCAATTTTTAAAAAAATTATTACTGTTTAAATATTGACAATTTTTCGAGAATCGGGTATTTAGTGTTGAAATACTTCTTGGGTCCACTGTATATCAATATTAGCGAACCTGACAACCTATATGTAAGATAGTTTGGGTAAATATCATTCGGGAGGGTGACCTTGATAACATATGTCAAGATCAAGGTAATCCGAGCCACCTCCTGTAAACGTAATATTTTTCCGATAATTTTTATTCTGCGTAGTTAAGCAGTCTTTTACTGCAACAGACTGTATCTAATGAGGATAAGCATAACTTTATTATGATATTAATTAATTAACATTTTGTACATAAAAATCGGAGGTACTCGAATACTTCTAGGCAATAATGCATACACGCAAGTGGCGCATCGAATGTATTAGTTAAACACTCAAAGAAACGTTCTCGAAAAATTAGGAAATAAGATCACGCGACGCTTTCGGCGAAACCGTACGCGCGGGAACACGTGCACAGTCGTCGGCTACTATTTTTACTGGGAACTTCGGGCGCAGGTAGAATGCGAGTAGCATTTCCTTGGCAGTTTGCACGCTACGCCGCGCGCATGCGGCGTATACGAAAAGCCTGCGCGACATTTATGCCGAAAGTTTCGCACGTGGCCCACGTGGTTCACCGAAGCAATGGGACATGTAACTACGCTCGACATACGAGCACTTAGCGTGAAGTCAAGTTTACCGAACCCATGTAACTATGCTATCATGACACCTTTCCTCTGTTACCTCGAACCCATCGATTGTTCGTCCTCGTCCGTCTGTGTCCCTAATTAATTTTGCGACGGTGTCCAGCGAATCTGAACCACGTATCTAACCCAAATAGGAGTCTTTCGTTGAAACCTGTGCACGTTTTGAAATCACTTTTATTCGCATTAAAGAGACCAACTGATTGATCACTCAGGGCATAACGATTATTCATACGTGAATTTATTAATTGTTTACAAACAACTAAGACATTTACTCCATTTTACAAGTAGTTAATCTCTGGTAGCCAGCCATCATTTACCACGATTTACAACAATTAGATATTTGTAGAAAACGTTTTTAGCAAACAGAACCATTATAAAATATTTTTAAAATATCTAGTCTAAAATATTCTATTAAAATTTTTTCTTTGCAAAATATTTGAACCTCGTTACCTGAAAAATAAAAAAATATTCTGTTATCTAAAAATTTATTTATCTATACACTTATGCTTTCGATTAGATATTATATAAAAATAGATTCAGAATTATTCTCAAGCACATACCTTTTTTTATTTATAAGTTAAAGTATGCTTTCCCTTTTTAAAAATTAATTTCACTCTAAAAAGGACATATAAAAAAAATTAGCTATATTTGCATTTCAAAATTAAGATTTTTAATTTAATAAAATCACGATAACTTATTGAATGAAATCAACATTGTAAGGAAAAGCCAAAGCCGTAAAGAAAACGGATTTATTAATAAATGGCACGTTTCAATATGCCTTCATTTTGTAATCCGCTGGCGATCGCAATTTTACAATTCTTCTGTTATTTCTGACTTTCTATTATTATAAATTTAGCTATATACAGGGTTGGCTGTTATCGTACATACATACAACTATAACTCTATAGTTAAATAATAGATCTGGACAAATAATTCTGTCGATAGACATGTCCCACAAAGTTTTAAATTGCATTCTATGTTATTAAATTTTAATTGTGGATTCTCTGCTAAGAAGCATACGATAGATATCAAATGAACGGATAATTTATTTATTGTGTTATGAAATAATACGACATCACTTCGAATAAAGCTATAATGAAACGGTGAATGACATAACCATTAAAAACCGTGGAAGTTCGGTGTCAAGCGCCGATAGAAAGTAAGAAAAACCATCTTTTATTAAAATCGTTTTAGCTTCTATTGGACGGTAACCTCGTTAAAGTAAGCTTCTGCTGCTTGGCAGGATTTAATAACGGAACCTCAAGCTTACGCTTTCATGGCAAGAAAGAGTCTACGAGGAAAGTGAAAATTAATTAATCCTGTATTTACAAAAACGGTGATACCATAAGCTGCAGACGTCGCAGATAGATTTAACAGAGCCATTATCCGATCAAATTTTTATGTTTGGGGTCGCTAAATATACATTGGCTTTCATCGATACTGTACGTTCGAACAATTGAATCAATCATTCTAAAATTAAAGAATATTGTCCATCTAATATTGTAAGGTGATTTTAGAATCACAGTAGATCTAAAAAGTATTTTAACACAATATATAATTTGCATAATATACATAATATACATAATACAGGGTGAATTCGATAAAGCAGGACACCTAAATATCTTCGTTACTTTTCGTTGTACAAAAAAACTTCGTAGAACAAAGTTACACTGTTTGAAGGGCCACATATAACGGTGTGAGGGAAAAAAAAATTTCAAGGTCATTTTTCTGAGATTTCAAGGTTATCGATGTTTTTTTAAATGGAATGATAGATTTTCGTTAACATAATGTTGTAGCTGACAAAATAACGAATTCATGCATGTGTTGCGTATGGAGGCTTCACCTTCATACTTATCTCGCTCTTCCTGCAGCTACGTGATCTTACAGGAGGTCCGGTCAAGTAGTTTGGAATAAACAGTATTACGTCAGTCGCCCATTCGGGCAATCGCGTTGTTTGGACCCGTGAATAATCGGAGATATCGATTCCACGAAGGTTTTTTGATAGCGGGTTGTTTAGAGGGTATATAAGGAACCCAGGTCCTCCTCAAAAACGGGTTAGTACGAGTCTGAAACTCGAGCACTACGTATCGCGAGATCGGTTTTAGTAGTCTCCGTTCGTGCAGTCTCCGCGATTAATGTACCTCCTGGTTTTAAAGTGAGTTACTTTAAAGTACACCCCCGCTAACTCGTTTGCGTAAAAATCGAGAACTCGGGAATTAGTATTCGCGACATATTAACAATTGTAATCCAAAATACTACTTATAATAAATCTCTTGAAATTATAAAAGATTAGAGATTTCTCGTTCTTGAACTCCACTCACATTTCCAACTCCGGTTCACTAGTATAAGATCCCACAAGGATAAGCCTTTACCGCTCGAGGCTTATCCAACAACATTAAGTTACGAGAGCTGATCACTACCAACACCTTTACCCTATCCTAGTAGCAATCCAGTGTTAACTACTACACTCGGAGAGTCCACGATTTCCTATCCTAATGGCAATCCAGTGTTAATTACTACACTTGGGGAGTCCACGATCTCGTATCCTAGTGGCAATCCAGTGTTAACTACTACACTCGGGGAGTCCACGATCTCCTATCCTAGTGGCAATCCAGTGTTAATTGCTACACTTGGGGAGTCCACGATTTCCTATCCCAGTGGCAATCCAGTGTTAATTACTACACTTGGGGAGTCCACGACATCTTCCTATTTCAATCATTTCAAAAACCGAACCTCGGTCACATGCCAGCCCTCGGCTCGTAACACATGTAACACAATATGACCTTCAAATGACCTTCAACCCAGAAAAATGGTATAAATAAAATTCAACGTGTAAGATTCATTTGATGTATTTCTGTTACGCCAAATGTTCAAAAATATTCCCTTTGTACGTTTTTTATTTTCTACACTACCAGTTTCACGGAATTTATTTATCAAATTGGAGTAAACGGAAACTGATGGACAATTACGATTAGGAAATCGGTCCTTGTACAACTGCACGGCTTCTCTTAAACACTGTCGACTTTCTCCATAAATGAAAATCATATCAATCTTATCTTCCTTCGAGTAACGCATTGTGAAACGTTCCTCGATAAACTGGTCGAGAAATCTTAGAAACTGTGGAAATCTGATAGCAAGAAGGTCTTCTGAGTAATTAGTAGTGGATAAACACGATTCTGTACGAACGTATAGGTGAAGGCATATCATAATTGTCCTCCTGTCAACACCGAATCTGTTATTATGTTGTGTATTGCGATACATTTGAATGTATAGCAGCTCAAGGGATGTATTTTTGAACATTTGGCGTAACAGGAATACATAAAATGAATCTTACACGTTGAATTTTATTTATACCATTTTTTTGGATTGAAGGTCATTTGAAGGTCATATTGTGTTACATGCATGAATTCGTTATTTTGTCAGCTACAACATTACGTTAACGAAAATATATCATTCCATTTAAAAAAACATCGATAACCTTGAAATCTCATAAAAATGACCTTGACATTTTTTTTTCCCTTACACCGTTATGTGTGGCCCTTCAAACAGTGTAACTTTGTCCTACGAAGTTTTTTTGTACAACGAAAAGTAACGGAGATATTTAGGTGTCCTGCTTTATCGAATTCACCCTGTATAAAGTAACATAATAATAGAATATATAATACAATACAACACATAGGACTCGTAACAATAATGATTTCCAATTTTTTAAATAAACAACTTAGTTTAAAGTAATAATAAATAAATAAACTCATGTTTATCGATATTCGAAAGATGTCTTCATGGAGAATTATTGAATAAATTCGTCCTTTCTTTTATATTATAATAGATATCATTGAAAGTCTGATTAAATGATTGCAAAACCTGTTGCTCAATTTGAAAGTACTTTTTTTTTATTATTCTTATAGAGTAAAAGGAACAGTTACTTTTAATGTTGCGGTAAAGAATAACATTACTTTCATCACTAGCAAAATATGAACCACCAAGTGAAAATGAATCGTTAACAAATTAAAGTACGGACCGTAGAACAATTATTATTATTGAAATCCATTAATCTAAACGGATCGTCCCAGCAGGAAATCTAGCAGACTAGTAACGAAAGCAACACCGAAATAAAGTGAGTAGTATCGAAACGTGGAAATTTGTTCGTCCCATGACACTTTCAGGCTTCAAGTCGTAATTAATGCGTCGGACAGGTTTGCGGTCCCATTTGCAGCGATTCTATGTGTTCGGTTCGGTGTGCTCGATCTTTGCGCTTTGCGGGTTTAATGTGGTTCGCATGATTAGCTATCGGTACTAGATGTCGAAAGTGCTCTTCTAATTAACAAACTATCACGAAGTCTTTCCCGATAAATCTGAAATTTTCTATTGTTCCGAACCTATGTATATGTTTTGCGTTTCAAAAACGAATAGATAATACATTAATTCCTTGTTGTTTGCGCATTTAATTTTATTGGATTCATAAATTAAGAGGATCCAATATTTTCAATATTATTCGTGCGATCGCACCTACTCTCCAATTATTCACAAAAACGCGGCTGGAAATAAAGTGATATATCTCGAATGAATAAATATTCTATACGCATGACGTATACGTACAATCGCGAACGAAAATATTAACAGTGCTAATTTTCAATTTTATAATTGCATTTATAGAAATGTAAAATGATACTCTTGATTAATTTCTTTGAAAAATTATGATGACTGTGTCCGTATCAGGATATATGTATAAAACATTAAATTAATTAATTCGATAATATTGACCTATTACGTTACTCTTACATTAACTATTGGCGATTATTCCAGCATTTTTGAAAATCTATGCCACATGGATGAAGATTGTTTAACCATAAACCAACAACTCATCCTCAATAATGTAATTTAATCATTTAATTCGGGGTTATTGTGTGAAAAATGATTTTTAAACTTCAACACAATTTGTACAGCTTAATTGTTGAAAAGCATATTAATATAGGCTTCCAGTAGATAAAGTGTTGAAACGTTGAGGATAATTTTTAAAGAATTCTAGATCAATGCCGGGGTCATTTCTGACCCACGCTGATATTTAAGACTTGTCTCCCACTGTACCTTACCTCTTCTACGACACCGTTCCCCCACTCCCCGACGGCGAGCATCTTCAAACTTCCGCCACGGCCCGGTCACGTGACGCGTTTCGTCTTTGTCGAGCACGAGTCACAATGTCCAGTGACTGATTGGTACCAGATTGGTAGCAGATTTGTAGCAGATTTGAAGCAAATGTTTTGTTCGTAACTGTAAGGACAAATTGTACAGTAAAGTCGCGATCTAAGTCCTACGAAGGTGGTCGATCTTAGTCCTTTTGCTTACCCTTTTGGAACCACTACTAATTCAATTACAAAACTTCTTTATTTTTCAATATTTTTTTATGGGACTTTCGCCAACTTGTTTGTGGAATTTTTCTGATTATATTTGTGGCGGCGACAAGCTGGCGCCTCGTCACCGCCAAATGTTTAGTTTTTAAGAATAGGTTTATTCGAATGAATGGGCCTGGTTGTGTGCTGTGCGACAGCGTCGGGTGATTGTCTGTGAGATATGGTTGCGTGCTGTGCGATAGCGTCGGATGACTGTTTAGATGATTAGGTCCAGCGTTAGGACTAGAGTGTTTGGTGTCGAGTGTCACGAGGGTGAGTGTTTAGCTGAATCGAAAAGCGAATGTTTAGTTTAGAGTGAATGCGAACTGTGTGAACGAGAAAGAAAGATTTTCGTGGGAATGGATCAGCGAGCGAACGTCTAGCTTTAGTTCTAGTTAAGAATTCGAGGAGAGCAGTCGCGCGGACTCCGCGGTTGTACCGGCTGACTCTCGCCAATAAAGTCTAGTTCTGATTTCAAGAACGGTAGCGTTTATGAAAGTACCTTCGCACCTTCCCGGTCATAACACTCACCTCATATTATATGTAGTTTGTGAGTAAGTACACAAATAGCACTATCCACTACACAATATTATTGGAATATTGAACTCCAACCGAAAAATTGTCGAGCTTTCAACTCTCGGAACTTCGTAGAATCAAAAAGATCTTGGAAAGTTCTGAATGTACTTAGAGTAACTGTTGAAATTTTCTGATTAAAGTGTTACGTATGGAGAACAGATATCATAAATGCACGACATCTGTCTAATATCGTATCTGGCAGGAAACGCCCTAGACAGCCCTTCGTTAACCTAGTCCAGACACCTAATGGAATACAGTAAAAAACAGTATGACGTACGACATTAGATAAGCAACACACCACCCTATTCATTCTCAGGGTATATAAACCCTTCGATCCTTCCTCTCGTCGGTCAGAACTAGTA
The DNA here is from genome assembly GCA_028454225.1 of Lasioglossum leucozonium. Taxonomy (NCBI): domain Eukaryota; kingdom Metazoa; phylum Arthropoda; class Insecta; order Hymenoptera; family Halictidae; genus Lasioglossum; species Lasioglossum leucozonium. The sequence continues at coordinate 9,332,023 of CM052216.1, read as the reverse complement.
GAGTCACGGGCAAAGTAACGTGTCATACTGTTTAGAGTAACCTAAGCAAGATCGGGCTAAAGTTCCCTTTCGGATCAATTCAAGCATTTAGACTCCGTAAAGATTCGGTTGTAAGTCTTTTTGTAAATTTAAGGTTTCTCGAGACCCCGCATTGCCAGTGCGTCACCAACAGGCATTCAATTCACTAAAAGCACACTTTCAATCGCGACACTACCAATTGTAAACGAACTATATATATATATAGAATATATTCTTGTTGTTTGGTAACTCGCGTAATTTAATAAACCCTTGATTATAATCCAACAATCCTAATATAGTAATTGAACGTTCCCACACGATACAATCTTACCGCTCGGATTGTATCTATTTAAAATTATAAAAGTTACGAGGCCCTACTAACATTCCTTGCGGCTCCCCAATTACGCATTGGGTTCGTCCGCATCCTAGCAGCTCCCTGATTACGCATCAGGTTCGTCTGTGCTTCAACCAATTTCCTAGCAGCTCCCTGATTACGCATCAGGTTCGTCTGCACTGTACATTATCCTAGCAGCTCCCCAGTTACGCACTGTACTTTACGCTCCCTGACTTTGCGTCGGGTTCGTCCTCGACGTCTATAATTCTTGCGGCTCCCCAATCTTGCATTGGGTTCGTCCGCGCACCTAATTAACAAATTGAATCCTCATTCCAAAAAGAGAATAAACCCCTCGCCGGCCTATCGCGTTGCTCACGGCCCTGGCTCGTAACAAAAGTGACACTAAACACGATATAATTTCAACCATATTTAGTGGTTTAATTGACAGCATATAGGGTGAATCACGAATCGTGATCAGTAGAGATTGTACTCTGTTAAAGCAGTCCGATCGAAAATATTTTCATCAGCTTTTGCATGGTTTCAAGAGACCTTTAACGTGATTATAAAAATTATTTGTCAACTCTTTTTTCATATTTTCTCAAGGTCACCTTGCATTTTTTGCATATAAACATATAATTTATTTACATCTATCTGTTAGAGGATTTCAAGACGAATTCGGTAAATATCGAAACATAACTTTTCTTTTCATCTGGGTCGAGAAAAAATTAAAAAACTTTGTATTACAAGGACTGCCATAGCTACGCCATTGTACGTGTTCCAATGTTGTTGACAAATCGAAAAGACTTGACAAATAATTTTTTATAATCTCGTTAATGCTCTTTTGAAACCATGATGTTAGATTTTAATAAAGATATCGCATTTCGGATGCCTACAAAATAACGGAAAAACAAACGTGCGCACGGTATCGCGAACAGACACAAACAGACCGACCGCACACGGGACAGAACAAAACACATAGAAGACTCACGGATTTTTCCGAAGGGCACCTAATTTGAACATTCCCACACATGAAAAAGCTGATAAAAACATTTTCGGTCGGACTGCTAATAACAGAGTAATCTCTATTGATCGTTATTTAATTATTAACAATGAAAGATCCGCCTAAAATGCGGCAACCCGAACAACAAAAGTATTCGCCGCGAACGAGACAGACGCGTACGACAGTCACGTATCAAGTGACGAACAAATGCTTACCTTGGTTCTCATTTGGGCCTCCCAGCGAGGTGAAAATGTTTAACAAATTGATTAACAGGATTAACAAATTGGTCGTTGCACGACGTTGAACCTGCCTACTCGTTAAAATCCACAAGACATTCCTAATATCCGCCCTATGGAATTATCGAGCAAAAACGATCAATGTTGTAGGGACCATTCGACAAAATTCGAAGTCCCGACAAGAATAAATGTAGGAACTGCCGGACACGGTTTATGGTATACGGGCCTTAGGAAAGCTATTTTTGAGAGGACTGTTTTATTTCAAAGTTTTGCATGGGTCTCTTCTCCAGTAGTCCCGATCTCAATAGCAAAGTACGGGTACCATAAACCGCGGATCGCCGAGGGACCTTCGACGAGGGGACAGCGGTCGTTCGCGACCCTAGGTACCTGAAGTGCGAAGGCCTGATGGTAACCGGTCAGTTAGTCAGTTGGAGCTGGAAATCCGGAGAGGACGGACAGCAATTGTATCACGACAGTACATCTTGAAAAATAAAATCTCAGTAACACCGAACTATCGCGAAGTTAATTCTGAACACTAGACCTTCCCACAATGTCCTTCACTTTTTAACTGGTCTCACATAAGTAATTTACTCGAGATCACTATAAAGTGGTATCCACTGTATCTATAAATGTTGAATTCAATAACGAAGCCGAAATCCCAATTTTTTTACGCTTCATTTTCGACTTATATTGTAATGGAGAACCTCGCCTTAAATTTTCTCCCACTTGTTGTACACCCTGTATAAAATGTCCGGGCAATTTGTGAAATATCTATTGGAGATAGGGTATGGAAATAAATCAAAAATCGTTTCACTAATATAAACTCTAAAATTTGCGAGCAACGAAGGACATCGTGTGTCGCGCTGAAAGCTAGACTGGAAGTGAAGAAGGCAATATGGAAAAAGTCCGTTAGCCACTTAAGGACAAAGGACAAAGGACCAGGCCTATGTCCCATCCCTAACCTTGGCAGTTACGTATGGAGAGAAAACTCACAGACCCAAAGGCCTGTTTAACATCTGTTTTATTGCCTTGTTCAGTGATTCTCACTTATAACCATATTGAATTTTGTATTGGCATTCCAACAATATCTGCCCATTATACACATTCCCCGATTTGCCCAGACATTCTATAGAATGTCCGTCTTAGACACATTGCCCGTAACATATATACTCTCGAATTAAAATTGATCACCGTGGACGAATTAAATTCGCCAATAAAGCCCGTCGAAGCGTTACGCCTCCCTTTCCATTCCTCCCCATGATGAATAATAATTGAATCGCCGTTTCTCCCGAACGCGTACGAACGTTATGAAAAATCTGCGCAAAAAATCAGCTGGTACATTCAATTAAAAATTGCAGCGGTTTCGACGTCTCGTGGTCCCTTTGGGCAAGCCCGATAAATAATTTCGTTCGGGCCGGCAGAAGTTGCAGCCACCCCGCCGATAATGGAATGCGAAAGTAACCGGAGCTATTATGCTCCTCGGCTAATTAACAGGTAGAACGCGTGCTGCATTATTATTGCATCAGCCGCCGTTGCATCATTGAACATGCCTGCTACATGATCTATTTTCCATCGAGGTAATCATCTGCAGCACACTCTCGAACAGATCGTGTTACTGCAATTTTCTCGAACGACATGCGTGCAATTGATCAACACGAATCGCTCCATTTCGCGCCAATACGACCGAACACGGCTATTTAAAAAAATAATGCCAATTGTTTTCATTTCGTTCACTATGCCAACTAATAAATGTTGTTATTCAACGCTGCCTACACCTTGCCATGTAATATCGAATTAGACTGGTGATGAAGAAGTCCAATCAATTCTGTTCAGTACGAATGTGTAACCAATGCCGCGAGGGGGCAAACGTCGACTCAGTCGGTAAGTCAGGGATTCGGTGCAGCGCTAACGACGTCACGACGCGTAGCCATCTGGCGGAGGCGTCGCTAAAAGCGAACCCATGGGGACCTGGGGACCAGTGATGAGATATTGTGCAATTCCACGCGCATGCGCGACCATAAACCCGAGCGTATATACGTCCTAAGTTTGTGGGGAAAGTAGTGGAGAACTATTACTGTCGAGAAATTGCCATAACTATGCCTATGGCACGCCCTCGCAAACAGGCTCTTCGGGCGGGTTGTGCCCGACTATTGGGAATATACTTGAAAAGGTTGTTATAGCAGATAAACTATGCAACCTGCAGAATCGACTCAGTAGCTATTTGAAAGAACTGGGCGAGCTGAATCCAATGAGTACCTCAAATTGAATATAGGTGCTACCAGTTAAAAGTTATAAGCAGAAACGTGTCCAAAAGAGGGGGACAAAGTCATCTTTGGTCACTAATGACGTCACAACTTTTGAACGAACGGACTTTTTGGAATGCGGTTTCCTTTAAAACCTTCCCGAAGAAACGCCGCGTCTAATGGTTCAAACCCCAAATTTCTACGTTCAGCCGTTCTCAATTGATGCCGTCACAAACAGACAAGCGGACGCGATTTTATTATATAAGACGATTTTATTATTATGTATAGAGATAGAGATACATGTTATGCATTCATTTTTCAAAAATAAACCGTAACAAATTTTGCGAAATTATGCGGGTGACCAAGGTACCCTATTTTAATCAAACTTTTTACGTTGTTGACACTAAAATTTTCGCGCATGCGCATAGAAACCGCACAATATCTCATCACTGCTGGGGTCACCTACGCCGGCGGGAGAGTAGTTATTTCTTTCTTCTTGTTCTGTTGAGGCTAACATTTAAGCAACACAGTAAATGCGTGCATATAGTAAATATAGTAAATATACAGTCCCAAAACTCCTACAGCATCCGGAAATGGGGTGATTTGAAACAACATTTTCCTTTGCAAAAATATTCGCCGGGGCTTCGTTTAGGAGTTATTAACGAAAAATACTGACCAATCAGAGCGCGACCTAGACGTGTGTTGGAAAAGATCGTACGGCGCGTCAGGAAGATCCCCTCGCTGGAGCGTTAGCGGATCACCGCGAAGAAGAAGTGAACAAGCGAAAGAGTAGGCAATTTAGAATTACGTATTGTAAAAACTCACTTATTTAGCCGTTAATCCACTTGCTGCTTGGAAGTGTGGGTCACTGGGTCACTCGGTGACGAACTGCACAGCTGGCCTCAAGTATGCGGCAGTGCCGAATGGTAAGGTATGTACGGTCAGGTCAACGAACCGCACAGCTGGTGGTTAATAGCAGGTATCTGACAATCTAAGGCCCAAGGGATGCAGGGTGAATTCAATGATCCGGACCTTCACTTTCACTGTTCAAACGATAAATAAATCGTATGATTCTTTCATACAGATGCCATGAAATTTTTCCACACTCGCGATCACTGTTCACACTTGTCACCACATAGCTATGCACTAATAACAATTCCAATGTCACTTGTATCACAGCACAAATCACAATAACGAGGTAATGAATTCAGTAGACGGCGGTTTTCATGCATTTGTAGCAAAAATGAGTAGGTGTAGTTTAAAACAGTAGAGAGATTCAAATAATTAAAAACTCCAATGTATTATTCGCGCTCTGATTGGTCAGTGTTTTTCGTTAATAACTCCTAAACGAAGCCCCGGCGGACATTTTTGCAGAGGAAAATGTTGCTTCAAATCATCCCAGGAACCCCCCATTTCTGGATGCTGTAGGAATTTTGGGACACCCTGTATAGTAAATATATAAATTTTCCATTTCTCGTGACAAATTATTAAATGTATGTTAACTTGAACGTGTTTTAAGCCAGGTCAAGAAGTCGAGGTGGCTCTTAGGATTGGAAGGATTATGGTAGGGTCTTGGCCTACGTGACGCCTTGAATAGGGATGTGCATCAGACTAAACAGAACTGTCGTTCGGCAAAGTCATGTTCATGACGATGTGACGAGCGAAACTTGCCTGGGTATGCAACCCAAGGTCCCATTGCTCTGAAGAATTGGGACTCGCTTCAAGAGGATCATGGCGAGGGTGGCATTTGGTGAGAGGACTGTGTTGGACCGCCTAAACCGACCTCTAACACTCAGAGCTTCTAATTACGTAACCGTGAAGGAAATCCTCTAACCCTTGGGGGGTTCATCCTCCCGCACTGTTTAGGCTAGCTCGTCCCGAAAGTCTTAACTTTTGCATTTGATACAAAGAATTCGGACGTAAATGGTTCGGATAATCGAGGTTTTACCCTATCGAAAATGAGGATATTCTGCGAGGAGGGTTCGCGAGCCGAGAAATCTGGGAAACGTTGGAACCAGTTGATAGCTCTGATCGCGGCAGAGGGTTGTCCGTTTTACAAGAAGCGAGTGAAAAGGTCCACGGAATGCCCGATTCACAGGCCGTTCCTCTTATCTCTATTCTCCGCGTGATTTATCAGAGCAGGCCGTCTTCTTTTTCCGGCTACTGGCCGTTTAAGGAGCCGCGTCGTAATGAGGGATCCCGACAAAGAGTCGATCGTAAACTTTCAAGACCGCGCATCAACTGAGAGAGCGTCGCGACGCGCCGCGCCGCGCCACGCCAAAGCGGAATGCCCTGCCAGTACTTAGACCGGTAATCCTGGCCGATAGGATGGGGTGGCTCTCTGGCCCGGTAGAAAGAACCCCATGAACCAGACAGGGGCCGATTGATCGAACGATATACCCGGTCGTCACCGGAGGGGAGAGAATAAACGAGATCGCAGCTCGATTTAACATCGGGACGACACATAGTGTTCAGTTCGATCCGTGTAGACCCAACTGTAAGTGGGCATTCAGGTTTTTCCTTTTTCGAAAATCCATTTTTATCCAACCCCCAGACTCCTGCGAGTTCTATGCCTGTGCCGGAGTAATTTTTTACCAACATTTGCTAATTCAGCTTTATTCCGATATAAGGCGATGCCTCGGGACCAGCTTGCCCCGTATTTCGGATCAGGGTACCCTAACTTCATTAATCCACTTAAAATGTTTAGAGGGCCTTCTACACGTATCCTGCTATTTCACGGACCGAAATTTTTTAAATCCCTTGTGTTTTTTTTCTCATTCTTGAGGGTACCAATGTCTCCCGTACCAGTCCTGTGCCTATGGCACTACTGACCGCTGGATTGCGGTAGAGTGGGGATACGGCCATCAAACACGCGAGACAAACCAAGTCTCATGACGACGGCCGCGCAGTAATCTTAGCCACGTGAGAACCGTGACGGGTCATTATATTAATTCTTATTGTCTGGAATTGTCTAGACATCGTGTCTGAGTCTGTGCTACGATCGAGTGGAACACTATCATTTCTGAGTTGTTTATTGGCATGCTTGGCCCTTAGAATCAGTTACGGACTTGGGTACGGCTGAAATTTAAGTTTCTTGTTTCGAGTTCGGAAAACAGACCAGCCGAGCCCCACTCAATGACGATTGACGCATTGCAGACCCACACACTTCGGAAAGGCGACATCAGTTTCGGAGAAAGGTCCTTGAACAAAGGATTTGCGCAGCGTTTTACGAGGACTTCGTGAGAAAATCTAATCGCGAACTCGGTAGGCGTTATACTATTTTTGGATTCCGCCTCAAATTGGTGATTCGTCCCCTGTTACCCCTACCAAGGAAGTATGCTCTTCTTGAGCTTTGGTAGGGAATTGCAGGAGAATTTGAATTCAGTCTATCTTGGATCATCAACAGTCACATTTTAGAACTCGAATCGGTCACATTCGAAGACTCAAAGGAGTCACATGTGAATTTTGAACAGTTACATTTGAATTATTGAACAGTTGCATTTAGACCAGTCGGTGTTGTGAACTATTTGCATTTGAACTGTGAATATTGAACTTTGAACTTTTAGAACTTTTGAAATTTATAATATTAATAAGTACAAGTATATTCTTATGAATGCCAGATATAGAACTAGAGTGTTTTAATTTCCTTGAATCAGAGGCAATTCGGAACTTGAACGACGCTCGAACCACTTATTTAATTGAAGTATTTTGTGTTATTATACATATATTATACTGTGCACTCATTTACCTACCCGCATAACTCTAACACTCATTTTTGAACATCTGATTTTTAAGAATGCGAGTTTAACCCTTTTAGTGCCAGGCGAAAAAGAGGTGCCTATGCGAGAATAACCGGCCGAATTTCACGGTTTTACTAGGGTTTGGGAAAATGCTCATAAAAACCAAACAAGAAACAATATTTACATGATTCAAAATACAGTATATTAAGGACGAAATAGAGAACAAAACAATGACACTAGTTTTTCTATATTCATTGAAAATTATATAAATAACAAAGGTATAAAAGATCATAAAGAAAGTAAAAGTTGAGTTCTTTCTTACAAAACGTATTTGCACATACAAAAAGTCATCTTTCCATCATAATTTTATATAGACCATTTCCATTTCCAATATATTTTGTAGCAAGATAAATAATATTACATAACAAAAATAAAAAATAACTCGAAGGTACATGGTAAGCGTACATGGTGTTTATGTTAGATTTCGTTAGGTCCAAGCGATAGGAAAAAGTCGTCATCCACAAAGAGTTAAAACGAAAAACTATTTTTTTTAATTCTCTCGTAATGGAATTAGACCATTTATAACGTATTATAAATTTATTTTGAGATAGAGTTCTCCCGCAATGCGAATAGTAAAGCACTACAAGGCGCGGGCCGATATATCGGCTCTGGCACTTCTCGCCAGTGCAGCAAGAGCCGATATATCGGCCTCCGGCACTAAAAGGGTTAAAGTGACGCCATTTTGTAAATTTTGATTGATACTTTCTTTATTTTCGAGCAGCAGAATAACCGAACAGTGATGATAATCAACACATCTAACAAAAACTTTTGCAAAAAATTAAGGTTCCTAAAAATTTTTTAAAATTTGCAGAAGATGGCGTTCCAACCCCCCTGGACGGGGTACAGTACACCAGTTATACCTTGGTATGCGGGAAAGATTAGGTGTTTGTTGCTGTTTATTAAATAAATAATTCGGATCATTTTCTTTTAAGCATTAACAGTTCAAAGAAATGTTTCAGATAAATGTCACGCGACCTTAAGGGAAACGCGCTGCTAACTAATTGACTTTGCGATGACCTTGAGAAGTCCTGTGAAGGTCACAGCAAATTTTTGTAATATAATTTGCCAAAAATTTTAAATCTACATACTTCTCCCATATTCTAGCACGTAATTTTGACTGGAATTATTGCTCTCCATGAAGCATGATAATGGATGCTGATGTACGCGATAGTCACGTTATGGATTATTATAGTCTCGTATTAAAACCCATTTCCCAATTATGCTAACGTTCGCATCAGGCCAATTATATTCTCGGTAACAATTGCTTCACTATCGTAATACACAAGAATAAATTACTGAACCTTCATTATCGTTTAAAGTTTTAATACAAAAATAAGAAGAAAAAAAAGGAAATCGTATAACTTGCTGAGTTTGCGGAATTTGCAGAATATTTTTTTGGAGAATTACAGGCTAAAAATTGTGATAGCTAAATCGATATAAATATAAATTAATTTTTTCTATTATAAAATTTGCAAATAAGCAGAACAGTGAATTGACGATCAATGCAGCAGATCCAATGGCGCAGTAAATGGCCGGACACCTGTAGTTTACTCGTCATCTATTAGAAAGACAGTTCAATTACAGAGGGAAGAATTTATGTTAATTGTGACTGCCGTTTCTACTTTTTATCAGTTGTCACTCGAATTAATTCCGTCGTTAGAATTTCCGAGAATCCGCTCGAAACGGAATGAACAAGGAAAAAAGCAATTCCCCCTCGTTTCTACAAGAAAACAATGAGAGGAAAAGGAGGCACCCTTTGCTCCGCCGTAGTTTTCATTGAAAGAGATAAAGGCAAGCGAGGGAGGAAGAAAAAAAAAATAAAGGAACGGAACTAAGTGTTTCCATTAACCTGGCTCCCAGTTCTTCTCCCACTTCTTTCGTCCTCACAGCCTCTTAAAAAATGAAACGGCTCGCGCTTTTCATATAGATGTATACCCGGAGCTTACTCCCCTTAAGAGGGTTAGTAAAGCGGAAACTGGAACGGCGAGACTCAGATTTCCATCGAGATGTCTGGACACTTTCAATGATACGCGCGGAACAATCGTTCACTGTGGCCACCATCGCGCTGCTCTTGTTAGCTAAGCGTCTAGCCGTTTAATAAATTAGTCAACACGATCAGTATACATATATTATACATAGAGTGGATCCAAAAAGTATTTCAACATTTCAACACTAAATTTCCGATTCTTTTCTGAAAAATAATAGTGCAGGGTGTAAAGAAATCTTTAGTCTTGGCAAGCCTAGGCGTATTCTACAGTGGAACTAAGAAGTATTCCAACACTAAATACCCGATTCTCGAAAAATTGCCAATATTTAAACATAATTTCGTAAAAATTGACCACACGATCATAAAATTTGACTCATTTTAAAGCTGAAAGTCACTACTTTCAAAATCCATCGTTCATTTTATTTCAAGATCTTTTTTCATGACGTAGCGAGCGAGAAACTGAAGACGCGTTTCTTATTGAAAATCTTACACGTCCAAACGTCTGTGAAGACTTTGAAAAATTTTTCTTGTGACTGAAACTAACGTAGGTTTCAAGATTGAAGCTTTCTCTTTACAACGACACCTTGAAAATTGATGTACGATTTTTTTTAGCCGTTTCATCGAGCTTCGAATGAGTGCTGTGCCGTCAACTTTACACTAGAATAAGCTACACCAAGGGGGCTCTACACGACCTCATTTTTGTTGCATAAAACACTGAAAACACATAATGTGTATCGTGATCAATCGATAGATAAATGATCAATAGGTATTCGTCGTGTAGTGTGGTACCAACATGATGGCAGTCCCGCTTATTCTTCACGTACCGTAAGAGATTTCTGCATAATGAATTTTCAAATCGCTAGATAGGACGTAATGGACACACACTATGGCCAGCTCGTTCACTCGATCTAACTCCTCTTCACTTTTTTGTGGGGAACACTCAAAGATAATGTATATCGTGATCAACCGACTATGTACACCAGAGAACACGCAAGAAAGAATAATTAGATCTTGTAGATCGGACACATGCACGACAGAGACAGAACTGCTACCAATCTGCTACCAATCTTCTACCAATCTGGTACCATTCTGCTATCAAACTGCTACCAATCTGCTACAAATCAGTCACGTCACATTGCGTCACGTGCCAAAAAGTATAATTATATTGATAGATATTGTCGATCAATTTCAACAAAATGTTTAAATATTTGAGTTACTGTTAAAGGTCATCATAATTTCGAATATTTAATTTAATTCAAATAGAATGATCGCACATTTTAAAGTTATAATTGCTTTATCATAAATTTTCTAATTCAAGGTCGTTTGAAGGTCATAGTGTAGCATACCATCGAACTCGTCTTGACATCCGCTACGACACTATGACATTAAAAATATATGGTGCCCTTTAAAAATCATCGATGACCTTCAAAAGACATTGAAAGCGACAACGATCAGAATATTTTTTTTATATAGCCATATTTAGCTCCTTTAATAGTACAATTTTCTCTCTAACATTTTCTTCTATCTTTAAGCCGAAAAAAATAAAAAAATAAATAAATGCATAAAATCCACTGTATAATAATAAATAATAATTATTTGTTTCGCGTAAAATTATAAAATATATACAGAAAATTGTTTTACGCCTAACATATGTTTCGCAGTATCCATATAACTACAAACTTCTCATTTATAAAAAAAAAAATATGGTTATAACGTTATGAAGAACACAACACAGAAATAACGTGATGGGTCACGACAAACATCTTTTATATTATTTATAGATTCGAGAAAGGTGGTGTTTGGCAGCTTGAATTTGTCAATGCGATCTTGACTATCGAATAGCATAACAGTCATGCATCTGACGGACGGCAATGTATGGTCAGGCGTTTTGATAACAAAAAAAAGCATACAGGAATCTATATCGGTCTATTCTTCTGCAGCAATGTAAAACGAGAGTGATTGAAGTTAACGAGCATCGACACGCACACACACACAAACACACACACAGAATACATAAACGGACACACGTATTTACGTTGGCTCGAAAACTAGGACAACGGCCGACAGATACCAGGGGATAATGGATTTCGCATTCAAATTTTTCACGTGTTCGTTTTTAATCAGTTACCACAATGCCTCAGCCGGATCGTTAGCGAGTAAAAGAGAAGGATATTGTTTTTACATATAACATAACGCGGGACAATGCGATATCTTACAAATGGAGAACCGCGAAATTTGTTTGGAGGGAAAATTGTTGGCAACCCTTCTCCGACGTCCGCGCGCATGCTATGGAAAAGTGAAATTACATTGTATTTACCGTTGCACTAATTAGTAAACACGATACAAATCAGAGTCGACGTGTTGTTACTTCGAGGAAAATATTCGTTCAGATATTGTCGTCTGTCTGTATTCCGCAGAGTAGAATTTAACGTGTTCAATATGCAGACTGTCCCAAAAATGTTATTCTTGAAAGGAGAGATTCCCAAGGTCATTTGAAGAAACTTTTTCCGTTGCAAAAATTTTTTCCGCCGCTTTGTTAAGGAATCATTAACGAAAAACACGGACCAATCAGAGCGCGACCACGACGTGCGGGGGCGGGGAGAGTACGGGTCAGTGACCGGTTTCGCTGAGCGTGGCGTTCGCATTGACTGAGCCGGACTCCGCCCACAGTAGCTGTGATTGGCCCGTGTTGTTTTGTTAATAACTCCTTAACAAAGCGACGGAGAACGTTTTCGCAAAGGAAAAAATTTCTTCAAATTACCTCAGGAATCTCTCCTTTCAAGTACAACATTTTTTGAGACTGTAAATCAGAATAAATATACTGGGTGAATCTCTGTATTATCTCAATCTACTCGACTTTTGCGGACACCTAATTCAATTTCAACCATTAATTTTCATTGATATATGTTGAATATCCTAATTTGGTTGTTATCAAGTTTTTCTACTGTATTTATATACTTGTATTGAATTTTTTTTGGAAACAGTATAGTATCATGTCCATGTCATGGGTTTAGAGTTTATGAACATGTGTGTGTTTAACGTAGTAGTAAAAGCGAATGTAATATGTGTGGAAAATAACTGTTCCCCGTTTATCTAACTAATTGAAAACGATCTAAAAAATTTGGGGCTATTAAAGGTGCACTTGAAAATAACAAACGTAATTGCTAAAATGTATCGGCCACATTAGCAGTCCACTAAATCAAAACCTGCAAACATGAAGACAAACTGCATTCTTTAAAAACCATATTTCATTGAAAGCTCCATTTGTCAAAATCTACCGTGTACTATATTTCATAGACTGTGTATAGACGCAGTATATGATGTGTATGTTTCAATACAGTAGGACACCATTTGTTTCAACAAAATATCTAAATACAGTTTTCGCTCGATCTGGTAAACGACCATTGCCTCGCTGCAAACATCGAGAAATAAGGATGTACAAATAATTATAATGAGTATTATTTTACAAAAAGAAAAGGTTCTCGTACGATCACCGAAGTTAAACAGCGTAGGGCGTGGGCAGCGCTTGATGGGTGACCGCTCGGTGAAAATCCGGGAAGTGTCCTTCTGGGTTGCTTTTCCACCTTAATAAAAAGTAGGTCCCGCTGAAATTGGAAATTAAGCGATAGTGTGAAGAGTGGTAAAGGGGGAGAAGTTGGTAAAAATGGATTTGAAACCCTGAGGGGACCAAATATCATTACATACAGTTTTGGCTCGATCTAAGCGTTTTCTCGGTTCTCTTCTCGTGCTTAGATCGTGTCCCGACACTATTTTTTATGCCTGCATTGACCACGTCGAGCGCGCCGGATGTTTTTAGTACATAGTAGAAAGAAAATTCAAAAAGAGATTTGATCATAAAAAAAAAGAGGATGTCTTCACTTATTTACATGACACTATATATTTTTTTAGTACATACATAATATGAGTCAATATGAGTTCAACGACCTAGTATACTATGACCTTGACATGACCTTCACAGTAAGGCTTGAATTGTTATTATTTCTTCCGAGAGATCTATGGGGGAACTGTGTTTTAATATAATTACACACTATTTGTTGGGACGCAATGTAATGTGAGACCCACAAAATAGGTCTCTGCAACGAATCCGACACCAAAAACACAAGACTTCGACCACCCGACGCGAATACATAAATTAGGTGAAGAGTCGAAGGCTCTTGAGTCCGAAACGACGGGACTCGTCCGATTTCTTGGACGACTTTCCGGCGCCTTAACAATAACAATTGTAGACAGCGTCTGAACCATTTTCTACATTTCACCCCCAATTTTCTCCCCACTTTGCTTTACCATCTCCACAGTTTCCACAGTTTATAAAAAGGGTCGTCGGTGAGTCTCCAGTCAAATCTCTAAAAGTTCACATCTTTGTACAGTCGCTCTAAATACAAGTTATTGTTACTTACATATTCAAACATTTATTTAAAAACACCTCAACCCTTCAAACGACCTAGCGCGGTTTTAAGTAACCAAGCCAGGAGTGATAGATGTGAGGAAGGTCAACACATCGACTTTTCCGTCTACGCACGCACATATACACTATTTTTGTTTAAGATCTCATGATCATGATCTTTGAAAATCTCTTCCAAACAACGCTGTTTTCCTCCAGAGCTTCGCACGTGTGGTTCTTCCGGTCCTAGGAGACCGCGACCCTCTCGTCGAAGGTCCGTCGGCAATCCACAATTTATGGTACCCGTATGCAGCTATTGAGACTGTGACTATGTATGGAATGATATTTGGTCCCCTTAGGGTTTCAAATCCATTTTACCAAATTCTCCCCCTTTACCTGTTACGAGCCAGGGCCGTGAGCAACGCGATAGGCTGGCGAGGGGTTTATTCTCTTTTTGGAATGAGGATTCAATTTGTTAATTAGGTGCGCGGATGAACCCAATGCAAGATTGGGGAGCCGCCAGGATTATAGACGTCGAGGACGAACCCGACGCAAAGTCAGGGAGCCTCTAGGAATAGAATCAAACGCAGACGAACCCAGTGCGTAACGGGGGAGCTGCTAGGATAATGTACAGTGCAGACGAACCTGATGCGTAATCAGGGAGCTGCTAGGAAGTTGGTTGAAACACAGACGAACCTGATGCGTAATCAGGGAGCTGCTAGGATGCGGACGAACCCAATGCGTAATTGGGGAGCCACAAGGAATGTTAGTAGGGCCTCGTAACTTTTATAATTTTAATTGATACAATCCGAGCGGTAAGATTGTATCGTGTGGGAACGTTCAATTACTAGATTAGGATTGTTGGATTATAATTAAGGGTTTATTAAATTACGCGAGTTACCAAACAACAAGAATATATTCTGTATATATGTATATAGTTTGTCTACAATTGGTAGTGTCGCGTGTTTTGTCGCGACGCGTGTGTCGCGAATGTACCGGATCTGTGCCCGCCAAATTAATATTGGGCAAGTAGTTCTGAACGATAATGTGATACAAAGGACGCAAAAGACAATGACACACGTTAACATTAAATGAAGCGTTTCGTCCCGGACCTGCTAGTGGACTCATCAGTAAGGCTGATCTAGCAGGTCCTGCCTTATACGCGCGCAGATAAAATGATGTTGCGATATAAATTACGAATATTACGAATGATTGACAAGACAACGGCTCGTGCATTGTCTTGTCTACTCGCGGACTGGAAAGTGTCGCAGCGCGGCGTTAGAGCGGAAATTCAACTGACGAACGCGGTGTCGACGCGATGTTCGTCAGTCTTCTCGAGCAGGAAACAAAATGCACTGATTGGTTCCTGCAGAACGTTGCATTTCCCAATCAGCATACTTTGACGATTAGAACCTCCTTCCCGTTGCTCTGTATGAGGCCCTGGGAAGGAGGAGTGGGGCGACACCTAAACACGGGCGACGACGGGTCCCGGTAATAAGACACCGTACTCAACGATCGCGGATGGTCTCTCGAAAGGACTAAATTTATGACCCTTTCAAGACTGCAGAAAACCAAACAATAGGCCAGATACCTCGACTGGTCGTCGAGTGACCCCAGTTTGTTTAATTCTCCGTGACGGTCGTAAGACACGAACGGACGACAAATGTCACCCGAAAGACATCCACGAGTACGGTTCTTACGCGACGGAACATCGCGATTAAAAGTGTGCTTTAAGTGAATTGAATGCCTGTTGGTGACGCACTGGCAATGCGGGGTCTCGAGAAACCTTAAATGTACAAAAAGACTTACAACCGAATCTTTACGGAGTCTAGATGCTTGAATTGATCCGAAAGGGAACTTTAGCCCGATCTTACTTAGGTTACTCTAAACAGTATGACACGTTACTCTGCGCGTGACTCTACTAGTTCTGACCAACGAGAAGAAGGATCGAAGGGTTTATATACCCTGAGGATGAATAGGGTGGTGTGTTGCTTATCTAATGTCGTACGTCACACTGTTTTTTGCTGTATTCCATTAGATGTCTGGACTGGGTTAACGAAGGGCTGTCTAGGGCGTTTCCTGCCAGATACGATATTAGACAGATGTCGTGCATTTATGATATCTGTTCTCCATACGTAACATACCACTCTTCACACTATCGCCTAATTTTCAATTTCAGCGGGACCTACTTTTTATTAAGGTGGATTCCGAACCACATACTATTTTGCCAACAACACGTGAAAAGCACCCAGAGGGCCACTTCCCGGCTTTTTACCGAGCGGTCACCCATCCAAGCGCTGCCCACGCTCCACGCTGTTTAACTTCGGTGATCGTACGAGAACCGTTGTTCGCAGCGGGGCAATGGTCGTTGACTGAGACTGTGACTAACGAAAACTAAAATCATGCCAGACTTTGAAACTAAACAGTTTTCTCAAAAACAGCTTTGTTTAGTCACGTATACCATAAATCGTGTTCAGCTATTTTTCTACGCTTAGTTTTCAAGGACTTCGAGTTTCCCCGACTGGTCCCTACACATCAATTTCTTGACCAACGAGAACAATAGTATACTATGAATGTTTACTTGTAGTCTCGATCGTATGATGGTTAATACAAAATTGATAATGCTCTCGGCGCAAGGTTCGATCAATATTTAATGTTTAAAGCAAATTTGCGAGTTTGCTATTTACATTTTCGACGTTTCGATCCTAATTTGGATCATTTTCACGAAAGATGAAAAAACCGCGTCTGTAAAAAGTTTGTTAATATTTGATTATTTTTAACTTAGTTGAATATGGGTTAAATCACTTTACAAAATTCTGTAATACAAATCTTACATGCTTTATAAAAATTAAAAGATGGAAAAGAATATCGCGACAACGTGTTGTTGGTTTGTTGTCACACACGATACTGGGGTAAAGTCATAGCGCTGATAGAGACTGTTTCGAGCGTTGTCCTAGTTACTGTTGCCGCTGGTCCTAAGGCAATTAACGCTCTAGTTCGTAAAAAGTATAATGCGTCCAAAGATTCTAAATGTAAGAAAACGTTCTAACGTTCTTGTTGGACTGTTCAAAGTTCAAAGATGTTGTCCGGTCGACTATCGTTGATCGACTAGTCCTGATTTTCCTGCAAATTCCTACCATGGCTAGGAAAAAGATCATTTCCCTGGTAGGGATAAGCAGGGGACGAATCACGAGGTCGGGGTGTAATCCTAAAATTGTGCAACGCCCACCGACCCTGTGATTACATTTTCTCACGAAAGTCTCGTACGACGCTGCACAAAGATCCTTTGTTCAAGGATCTTTCCCCGAAACTGGTGTCGCCTTTCCGCTGAGTGTGGGTCTGCGATGCGTCAATCGTCATTGAGTGGAGTACGGCTGGTCTGTTTTCCGATACGAAACAAAACACTTATCTTTCAGCCGTATCCAGTCCGTAACTAATTGTAAGGGCCAAGCATGCCAATAAACAACTCAAAAATGACAGTGTTCCACTCGATCGCAGCACGGACCCAGACTCGATGTCTAGACAATTCTAGACAGAGACACAAGGCAACAAGAGAAACGATCTATCGATGATATATGAAACTAATCGTTATTTGGCGGTTCATTCAAACCGTATAACCAGGTCAATACAACAATTCGATGAAATTTAACTCAAAAGTATAATTAATATATTTTGACAACAATCAATGAGGTTATTGACAAACAATTCGTTATGTTAAAACAATTTGGCGGCGCTGAAGTGCGCAAGAGAGAGGAGGAAAAGGAAAGGGAGCGTTTCGTCCTAGGCCCGCTAGAGGACTCATCGGTAAGGCTATCTAGCGGGCCCTGCCTTAGACGCTGGGATACTAGAAGGCGGTTGAGGACGGTATATCGGTGACAGATCAGGTAGAAGCGAGAAAGGTCTTGAGTATCTGTCCATCTTGTGGCAAGTGTAGGAGGTAGCCGCCACAACAATATTATAAATTTTGATGTTATAAAAAACTTTTATAACAAGTCAGAGGATATGTATTTAATGAAAAATATTCATCATAACTGCTACTGGTTCAGTAGAGTTGCGTAATATATTTTTGAATCTTAGGAGTTTCATACCTAAGGTTTACGCTGGAATGTTTAATCATATGAATAGTTTCCATTAATATCCTAGTATTCAAGTTGTTTTCTTTACCTATTATTTTAAGTATACTATGACCTTGACAAGACGTTAACTCGAGGTGTTGATATTTCTTTGGAGAGATGAATATCTTGACCAGCATCAACAAGAAGTGCTTTCGCCTCTGTCAATTTACAAATTAAGTTTGATGGGCGTCGAAATGGACGCAGTGAACGTCGCCGTTAAAAGCATCGATCTTCCGAGTGTCAATCTGCCTGTCGGCTGCTACTTTAAATAACAAACTTGTAATTACCCAGACACTACATCAATATTCAAGTGTACTAACGAAAACCCGTATCGAATGATTCAACCTCGATTATGCACCGAGGTTCAACGATATGAGGGGTAACATCGCGAAGGTTCAGGGGGGCAATGGAGGTCGGTAGAGTCGAAATCATTTCAATAATAGGTGAACAGAACACGCGTCATTAGTTGCTCTAACGAGAATCGGACTCGATTTCGCGATAGGAAATATTTCACGGATAGGAACGATCGCGGGAGGGGCCTGGTTAAAGTACCATCAACTTATCGCGCAGCTAAAGTTCAGCCGGTTCAGGTTGAATTTACGTGTAGCATCGATCAGTTTGCGCTGATCCTGGCCCGGGGGTAAAGAGAGAGAGAGAGAGAGAGAGAAAGAGAGAAAGCTCTGGCTCCATAGTCCTCCTAACAGAAACGAAACGATCGCGGCCGAAGTTAACGAGCATCAACGTGCCACGTATTTATCAGCTCGAAGGCACGAACGACGGCTGACCGTACGGGGAATGATGGATTCCCTAAATAGAGGAAGCCTGTAAGCGGTGCTCACTGGCGGCAAGCCAGAAACCACTCGCTCCCTGACATTTATGCGTTATTAATGCATCGGAAACATTTCGCCTCGATTGCCGTGACAATGGATTTAATCGTATACCGCCAAGTTAACCTGCAGACGAACGCGATTCGCTGGCTTGCACACCGCTAGCCGACCGACCCCCCTCCCCCTCGTAGCAAGCCTATAGGCGAGGCACCGTTGTGTCAGCGACTTTTTCCTGCACGTCCATCCTCTCCGAGCTTTCACTCCATTTTCTATCCGTTCCGTATCCGTATCCGTATCCGTATCCGTATCCGTTCCGTTGCTCGAAACAGCCTGGCCGACCGCCAGAATGTTTTTATTAACTGTTTCCGTATAATTAGAACAGACCCCCGGATATATTTCCCTCGGCCGCCGACGAGAAACAACTTTTCTTCCACAATTTATTATAATTGGAGAAGTTCGCTGCTCCCCCCCCCCCCCCCCCACCTTGCTAGGATTAGCTGTTCCTAGCCCCAAGCTTTTTCCAGGACCTACGGTTATAGTGTCTCGAAGTATTAGGATATTGGTGGACGCTTGCCACCCTGGAACTTTCAGATTCTGAGATTAGCCGGTGCTAGATCTGGGGAGACAATGAGAACGGTTACCGATCGTGGGGGAGAGCATTCTTCAATTCTTCCTCCTCCTGGAGCTTTTCTATATACATTTCTTCTGTTCTCTTTTTAGAGCTGAAGTGCTGGACTTAGGCCCTTCTGTGTTCTTTAACACTTTGACTGCCAAACTAGAAACCTAAAAAATTCCATCAAATCAATGTAGGTTATTTAATGAAATAAAAATTGAAAAAAATTATATGTAAATTCATTTTAAAACTTGGACAAATAGTTCCGTCACCCACATATGGGTGACATGGCGGTCAACGTGTTAAAAGAGAGTGTGATGGCACACTCGCACGTTGCTAGATCCGCATATACGTATACGCAAATGTAAGAATCATAATCCGGAGAAACTGACGCTTCAATGTCGCAATGAGTAATTATGCCGATTTTTACGTTATCATGGAGTTATTTTTAATATTCGGCAACATACTGTCCGTCGTGAGACAGATTTTCTTAAATATCGAGGGATTTAGTGTTCGTATCGAAAAAATGATAACGCTCCGACATAGCCATACTAGCGCCACTGTCTCTTTCCCAGAAAAAAACTACACACAACATCGATAATTAAAGAAGTTTGTACGTCGTCCATGCAAACACTAAATTTATTTATTAAAAACTCTGGCAACAGGCGGCTATCTCGTGACGTCACGCTTGCTTGGGATGCCTCGTGACTCGCAGTATGCTGCCGAATATTACAAATAACTCCACAATAACGTAAAAATCGGCAAGAAAATTAGAGCCGCACCACATACCGGTCGAAAATCTCACTAATCAGCTTCGTCTACTAACCGCACGACTATAGAATGACGATCTACTCCATCAAGGTTAAATCCACTCGGCCTTAAACTTTTTCCAGGACACCCTGTAGGATTGTAACACTGGCTCAAAAAATAATCTAAGCAAAATTTTAGATCGATTAAACAACGGGAAAGCCTGCCGCATCGAGGTTGAGAATTTTATGTTTTTCAACCTTGCTTTCCTCCATTATAGTACGTCGAAATATACATTTCTAAATATCATTGAATTTATCTTTCCATGCTCCATAACGATATGTGAGTAAAATACAAGGTCATCGTTAAAGAAAAATTCGCAACTTTGAAATTTCGAAGATTGGATTAAAAAAAATTTTTTCTTTACCATTATATTTACTTTGTCGAACGATACAACTTTTGTTTGACACATTTTTTCATATTTTTACTAATAACAAAGGTATTTACGGAATACATCAAACGAATCTTATACGTTGAATTTTATTTATACCATTTTTCTGGGTTGGAGGTCATTTGAAGGTCATATTGTGTTACATGCATGAATTCGTTATTTTGTCAGCTACAACATTACGTTAACGAAAATATATCATTCCATTTAAAAAAACATCGATAACCTTGAAATCTCATAAAAATGATCTTAAAATTTTTTTTTCCCTTACACCATTATATGTGGCCCTTCAAACAGTGTAACTTTGTCCTACGAAGTTGTTTTGTACAACGAAAAGTAACGGAGATATTTTGGTGTCCTGCTTTATCGAATTCACCCTGTAGAGTGACCATCTACTCTGTCAAGGTTAAATCCACTCTTAACACAACACACTTTCACCTCGTTCGTTTTGTCTCGTTCGACTCTTAGAAACTTGCAGGCCAAGAGAAGAAAAAAAATGTCTGCCGCATTCTAATCTGTGTGAAACGGCCAACGGAAAATTTGCATGAAGCAGTCCACTTATAATAAATTGGATCGAACAGATAGGGTCTGGTGCGCCGCGTCGCTAGTCAGGCTAATCAAAATCCCGGGGCGCTTACGCGATCTCGCGGTGAATGCCGGTGATCGAAAATCTAGTAGAACGTGGGACAGCAAATAGGTATAATTTTCGGCGAGCTTGGTTTAATTCGGTCGGAGCGCTGGCAACGAACCACGGGAAATTTCAATTCGAAGGTATTCAGCTGGCTTTGTTCCCCGCTTAGTTTCCATTGAATCGAAAAAGACGCGTTATCCTGCTGTACTACAATCGCGAAAGATTCCCGGTGCAAACGGATGGCCGGTACGTGTCCTTGCAAAATGATCATCCTACCGCGCACCGAGCCGGGCCGGGCCGAGCCAAGCCGCGCCGCGAAAAACTGGGACGCGTTATTAACGGAAAGGAGAACGCGGAAAGAAACGCAATGAGCGCCGAATGCTTTTGATCCATCGCACACAACCGGTCACCGTTGCCGCATATTCGCCCCGATTTACGCGGGATTTGCATAGCCGAGATTGCATTTTACATTTAAATCCTTCCCGCACGACTCGCCACCGCAGCCACCGCCGCCGTCGCCGCGCTGCGCCGCCTCGGTCCACACAGAATCGAGGATCCTTTCTCGTCATTTCGTAAGTTATGACGGCGAATGATATTCAATTTTTGCGAATGGAACCCCGGATCTCCTTTTCCCTATCCGTTTCCGCGGTCTTTTCACCTCTTAAGCCGGTTGTGAGCTCTCCGATGATAATATCCTTTGAAGACTGATAACCTCCCTCGATGATTCGTTGTAATATCCACGGAAAGACCCGAACGCGATGAAATTCGATATGAAATTCATCCAGTCTTCGAGCATAATTAACACTGAACCTGCCGCTGCCGGTCAAATTAACGGTTTTATATTTTTCACTTTACGATTATTCAAATTATTATAAAGTTACTTACGTGGAAATTGATTCGATAAATATTTTTATCCAAGCACACATTGGAGATAAATCTAAATATTAAGTCAAGTCGTAAGTTCCTGATCTATCTTGAATATTTATAAACATATTTATTTATTTATTGCTTTAAACCATATAAAGTTTAGAACTTACTTTTACCTATCAAAGGCACCCTGTAAATTTTCATTACAGGCACAGATAAAAAATTTAAAAATCGTGACCTCCATTTTTTTCCTCCGAAATTGCGACCAATGACAATTAAAAAAAAATTATTTACACATTAGCTAGTAAGCTAATCCTCCTAACGTCTAAAAAAAAACTCAATCGGTTGGGTCGAATTTTGAAAAAGTTATTCGCTTTTAAAAGGTGTACGAATACTTTGTACACCTACTGTATAGCGTTTGAAAGATAAGTCAGCGGGGCCTTGATCATGCGGGTGCTATACCAAAACGCTCTAACATGACGACGCTTAGAGCAGATTTGCGGGAAATGGGACGTAATTAACGGCATCGCGATTAGACGCCGAAGTTACGGAGACAATGGGTCCGGTAGTAATTGCCTTTATTGTAAGTACGATTGGCGAACACCGCGCGTCTCTTCTGGTACGCAATTTTCCAATGACCCGCAATGTCGAACCCGCCGGTATACCGTACCCGTCAGCCGGCAAATATGGAAAGAATCCCTTTGGCCATCGACGAAAGAGACAGGATTTTGTGTGGACTGAAAGGCCGCCCGGAGAAAGGATGAACATTCTTCCGAAAGAATCTTGCGTTACCTTGAGAAATTCGATGGTTTGCCCGACATCAAAGAAGCGGAAGATTAATAGTTCGACGCGACCGTCCCCGATACCGCTCCTGCCATTCCGAATTGGTATTCCGTCGGGGCTGAGCAGAATTCGAGGGAAGCGTCTGCATTACAGGACACTCTAACACAGACCAGGGATCGAGGCTTCACGGAACGAAACATTCGGAGAGTTTTTTATTATTTTTGTTTTTTGAGAGCTACCGAGTTTTTATTCATTGTTTCTTTGACGCTTTTTATCCCCCTGAGGTGTAGAAGACAATGCAATAAAACAAAATTTGACCTTGAAACACAACATTAAGGTCAGTCGAACTCAAGTTCATCCTGTACAGTGAATCATGGTAACATTCGGACACTTTTAAAAGCGCAATTTTTTTTGATAAGTTAGAAGAATTAGCTTACTTGAATGACATGAGAATAAAATTTGGAGAATTACGGAGAAAATACTAAATATTATATTTTACAACTGTTTTATTCGGTCCTATCTCGATGGTCGCTTCCGATTGCTTCCAAAGTTTGCACACATCATTTTCTCACCAAGCCATAGAGGAGTAAGACCAAAAAAAACTTTAAAAAAATTGTTGACACTAAGGACCATCTTAATATACATACCAGATCGAAGGAAGAAGCAAACATTGGTGGGAATGAAATTAGCCGCGCGGAAAAGCAATAATTTCAGGCGGATTAAAAGTCCATTGAAAGGGAAGAGAAGAGGAGGAAGAAGTCGAGGAAAAATACATCGCCCGTGAACCACTGCATCTAGCGAAATTAGATTCGTTTATACTTCCGCGTCGGATATTGCAGCCTTGAAATCGCAAAGTCTCAGGCAAATGCGAATGCTAGCTTAATGGGTCCTAGCGTTAAGCGATCCTCCTCCCTTTCAAGCTACGCCGGAAATATTATTAGAAACGCGATTTCGAATGGCTGAAGTTTCATCGACTATTTCATTAGGAGAAATTGTTTACTCCACCGATGCATCGCGACGCAATTCCCACGAGTTGTTAAATTGTCGGCTTGATAAATTGTTTATTTGAACTTTGTCGAGAACGCGGTTACACAAAAGGCAGACGCAAGTTCAAAGTGTATAAAAAGGCACGTGGCAAACAACGGAAAAGGAACGCGTGGAAGGTGTGACAATCCGAATCGCCAGATTATGTCCCCACTCTACCTTCCCCTTCTTCGACGCTATTACCCCACCGTGGTCCGATCGCGTCACGCGTTTCGACTCTGTCGTGCATGTGTCGCAATGTCACGTGACTGATTGGTAGTAGATTGATAACAGATTGGCAGGAGATTGATAGCAGATTAGCAGCAAATTGGCAGTAGTTTGGCATCAGTTTGGCAGTATATTCGCAGCAGAATCGCAGCAGATTGGCAGCAAATTCGTAGCAAATTGACAGCAAATTGAGAGAAGATTGGTAGCAAAATGAAAGCAGATTGATACTAGATTGGTAGCAAATTGAAAGGTGAGTGATGGTAAAATGACAGCAGCTTGGTAGCAGATTGGTAGCCGATTAGCACCGGAGTGGCAGCAGATTTCAGTCCTTCCCCTCATCTAACGTTTTTTTTTTCTCGAATTGTCACGTGACAGCAGATTTATAGCAGATTGGCAGCAGATTGATAGTCCCTAGTATTGTGACACCAATATTTGTTTCGTTTGGTATTAAAAACACTTTGAACACATCTATTTAAATACAACGAATTCATAAAGAGCACACTTGCAAAACCTTTTGTTGCATTACCGAAATCGTCGAAGCTTTTAAACCGTGTAGGCGCGTACATGCACTTGCAGCCTGGTTTCGCATAAGTTCTCCAAAACCGGGGATAATCTAACGGGAGTAAATTACTGCCAGCGAAATCCGTGACTGCGAGGATGCAAATGAACGCAATTTATCGAAATGGGAGGCGCAACGTTTTCGCAGCGGAAGACGTTCGCCGGCGTCGAAGTTCGCTGCTCCGGGTTCGAACACGTTTATTCATAAACAGCAAGATTCCGTGGAGGCACGCGGCGCATATTTTATATTCCCAACTCCGAGCGCGCCGCGCCGGTAGAAGACGCACTTACGTACATCCTCGCGCAAAGTTATGGCGGGAATATTTGCAAGAACGATATTTTTCTGCCTGGAAATCTGAGTTAATATTGAGCCGTACAGATGTGCCGAGGTTATTGCGCAATATCTGCGAGATGTTAATCATGCCGAGCCTCCGGTAGGAGTTAGTAACGAGCATCTTTTGTCTACCGGTTTCTCACTTCGTCGCTTCGGCTTTCTCGAATTTCTCGACTTTCACACTTTCCCCTATTCTCGAACAAACACGGTCGCCTCGGAGAGTACAGATTCACCGCCAAATCGACCATACGTAAGTGCCATAATTCTGCAGTAAACCAACATAATAAAAAAATATTTAAAAAAAAATAAAATAAAACATAAAAACTGATCAATTTTCTTAGCGTCGTCAACGTGATTTTTCATATAAAATCAAAATTTCTTAAACCACTACGGCTTTCATTGTTTTTCCTCCATTGTTAAAATTCAGTGACAATATACAGTGAGTGTAAAAAGTATTCGTACACTTTTCAAAATATTAGGAGGATATTAGGAGGATTAATGTACTAGTTGATGTGTAAATAATTTTTTTTTTAAATTATTATTGGTCACATTTGCAAAGCAAAAAGTTAAGATCGCGTTTTTTAAATTTTTTATCTGTGCCCGTAAACAAAATTTCAAACATTTATTTTTTGTATCTAAGTAATTTGTATACACGTACAAAGTTTCATTGAAATCGGTTGATGTATTAAAAAACTATGGACATTGTAACATGTAAAAATCTTCGAATTTAGGGTTTGTAATTTAGCATTTAAATCGCAGATTCTTTACAAAGTTTTACTATTTTCAATGAACTATATTCATAACAACCTTGATCGATTTCGATGAAACTTGGTGCATGTATACAACTTACTTAGATCTACCAAATCCACCTTCTAAATTTTCATTACATACACAGATAAAAAATTTCAAAGTCGAGACTCTTTACTCTTTCCTACGCAAATGCGACTAATAACAATTTTTAAAAACAATTATTTACACATTAGTTAGTAAACTAATCCTTCTATCATCTCCAAAAATCTCAAATCGTATGGTCCAATTTTAAAAATGTTATTCGGTTTTAAAGAGTGTACGAATACTTTTTACATTCACTGTAAGAAATTTCGATTTTCCTCATACATTATTTATCTTTCACATTTTCAGAATATTTCATAACAATTTTCCGAATAACAGCAAAGTGCAATAACGGTGTTATGGTTTTGTGAATAGTATCGTCAAAATTGTTTATATCTCCGTTCAGGAATTTAAGTTATTTAGAATTGCTTGAGCGTTGCGGGATACAGCAAGCTCTAACTCTGCTGCAGTACTTACTTGTCTCATATGACGTCAAACATGCGAGCGCTGAGCTTCCACATTACAGTATCACACAAAATGAAGACAGACGGTATTGACGTAGGGAAAAACGACGGGAATGGTAACCCGTCGGAGGAAACGCGAGAACTCGGTTTCGCTAGATGTGAAGCGACTTCAAGCGCAGGAAAGTATGATTAAAGAGCGAACGCGCCCGCGTAATGATACGCGAGCATGACGTGCTAATGAATGCTTCACAAAAATACTATTTGCGTACCACACCGTACAATTTTCCCATCTACAGTACGAAACAGTTGTGAACTTAAAGACACGATTCGTAACATCTTCACTATTCAACCACTATTTATTCTTTAAAGAGTATTTGAAAAAAATGCAGCTCTTTAGCACGATCTAAATCTTTCCTTTACGTGTTTGACTTTATCATTAATGAAAATATGTTACACGTTAGACATCTGGGTAATTATAGTGGCAGACGCTTGGTTCAATTTGAAAGGATATTCTGGTTTTCAAAAAATCAAATTTTTTACACTTTTGTAATTTTGCTATTAGAAAAAATAGTAATTATGCGACAGTAGATGCAATATAGTGTGAACAGTTAAAATGTGCACTTCTGTATATTACCATACAATTACAGAGAAAGACATAAAATATAAGAAGTTATTTACGTTAATTATACCAAAAAAAGTTTTTCAAATATTATTATGGATATGAAAGTGTAAAATTATGCTTCAAATATCCTCCTGAGGTAAGGATTTTGTTGATAAAAGAGAGAGCAGCGTAAAAATTAAATAACATGTGCAAGAAAAATTAATATAAAAATTAGATTGTAGTTACCAAGCTCTAGATACTAATGTATTGGATTTCATCGCACAAGAAAGTAGGAATAATGAACGTGCAACCGTGATACAGTGCAATAGTGATAGCGAACAGTAGAATCTCCTGCCATAAGTCAGACGTAGAGAGTAGCATCGACATGCTTTAAAATCTGTCTTCTTCTAAAACATTTTTTATACGTTTTTTGAACATCGTTCTGTATAAAAATTATTCTTCTGTGTAAAATTAAATAGTGAAATGTTTTTCAAATTGTTTAAAAAATGCCATATAACTATCAATGCTAAGAAAATATATAAATTATAGGATAACTCAAACTATAATGATTGTTCAGGATACTCGTATTAATGGTTATTATCTAAAGTAATGGTAATTACTGTGAATTGTATGTATTTATACCACTCACTGTTTAAATTTTAGTATCAACAAATATTTAACAATATTTAACAAGAATTTTACTTAATTTCAAAATTGATAGGACACTCGATACGCAAAATTAATTTTACTTATCAGCAAATAGATCTCGCAAGAATACAAAACACAATATTTCCATGAACTTTCGCTGTCTATTAGTTATAAATATTTATCAAAATATGATAAATTGATAAGAATATTAATTGTATTTACGATTTGTTAAGTCAGAACAACAATTATTATGATGTACCTGTACAGTATATATACACCACTAATTAGCTATAAGATAACACTAGGAAAAATATACACTGACCTTGGCAGAATTCGAAGTGACCTTGATATTTCAGAAAACATAAGATCGAAAGAAATCAAACTACGCCCAAAAGTTACAAGTTATTTTAAATATTTGCAGTTTTGTTTCTTGAACTCTTATTGACATTTAATTGTAAAAACGATAAAAATTAAGTTGCAAATATCCTGCAAGCACTGTTTTCCAGCAGGCTATTAGGAATTTTAAGTTTAACCTTAATTTTCAGCGTTCGAGGTGATTCTAAGGTCATCGATAATTTACAAATGAGACTATATATTTTTAACTTCTTCGTGTTGTAGTTGATGTCGAGACGAGTTCAATGATGCGGTACACTTTCACCTTCGAATGACCTTGAACTAGAACATTTATGGTGCACCGATGATAACTTCAATAAGGTACAATCATTTTATTCAAATAGAATTAAACGCTCCAGATCATGATCATTTGAAAGTCATAGACGTCTTGACATCATCTCCAACACTATGAAGTTGAAAATATATGGTGCCATTTAAAAATCATCGGTGACCTTCAAAAAAACCTTGGAAACGACAACAATCGGAAAATTTCTTTATATCACCATATTTGCCTCCGTTAACAGTACAACTTTTTTTCTATCTTCAAGCCTAATGGAGCTATTTAGGCGTTCTGTTTATCATGAATCACATACAATTTTACTATTTCGGCGATGATGTTCGGAGGTTACATGAAAGCGACGAAAAGAATCATGCATAGAGAATGACAGTCCATTGAATAAATTGCGCTAATCATAACCTCCTGTGTGTCATAACCGCTATTATTGCGGGGGCATGGGCAATGCGACCTATTAATTTGGATTTAGATTACACAGTCGATTCTGCCGTTTCAGTTATTCACGCCTGTGGAATCGGTAAGTACCGTGGGTGGAGTAAAATTCATTGGCATGATAACGTTATAATTATTGATCACGGGCACACATATGTATGTACGTACGTATCTACTGAGTTATGCACGTAAGCAATATTGCGCGGGTTATTTACAGGTGTTTCAAATCGGAGCGCTAATGAGGAAGACAATTAATTTCCATTCGGAACGAGAATCCGCGGAAAATGAAAGCGCGGACGCAAGCGCGTTTGCGTTAAACGTTATTAGTTTATAACATGATTTAGAGGTCCTTTGCAGAAGCTCGCGTTTGATTAATTTTAGCAGTGTTCGCGTGGAACTCCCCTGTTATCCTATACATATGTCCTATAGTCGAGCTTCAACTGCGAAAACTGAATTAACCCCGTTTATTAAAACTACTTCCTGGAGATTTTAGGAATAGAGTCAGATTGTTAGATGGAACGTCGCATTTTTCCTTTGGTCTACGTTAAATAATTCCAAATCCTGAATTAGTGTACAGGGTGTATAAAAATTATACGTCATACCTCTGAATCGGTGGAGATCTGTTAAAAAAATTGACCGCAAAATTAACTTTGACCCTTTCTTTTAAGGTTAAAAAATTTGTTATCGTCTCGTAAAAGTCTCACAGGAACAATAGGTCTCGAGTCAACCGTTCTTTTAAAAAACAACTTTGACGTTTCATAAACTAATTTCTTCCATATGTCTATAGGGTGTCTCAAAATGGTATAAACGTGGAGGGAATGATTCTACATGAGAAAATAAATTGATAATATGTTAGTGAAAAGATCGTTGAAAATATGAGAATAAATGTTTTTCATTTGACGCCTCGGTTTCGAGAAGTTAATGTTTGAAAATTCAGCGAACACGCGTGCTCTTGAATGGCAATCGTTTGACGCGTGCTCTTGAATGGCAATCGTTTGACGCGTCTGTTCATGACCTACTAATTCTACTTGTTCCAAACATTAGGTACGCGATCTTGACGGATTTTTAAAGTCAATTTTCTAGAAAACGAGGCGTCAAACGAAAAAAATTTATTCTATATTTTCAATTTATTTTCTCATGTAGAATCATTCCCTACACGTTTATACCATTTTGGGAAACCCTGTAGACATACGGAAGAAATTAATCCACGAAACTTCAAAGTCGTTTTTAAAGAGAACGGTTCACTTGAGATCCATTGATCCCTCGAGACTTTTGTTCCTTGCGATGAATACGATAAAAAATTTTTTAACCTTGAAAGAAAGGGTCAAGGTCAATTTTGCGGTGCAATTTTTAATAGATCTCCATCGATCCAGAGGTAGAGAATCCTTCCATCGTAGTCGTAACATATAATTTTTATACACCCTGTACAACGGTGGAAGGGTATGCGGGGTTGCAGAGCCCCGAATTAGTAACAACACGTGGTTCTCGGTGTCAAAATACAGTGGATCCAAGAAATATTTCGACATTAAATTCTCGAAAAATTTCCAATATTTAAACAGTAATAATTTCATAAAAAATGATCACACGATCATAAAATTTGACTCACTTTAAAGCTGAAGGCCTCTACATTCAAAATCCATCGTTCATTTTATTCGAAGATCTTTTTTCATGACGTAGCGAGCGAGATACTGACGACGCATTGCTTATTGAAAATGTTACACATTCAAACGTCTGTGAAGACTTTGAAAATTTTTTCTTGTGACTGAAACTAACATAGGTTTCAAGATTGAAGCTTCCCTCTTTACAACGACACTTTAAAAATTGATGTACGATATTTTGTAGCTGTTTCATCGAGCTTCGAATGAGAGCTGTGCCGTCAACTTTAGACTAGTATAAGTTACACCAAGAGGGCTATACATGACCGAACTTGTTCCTCATTTTTGTTGCACAAAACAGTGAAAAAAAATCGTACATCAATTTTTAAGGAGTCATTGTAAAGAGGAAGCTTCAGTTTTGAAATCTATGTTGGTTTCAGTCACAAGAAAAATTGTTCAAAGTCTTCACAGACGTTTGAATGTGTAACATTTTCAATTAAACATTTTCGATTAAAATAATTAAAAACTCAAATATCTGTTTGTCTCCTGTCCCTTGCATCAGCAGCAGCCAACTTTTACTTTGCATAAAAACACACATATTTGCAACCGTGAGCTTTGTACTGAGAAATCTTTGGAGATGTTCTCTCTACCACGGCTCGAACGACACTGATTTTACACAAGATTTTTCTAAAAAGTCTAAGGAGGTTATTATGCGTGTCGAAAATCTACGCCGTAGCACGCTTACGAAAACGACGGGATAGAAGGACGAAAAACAGTATACGAGAAAGACTAAGGTCTGGGTTAGGTTCGTAATTCGTAACCACCGATTATATTAATCGTAATTATCAATCATTAATCGAATTACGTTTTGCCCAAATCTGCCCTGTGTGCGATTAAAAGTAATAAAAAATCGACTTGTTCCATCACCGGGGCCGAAATGGGTTAATCGAGTCAGAGATTACTCATTATTGCGTATGTAATTAGAAGAAAAAAAAACACCCTGATCGTTTCGAATTCAGCTTATTTCATTTGCGGCGTCGCTGTTGCGGATCTTATTATTTTCGGCTGACGCGTGGTCCCTCATTAATTCGCGGATAGCCGATATACTCGCGATTCTCGATAGAATTTCATTTAGTCAGCCTGCCGGCGCGGCGCGCCGCTCAGCGAAGCGAGTGCTAGGCCGCGACGGGTTCTTTAATCCAAATTCATTGTTTGCTTCATTCCGTTGTAATCGTTCGATAACGGAAGTTTCTGGGGAGGGGGGAAGGGTTGGGGGGAGGGGGGCAGGCTCGGACCTCGTTAAAAATATGTACCTCTCAGTCGGCAGATCGTTATTTACCTTATCGGCCCGAATGCGGATACCGCGATGCAGCTGAATTATACCGCGAATACTAATGACTAAGGCCGGGCCGGGTCGAGTCGGGTCGGGTCGGGCATCGCTGAAAAATGGCGTATTTTCGAGCCCTACCCCATGCTGCACGGGCCCGTTAATAGGTCAACCGATAATTTCAATGCGGCGTACTAATCCTTGACTACCGATACGACTTCGTCGACAAAGCAAGAATAACGCGCAACACCGCCGGAATCGAGTTTTACTGTATGCCTTTTTAATCCCGGTGGTTTATTGTTTGAGTTTACAACGTTAATAATCCCGATTTCCACTCTACCGCGTGGTTTTTCTTTTTTTTTTTTTTGCTTTTTTCGTCCATTTTTATTTTATCCGTCCAAAGCATCGGTCGAACGCGAAGCACAGGCCATGAGCGCGATACCTGCGACTGCATTCCGCGATGCCCTTCGCTCGAACTACGCAAGCCCCTGAAGTTCTCTCTTAATATTTATATTCTAAAACTATAAAATAATATCAACAGTTATGATAACAGAAGTGACGGGGAATTGAAAGGAGGTCGATACCAAGTTAATAAAATAACACGAACTTCCATTAACATTCACTCCGGAATCTCTCCGAACGGTAGACAGTTTGATTTTAATTTTCATTGATTGGCTTTTGACGCGCACACAGTGTCGTCAGACGAGGGGATGGAGCATGAATTCAGGGAAAAAAACCAATTTGCTACCAATCTGGTACCAATCTGCTACCAATATGCTACTAATCTGTTACCAATCTGCTACCAATATGCTACTAATCTGTTACCAATCTGCTACCAATATGCTACCAATCGGCAGCCAATATGCTCCAAGTCTGCTACCAATCTACAGCCAATATGCCCCAAGTCTTCTAGTAATCTGTTACCAATCTGCATCCAATATGCCCCCAAGTCTGCTACCAATCTGCATCCAATATGCCCCGAGTCTGTTACCAATCTGCTACCAATATGCTATCAATCTTTACTTTTACCTTTTAAACAAATACGCGAAGTCCAACACAATATAGAACATACTAATTTGACAATACCCAAGATAGAAAACGGATATTATTGTTACCGGCGAGTGATATAAAAATTGTTTGTCGAGATTAACAATCGTTTGTCGAGATTTAGAAATTGATCCCTGTGGTTCGTTTCTGTTGAATTAAACGAATTAATTCGATGTTGTGGAATTTTATTGTAGCTGGCTCCGCAAGCGACGCGTTAAAATGAAATCTTTTATAATGGTTTTATCGCGAGGATTGTATCATTCTGTATGTATGTACTACATATGTGATACATTATTGGTTATGAATGCTGATGCAGCATGAAATTTGCTGTTAAAGTATATTCTGTATCAAATGTTACGTTGAATTTAATCAATATTTCAATTTATCGAAAAACAAGTAATAAAAAGATCGCAGAAATAATTCAGAATAATATTATTTAGGTATATCATATCTTGAAATATATTACAATACATTTACTAATATTATAATGCATTAACGTATTACATTCACAATATACGAAAATTATCTTCGATAAAATCGGCTAGAATTATTCGTTTTTAAAACAATTTGCATTAAAAACACTAGAAGAACACGACAAACCTTTCTAAAAGTACCGTGTGCTAAGGTTTTTGGGGTCGCTGGAATCGATCAATTTAGTGTTAGATTAATATATGAATTAATTAACCGTTGGAGCAGAAAAAATTTAATTTTCTGAGTTTTTTATACCATTATTTGTTAATTTGATACAGTCATTCTACTGTAACAATGACAGATTTTTAAACTCTTGGATGTTGCTTTGAAGAGACATTTTCGAATCCGTAAACATTTGAAAGAATACCGACAAAAATTTGAATTCTACTACTTCCTGGACTAGCCCTTTAAAGGGTCCACACCATACTCGTGACAATTTATTTTACAAGTCGTACAAGCGTGCTTCTTACGACCGTTTGGACGACAATCGTAACATGTGCGAGGCTCTCGTACGATTTCATCGTGTTTGACCGCAGTACGACTCTGCCATAAAATCCGTCATACTGTAGGCTGAATGGATTTGAACTTTGAACACCTACTACGTACAGGGTCTTCGACTACAGGTGGGAGAAAATTTAAGAGGCGGTTCTAATTGTTCTTGAGGTGAAATTATTTATTATTTGGAAATAGTTTATTCAATTCAAACGCTAAATATAAAAATAAAAATTAATTTGTTATGTTATTTGTAAAATAAAACTAATTAAATACTTCAAATAATTCTTATATCAAATTTTAATTTATTATTTGAATATTATTTTATTGCAAATGACATGGCCCAACGGTTAGCTGTTAAAATTTCGTAAAAAAATATTACAATTATCTGAAATAGTCATTTTAAATAATTACGAAATAAAACAACAGGTTAATGTTATTTCAAAAATGATCACTATAATTATAAAATAAATATAAAATATCATATCACTATAATTATAAATAATTATAGAATAAAATAACATAATGTTTGAAATAATATTTCGTACAATGTTATTTCAGAAGTGCCCAAATCCGCTAAAGTACGAAAATTGTTCGAGTACAAAGTCTTACAATATTTGACAACAAACATCCCAGAAATCATGTTTTCCGCCCTCCTGATTGAGCTTAACCTCTTCCACGGTAAAAGTCGAATGGATGTTTTGTAAAAATATGATTTTCCTTTTTGTGGGAGCTGTTCCCACCAAGTCGGTGTTAAATCAAGCGTCGCGTTCTCTCGAGCTCTCGCATTTGCCAGAAGATTTTCCAGGTTTTACAATTTCATATGGGGCATTGATCACTGATATTTGATCGGTGCTCGGTTACTGATAATTTATTTATTTTCTATAGAATGAGCTGTCCATTCGGGAGCAGCATTGTACGTTCAATGTTCTGCTTTTATGCTGACACTCGAGAATGCGTTCGATCAGCAATTTCGCCCGCGTTCCAGCTTTTCCCTCGCGTTATCATCGATTTAAGCTGGTCAGACGCGGGGTCAGCGTTCCTTTCGTCTTTTTTTATTTTTCTTGTTTTTCGGAGTTCAGTATTATTTCCACGTGATTTTTCTAGGTCAGTAGTCCCGCACGGAACACCCTCATTTTCGTTCGAATGCTTGATCCTGCACCAATTTCTTCCAGTGGGAAAAAACCGTTTATTTCTATTCGCGATCGTGTCCCTGGTTGGTCGTGTCTTTTAATCACCACGACGCGACGCGACGCGACGCTATATGCGGATAGTGCACTCTCCTGTGCGCCTTGAGTGAAAATTAACCCATTTTTCTGCTCGAGATACTGTCAAATATCTCGTTTCTCGCCGATTCTTCTGTAATCTCCTTTCTCAGTTTATTATCCGAATTTATTTTATAAGTTGGAAAGTATGCTGTCAATTACCGAGACGTTTCACACTCAGCTACTCTTTATTTGCCCAGATGGCTTAGAGAGGTCTTGAATGTCCTACGAACGTCTTCTGAACGGTTTATCTTACAAAACTGTAATGGACGTCTTTTGGACGTCAACAAGACGTTCCTTGGACGTCTTTTAATCTATTCATAGCAGATTGGTAGCAAATTGGGAGCAGATTGGTTGCACATCGATAGCAGATTGGTAACAGATTGGTAGTAGATTGGTAGCAGATTGGTAACAGATTGGTAGCAGATTGGTAGCATATTAGCCACAAATTCCCAGCAGAATGGTAGCAGATTGGTAGCAAATTTCTAACTGACTGGCAACAGATTGAATAATATGGACGACACTATCGAAACATCTTTGCGTAAGAATCGATCGTATATGTATAATCTAAGACTGTAAAAATTATTAGATGAGTAAAAATAATTGAAATTATGTCGTGTTTACAATCATTTTAATCAGAAAAATCTTATAAATTTGTTGGCAAAAATTCTGGAAATCAAGAACAAAAAATAAAAATGTTTTGTACTTGCGTTACCATTGCAATCGACACGTATGTAGGCCTTTAATTTACGCCGACTGCTACGACTCTGCTCGTCTCTTTCTTTTCACACGCTGTCCTTCTTTGCGTTCGAAACTTTCATTGTTTATTAAATAAGTAAATATAATCGAAATTCTATCGTGATTGGTCTCGTTTTAATTGGAAAAATGTTACCAATTCGTTGGTAAAGGTTTCGTAACGAAATAACTAAAAGCTATAAAGTTTCATCATTGCGTTAGTATTGCCTCACCGATATCCGGTCACGGATCGTGTTGCAGTGTAGCGCCAAGCGTCCAAGAATAAAAATATAAATAAAATTTTAACTCTTTTGGTAGAGACAATTTGCACACTATGGGATGGAAGACTGTACTCCTAATCCCCCCACCTCCTCCTCCACTCCACGG
This sequence comes from Lasioglossum leucozonium, assembly GCA_028454225.1. Taxonomy (NCBI): domain Eukaryota; kingdom Metazoa; phylum Arthropoda; class Insecta; order Hymenoptera; family Halictidae; genus Lasioglossum; species Lasioglossum leucozonium. The sequence continues at coordinate 9,295,846 of CM052216.1, read as the reverse complement.
GAGTTTGGAGGGGAGGAGAGTCGTCAGGCCTGCAGTATATCATGCAAAAATATCTAATAAAAATGAATATATTGTTACAATTTTTTTCAACGAAATTATTACTGTTCAAATATCCACCATTTCTCGAGAATGGGGAAAGGGTTCGAATACTTTTTGAACCACTGTGAATATTTATTTCTTCCTTCACTAATTCCAGTAAATACGCAGTAATATTATAATTACGCTGCGGATCTTTATGCATTTATGAAGAAATTGGTTGGACGAAATGTAAAACAGTAAAAGATTAGAAAAATTTATGAATATTCTAATGTTGTGTTCAAAGTAGCAAAGCATCCCGATTAAAGGGATGAAATGAATTTTTATTTTGTTCCTGTTTCCAACTATCAATGCAGAACGTTTTTATTTTACATAAAGATTCGCAGTCTAATTATAATATTCTTAAATTTTTAATGTTTCATATTTAATTAACCATATTTGTCGCAAAATTGTAAAATCCATAGTCCGGATAATGCAATAGAATTTCCATTATGGTCGAGAGCTTTTAACTGCCATGTATATTAAAATACGGAAGTCTTTACAGTTCGAAATTGCGAATGAACTGGAATTTGATGAATTAAAATGTAATCCGAAGATGAGGATTATCCGAGTCATTATTTCTAAGAAGCGTAAAAGGGATGATCGAATCTCTCGAAACAGTGCCACGTACATATTGTATATACTCTAATTTATCGAGAGACTATGTACATATACATATGCTCTGATTTGAAGCACTCGAACACCCAATCATGCATGTTCAATATATTCCCGATACATACTTCGTTCTATAGTTTTGAAATCCAAAGTCTAGCCCCTATTATTAGAGAGCTATTTCTGTCACTCGTCAATCTGATATAAAAGCAGGACAGCGAAATATTGCATGATAATGCTCACTCGTGTCGTTTTAGTTTAAAATCAGCTTATTTGAACAATGTGCATGCCATGAATAAGAAGATGATCCATATTAGTGCCGGTCCCTGTGCATGCTGAGCTTGATGATAACAGTAGCTCACAAAGTGGAACTAGAGAATGCAGGAACAGTATCTGTCCCAAAATTTTAATGCTTAAATCCAGTCATACAGGAAATTTCGTATTTTTGTTGCTCCTCTCGTCAAACATTGATCCAAACAAATTAAAGCTCGTATGTATGTGATTTTAACAATTGTATTTTTACATTCTCGTTCTCCTCGTTTTACTATTATACTACAATATTAATTCACGAGTACATACACTGTTCGCTTTTTTTCTTAATTTTCAACGATGGTAACTTTTTGAGAATTCGAGCAGAGGGTACAGCTGGATAAGATGCTGAAAAGTGCCCCCAAACCAAATCGATTGTTTTAAGTCGCTACCCCTGCCACAAGGGAAGTTATAGGGTGAGCACGGTTTAATGAATTATTTCTTCTGTTTTGCTCAACAGAAAATTACGGAAAAATTCATGAACATTCCACCTAATAGCAGACACGACAGTGAATTATTTCAGAATTTTTGGTTGCAAAGTCGATTTTTTAAAAAATGCGGAAGCATAAAATTCCGGATTTTATACTGAACTTTTCAAAGTATCACGTTCAGATTATTGTGTTAGTTGTATCTCATCGTGATTATTACAGTGTATATTTTCATATTTTTTGAATTTAAAAAAAATTGGTAATCTCCAGAAGTTCGAAGAAAATGATAGATATTTCGTATTGAAGTTTTGGAGATACCAGTTTTATAAAAATTTAGTAATGAGATATTGTTGACACCATTGTTCTGAATTTTTTTTAGAATTTTTGATATAGTTCATCGTAGTTAAAAAGTATCGTTATCACTTTACTAGTCTACAAGTTTGATTTCTATATTTAATTATTTGTCAAGCTGTCCGATTAAAACGTTAATTTTATTAAAAAGTATTAAATGTTAAATCGAAAGAATCTTGGAAAACAGTGCAAAGAAGTAAATATAGCATCAGCAGGTGGAAGGAACGAAGAGTTCAATAACCTTAAGTCATTGTACCTCGCAAGTTTTCGCGTGCTGCAAGCACAACTCCGTGTCAAGAGTGAATGACAGACCAGACGACTGTAAATCTGGGATTATCCTGGTGACTTAACGTCAAGCGAGTGCATCATCATGGAACAATTTTTAACTTAGAAGACTGCAGTTCTCTTTTCTTTCTTAGTACATATTGTTCAGCATAAAATCGAGAACATTCAGAAACATAACAATTTTTATTTAAAAGTACGATTGTTCTGTCGTCATATTTATAAATAGTCAAACTAATTTTATATTTTACTTTATTTTTTATCATTTGTATATCTCGATTATCCCAATTATTCATAGTATCATTGTTGTGTTATTGGAGAGACCGTTGCGTTACTTTTTAATTTATTAAAATTATTAAGAGAAGAAATCAATTTTTGTTGAACAGCAATTTTCTAGAATTCACACAAAGAATTTTCATTTTGCATAAAAATCTGCAGTGTACTCATATTATATAATTATTTATAAATTTATAATATCTATGCATATTTATACATATATAATACTTATGGACATTAATGCATATATATAATATTTATACTTTTTTCTAGCCCCCGAAAACAATTTTTTATATTTAACAAAATAGTTGCAAGCTTACATTTTTCATAACTACATTTGCAGTTTATTAATGAGACATATGAACGCGTTCGTGCACATAGTATAATATTATATTACATTTCCTTAACTTCGTGCACTTATGAAACAGTTATTTTGTGCCTTGTGCATTTGTTGAAACGTATGTTATGATGGGTATCAAGGTTTACGATTACTTCTACGAAATTTGACGAAAACCTCTTTTATGGCGAACAGTAGCTGATACATTACTGTGCATCTTGCGTTTGTACAGTTCAAGAACGCATGCATAATAAAGACTGTGCATCTACGTTTCTCGCATACTAACCCCTTTTTGAAGGATGAGACCATTCCTCTACAGCATCCTTGCCGTTTCTTAACTACGTGTTCGTGTGTTACCATAAATGTGGCCTACATTCTTTGCAAACTCGTTTTACGACCAATTTCATATCTGTTAAGGTTATTCCATCCTCCATATCCTCTCTTCAGCGAGTTCTGCCGCGTAATCTGTTGCTTCGTTCCCACGAATTTTTTCCCACGAAACTTTCCCTGTGTTCCTAATACAGTAGGACGAGACCCAACGGATAATCGAGGCCTCGGGAGAAAAAATTGAATACGCAATTTACATTTACGATATATATGGATATTTTATTAGATGGTAAATACAACTTTCGTCTGCTGTTCTGTTTAGGGGACTACCAATTTTGGACTTCTTTTTATATAATACCAAAGCTTTTGACGAGAAGATGCCTAAAATCCAAGTTTCAATCCAAGGAATTCAGTAGTTCGAAAGGTATGCGTGTTTAAAGTACACGGTTTTCACCGTTTTCTGGCAGGTACGGGCGTCGCCATGTTGGTACGTAGCGAGCGCCGCACAGTGGAGTATTTGGCCCGAAAAGCTGGACAAAACTATAGCATCGTTATTTATAGTCTCAAGGTCATAATATTATATATCGTTTAATTCGTCTTAAGATCAGCTACAACATTATGAAATAAAAAATACATTTTAACGATTAAAAAATCATTTAAAAAATTATTTATTGCAAAAAAAATATTTTCAAAATTCTATATGTCGAAGTTTGTAGATGTCTGAACACTGTTTAACTTTTGTTCGAAACATTTTTTGTATAATATTATTTTATTCGTTTTTATTAGGCTAAAAATACTTGTGAATAATATAATGCCATTATTTTCTGCAATTTAAAAAAAAATACGTAGGATAAAAAATTTGCAAATAAATTTGTAATTGTATACTCTGAATAACTTCGGACAACTAACAGAATACAAAATTTCACGTGGAAGTGACGATCGCCCTGCAGCCTGCAATGTATCGAGCGTTGCATCAGAAAAACCGTTTGGAAATTGTTATAGGCGAGAATCAGTAGCTTTTTTTTTTGTATATCATAAACTAGAGACCTTGGCGCGTTGAATGACGCCAAAAAACAAGCATCGGGACTCAATCGGAAGCATAATAAAATTCTATATGAATTGTTTGAATTGTAATGTACTTCTCTGGATTATTGGTCATTTTTAACATCACTAATCACTAAAACACAAGTAATAAAGAGCATAATATTTAACAGAAAGTAAACTACATACTTACCTAAATAACATCTGTAAAGGAAAAAGTTGGCATAATTTCTTTAGGATATAGAAAAATCATTAATGAGAGAACAATAATTCGGAGACTAGTTGAGGGAAAAGTACTATGAAAACTCCAACTTCAATAAAGCATAACACTTAACTCCTTGCCGTACCATTTTCTTTACGGTTATAGTGATTAAAACATCTTCATCCCCAAAAATGTCGTAAAAGAGAAAAGAATACATATATTTTTTGTATTGCTACATTGATATTAATGCTGAAGTATTGATTACAAACAAATCAAATTTTATTTCATGTGGAACCAAAGGGGTAACATTCGTATTTGTTAGACTTTGTTTAAAATCCTCACCACGAGTCTGACTCGTTAAAATACGGCAAGGGGTTAATGAGTGAATAAAATAAAAGAAAAGGTATTGGAATATCATTTTCTATATGTTCAACTATCTTAAAAAGCAAAAATTTTATAATTTAGACAAAATTTTTTAATCGACTTTTGGCCAGCTTTTGCGGCCAAATACTCCACTGTGCGTCACGCGTTAACATTAACCATCGCGTACTCGTGCTGTGCTCGACTCACAAAAAGTCCCCGTGAAAGGAATGCGGAGCTGATTGGTTAGAAAGTAGAAGGGGCATTTCTTATGCAAAAATTGTCTGTATCATTTGCAGAGTACAGGCTTGGCTATATATTTAGAACTATGTATCTCTTTTTTTTAACATTCTCAACAAGTTAAACGTAACGTGACAGTATTTTTAAATTCTTCGAGTGTTTTTACTATGTCGTATTTTCGATCTACCCAGTGTGTATGAAATCTGCAGTCTACACATGAATAAACAAAAGTGCAGCGAGTAATGCCCCAGATTAGACGAACGTTATCAACATGTGAAAAACCATCTAGTGTAAAAGAGACTAATATACACAGAAATACCAATTTTGAAATTTCTTTTGCATTACAAGTATCGTTTATTATTATATTATAGACATACAGACTATATGCATTTGGACTCGACGCACACATCTACGCTTTCCGAAGGCATCCCTTAGGAAAAATTCAATTATTCCTGACGATCTTGAAAGGTCCAGCCAAGGGTCCTTTAATTTCCGAACCGCTCGTTATCTCAGAGATTTCCCGAGCGATACACGAACGAGCTATAACGCCAGAAAGATCAGCGAGAGGAGTTAAATGAATCGACGACAACGAAAATGGTTGTAACGTGTTACGAGGAACTTTACCGGAGAGGAATCTATATCGTGGCCTTAAGTGTCCTGGCAGGTCATCATGTGGAGACCATTTCGTGTCGTAAAAGTTAACATCACTTTCGAGAAAAGTCGAGAGTAATTTAATGCTCTTAACACGTGCGCCGTGAGACATCACAGTATTATTAATAAACGTAAAAGACATAGTAACATGGTGTCCCGACTTAATCGTTCTTATTAAAGGTATTTTAGTACTTCGAATATCACTTGTTCATTCTATAAGAACACTGAAGTGAGGAAAACACTTTTCGTCAAATTCGCCATTATTCCGCACATTAGCCCTGTTACGGATGACGAACAATTATTTAAAATCATATCTGGCAGGAACCGTCCTAGATAAACGCACAATTCACCCTAGATAAAATATGTTTAGTCTAAACCCAAATAAACGCACGACCCACTGGACGTCGACGAGACACGATTGTTATTTTAAGATAAAGACAAGGATCATCCGTTCTTTCCACGAGTTCTGACAAATACCACCTGTCGTTGCAAGGGTATATAAAACCCTTGCATTTCTGTACTCGGGGGCTAGTACTTCTGTAGTCACGAATCGTGTCGCGTCGTGCTATATCTCGTAGAATCGACCTCCAGTGAGATCGGGCTAAAGTCCCCTTCGATCAAAGATAACCATATAGATTCCGCGAGTCGGTGTAAAATCTATTAAGCATTTAAAGTCGTTCCGAGACCCCCGCATTTGCAGTGCGTCAAAGCCGAGCACCCTAGTGAGGTAGTAGTCTTACCTTTTCATTCTTTCAATCCATTTCAATCTATTCAATTCTATCGCGACATTTACACAAATGTAACAAACGTTATTAATAGAATATACTTGTGTTTTACCGATAATTCAGTAGAACTTCTTAAACCCATAATTATCGTCCAGTATCCTAATAGAACAATTGAACGTTCCCACATGATACAATCTAACCGCTCGGGTTGTATCAACTAAATTATACTAGTTACGAGGCCCACTAACTTTCCTAGCGACTCCCTGACAATCGTATCAGGTTCGTTCGCGACATTTAAATCATCCACCAAAGATTTATCCAACCTCCCAGTGGCTCCCCAATTTCGCATTGGGTTCGTCCACGAAAGTCACACCGTCCTAGCGGCTCCCTGACAATCGTATCAGGTTGGTCCGCATCCAAACAGCTCCCTGATTTCGCATCAGGTTCGTCTGTGATCTCATCCAACCTATAAGCGGCTCCCTGATTAAACATCAGGTTCGTCCGCATCCTGACGGCTCCCTGACAATCGTATCAGGTTCGACCGTGCCTTCTGTCAACCTCCTAGCGGCTCCCCAATTTAACATTGGGTTCGTCCGCGCTGTTTTACAACCTCCTAGCAGCTCCCTGACAATCGTATCAGGTTCGTCTGCGCGTTACTCCTAGTGACCCCCCAATCTACCATTGGGTTCGTTCACGAAGTTTCAACTATCCTAGCAGCTCCCTGACAATCGCATCAGGTTCGTCTGCGCTTGACTCCAAACCTAGAGGCTCCCTGACAATTGTATCAGGTTCGTCCTCGCCGTCTATAATCCTAGCGGCTCCCCAATTTAACATTGGGTTCGTCCGCGCACCTCAACTAACAAATTGAGACCATATTCCTAGGGTGATAACCCTTCGCCGGCCACTCGAGCTGCTCGCGGCCCTGGCTCGTAACAGCCCAATAGAGAAAACAAGTATGGTGAAAGATTGCTAAGAAAATTCATGAACCAAAGCATCTCTTTGGCATCCCATGAAAAAATAGTTGCCACTGTTTCTTTTGGGAAATGGGTATCTACATAAGTAAGACGCTAAAGTATCGAGAGAAGAAGAACGTTTTATTAAAGGCGCAGAAGGACGTCCTCACTGTACGAAAAACGGACTTGAAGTGAAGGAAAAATAGGGAAATAAGGAAAACTGTTACCCACTTGAGAATACGGAAAAACCCCAAGGCTGCATCGTTTATTGCCGTGGCACTTGGGTACGAGAAATACCAGGCCTATGGAGTTCGATGACATTTGGGTGTTCTGTTGTTTTACATTAAGAGAAAGTTGCAGTACTTCTCATTTAAACTAAATTCATTTTTGCACATAGCCGGTTGCACTATTATTGCTAATAATCCAACAGTTTCTCAAAAGAAGACACCTTTTTCTTTAACCTGGTGGTAATCACACCTTATAGATTCCCCGCTCATCCTGAGGTGGTGAGACGGGAATATGCGGGGCACCCCCGGACCCCGGCGACCGGCACACAGTGAGCTAAACCGATGAATTCTGTGTCAAAATCAAAGAACTGTTGATAGAAACTCAAACATTGCAGAATGTGGGAAAAAATAGAGAGATTATGATACAAACGTTTTTTATCTTTAAAAATCTGTGTTAAATTTGCAGAATTACAAGAAAATTATGGTTTATCCAATACTATGTACTAATACTAATACTATGTGGATAGATTTTTTTTTACATGCCATCTCCATACCCATGCCTGCCATATACTGTCATACCCATCTCCCGTAGATTTTGTCACGCTGAATTCAAATCCGATCGAAAAATTTGTCTACTACTTCAGGATTTTGAAAAAACCGATTTTTCTGCACAAAACTAACTAAAAAACGTTCGTATCATAATTTTTCTATTTTTCCCATATTCTGCAATGTTTCAGTTTTAGTTTTGTTAGTATATAGTAAATTTGTATACTGGTCTCAAGCATATGCAGATGAGGTAGGTGACGACATCTGTAGGGACAAACAAGCATAAGCGAAGCGATAAGCGCGCAACACGGCGGGGTGTGTGTGAAAGAGAAACAAAAGATGACTCTCGAGTACGTGAAAACGGAAGGTGTGTGAGACTCCACGATCCAATTTTCCAACAAGTTTTACAAAAATCATCGCTCTATCTCGCTTCTACCGAAAATTCTTTGATTTTGACACAGAATTCATCGGTTTAGCCCACTGTGCGGCGCGCCGGGTGTATCCGCTAACTCCACAAGAATGATCATCCCCAGGCTAACTGGGTAGGGGCCAAGATGTCGAACCGATTGCCACTGGTCCTCCTCGCTAACTTCACCACGGTGACCATCTCTAGGCTAACTGGGTTGGGGCCAATATCTCGCACCGATCTCCACTGGCTTCGCTAACTTCATCACGGTGACCATCCCTAGGTTAATGGAGGAGGGAGCCAAAATCTCAACCCGATCGCCACTGGACTATATCGCTAACTCCACCAGGGTGGCTATCCCTAGACTAACTGGGTTGGGGCCAACATATCGCACCGATCGCCACTGGTTTCGCCAACTTCATCACGGTGATCATCCCTAGGTTAATGGTGAAGGGGGCTAAGATCTCAAACCGACCGCCACTGGACTCCCTCGCTAACTCCACCAGGGTGACCATCCCTAACCTAACTGGGGAGGGGACCAAGATCTCGAACCGATCACCACTGGGCTACTTCCCAGCTAGAGAAGATACCTCAAGTCGCTATAGCTGTCCATTCCACATCAATTATTTCAGACTTGCGAAATAACAATAGAGTCGACAGTTATTAGGACAATTAGTGTATGGCAGGTCTATCGAAGAATGGCTTAAAAGTGCCTTTTGCGCTTATTGTAAAAAATTTCCACAAGTTGTAGAAGCTATTTACTCGCAAGAAACGGTGGCAGTCGAGACGCTAGTCGAGAGAACACGTGGATGGGTAGAATGCGAAAGCGAATGGAGATTAATTCTGGCGCTAATTCAGCGACAGCTAGTAAGCATTCTGGCTGAAGCATTCCCGCGGGCCTCTAGATACGGAGCAACTCAACTCTCAACCGTAAATGAAACTCGTGCCACGCAGCGACTCGTTTCCATCTAGCTCCTATTCCGACATATTCTTGCTCGGAATGTTGCTGAAAAATTACAGTACGGACCAGTTCACATTGCAGCTTCGATACTAGCGAAGAGAACGTTGATCGTAGCGTCAAGAAGACCTATTCAAAATAGCTTCCTTTGGCAAGTTTACAGTGGCATTACGATACCCTCATTGTTGCAGTTGTTCAGTCACGGTGTAGATCAGGGGTTCCTAACTGGGTCCAGGTTGACCCCTTGGGGGTTGATGATAAATTTTTAAGCAAACACATTGGGAATCCCTGGTTTAGACTCTCACGACTGCGAATATGGATGCCTCTGAAGAATAGTAAACAACATATGTATCATCTATCTCAGCCATTGACCTCACCTACACTAGTAGACACTTTTAATCGGCCACCAATTCTAACGCACCCGGTACCACGAACGCATAAGTATAGACAGACTTTAATGTAGATAGTCTCTCCGCAATGGTGGGCAAAAGCGAATGGTGGCGCCATTTAGTTGCAACGCGAATCATCTGAACATCATTACAGACAGAAGATAAGTGAAATCACAAGCGTACTTTCATCACAGACACAGACTTAGGATCAGTACAGCATTGCAAGTAATGCATTTTTCTGTCCACGGTTCTGAATTACCGACTCTGTAGAAAGTGTTCTGGTAAAATAGCGGGCTCTATCGAAATGGAGCGGAAACGAACCATCAACGAGTTACTGTTAAAGACTGACGGGAGATTGTGTCACTCGCATAATTCGGTATTTTCTTACACCCTCTAGGATATATTATGGCTGGAGTAAGAAACAGAAGCATCTCGTCGGTGCAAAAGGCCACTCAGAAGATTTTCGGCCGGTGAGAGAAAGCGAATCATCAAGGAACCCTATCGGTTTACAGATATTTCAGACGATGTTTTCGTGTTGGTTTTTAAAGTTTAAAACATTAAAAACAAAACTAATATCCAGGACAGAAATTCATTTCACTTTCAAACGACCTTCAAACGACCTTCAAATGATCTTCATTTGCAATAAAACAAAATTAATTTTACTATAGTTCGTATTTTTGTGAATCATTCTTCGTAAATACTATTTACACTGTTCAAATATACGCGTTACATTCATGTATGACCTCCAAATCATATTAAACATCCATAGTAAAAATGAAGTATACGGAATATTCAGTTCTTACTAATACGCCTAAATTCACGAATTATCGATAAACTTGAGCGCGACACCGAAATGGTACGGTGTTTCTTAGAGCCCCCGAAGCGTGGACAGAAAAGTCTATATCCTAAGTTTGTGTCGTATACAAGATACACTGATCAATACAGAGGGATGTACAGTACATTCAATTCTTGCTAATACGTCTAAATTTGTGAACTATCGGTAACATAGGGCGCGACACCGAAATGGTACGGGGGCTCACGCGATCTAGATAGAAAAGCCAATAACACCGACAAGATACTTTACGGGACAACACAAAAATTTTGCTGTTTCCTTACGCACTCTAGGATATATTGTGACCGGAGTAAGAGACAGTAGGCCAGCCCTGCTATCTCGTCGGTGTAGAAGACCACTCAAGAGATTCTCCTAATATTTGGCAGTATACTGCCTGTCACGAGGCGTCCCAAGCAAGCATGACGTCACGAGACAGAAACA
>CM052216.1:9251667-9284778 GCA_028454225.1 Lasioglossum leucozonium | reverse complement strand
TTTAAGAGAAGCCGTGCAGTTGTACAAGGACCGATTTCCTAATCGTAATTGTCCATCAGTTTCCGTTTACTCCAATTTGATAAATAAATTCCGTGAAACTGGTAGTGTCGAAAGTAAAAAACGTACAAAGGGAATATTTTTGAACATTTGGCGTAACAGAAATACATCAAATGAATCTTACATATTGAATTTTATTTTACCATTTTTCTGGGTTGAAGGTCATTTGAAGGTGTTACATGCATGAATTCGTTATTTTGTCAGCAACAACATTACGTTAACGAAAATATATCATTCCATTTAAAAAAACATCGATAACCTTGAAATCTCATAAAAATGACCTTGAAAAATTTTTTTCCCTTACACCGTTATATGTGGCCCTTCAAACAGTGTAACTTTGTCCTACGAAGTTTTTTTGTACAACGAAAAGTAACGGAGATATTTAGGTGTCCTGCTTTATCGAATTCACCCTGTATACAGGGTGAACCACGAAACGTGATCAGATTAGATTGTTCTACTGTTAGTGATTCAATCAGAAGTTTTCTTAGCTAAAATAACATGCTTCGAGGAGAGCTTTAAGATGATTGTACCAAATTCTTTGTCAACCCTTTTTTTCCAAAGTTATCAAGGTTACATTCAGCTCTTTATACGTAAACCTACAATTTTTTTACATCCATCTTTCAGGTAATATTGAGACGAATTCGGCAAGAAGCATCATAACAAATATTTTTTCAGAATTTAAAACGATCAAAAAAGTCATTTATTAACTGTTTTCTCGAGTGTATAACTCTGAGAAAGAAGTGTTGATAAAAAATTTAGCACGATCATCTTAAAGCTCTCATTGAACCATGTTATTTTAGCTAAAGAAACTTCTGGTTGTACCACAAAAACAGAAAAATCTAAGTTGATCACGTTTCTCGTGCTGAGACGACCATTTAAAAAAATCAACGAGACCTTGAAATCTCCTTTATGTCTCCGCCCACACGATAAATGTTTGTATCACAATATGTACTCCTCTGTACCGTGGAAGTTTCGTATATAACATTTTTTCATATTATTATAAATAACGCAGACATTCAAGGTGATAAAGTTAGGTGGAGGGAGTTTAAGGAATTTTGGGACACCCTGTATTGTTGGTTCATACTTTATTATTATATGCGACGACAACTTTGTAAATATTGATCAAGTTGGTATAGTTAAAATAAATTGCAATTAGTTGGATTTACAGAGAAAATAATACAAGTTTGTGTGGGTCTGTATTGAAAATTTAAAGAGTACATTTTGTAGATTTGTATCAATTATACATATTCTGAAAATTTCATCAAAATTTTTTGATTGACAGGTATTGAAAGATGTGTGGATCCTTAGATTTACTAGTAGACAGCTGATGCTTATGCAAAATAAACATTTGTTTCCTAAATGCGACAAAGTGACGTGAAGTAGAAATTGATTTTCTTTGTTAATATATTCAATGTGTTGAAAATAATATAACAGTATTTTTAAATTCTTCCAACGTTGTTACTGTTTTAAATTACACCTACTCATTTTTGTCATAAATGCATAAAATTTGCTATTTATTAGTTATTGGCCAAAAATCATAAAAAAACTACAATTTTCACAATCTTCGAACAACGTTTCTAGCTCATTGCAACGATGACTGGATTTTAATAAAATTGTCAGAGTATGAGTAATTGTCACAAAATGTACAAAACATATTTTCTTTAATTTTCAAATATTTCTAATTTTCTCGAAAAAAAGTAGCATGGTCCAATATTAAAAAAGTGTCGAATATTACTATAATTCAGCGTAAGTGACGGCTAGCATCGAACGCGTTAGTATTAAACTAATTGTACGTTCAACATAATTTGAATAATTGATATAAAGTTGTCATTGAAAATTATACCTAAGTGCTAAAAAAAGAAACATGTAGGACGAGTAAACTGTTTAACAAAAACTTTTTCAATAAAGGCCTCTCTACGCTGCTTGTTTTAAGTAGCTCGGACAGCATAATTACAACCGTATCATTTTCATGCAACGTGTCGCGCATCATCATTCACATCGTGCGCAGTTAAACACGCTTTAACTATACACTTCCTCTTTTTTTGACTTCCCATGTTTTGACCTTTGTGCCACAAATGCGTGGTTTATACAAACTCATATTTTACAAGTACAGAGTGTAAAGAAATTATATGTCGCGGCTACCATCGGACGATTCTACACCATCGATTTGATCGAAATTCAACTAAGGATGGTGCCGCAAAATTGACTTTGGCCTTAAATTTTAAGGTTAAACGGTCAACAATTTTTTGTTGAGTTGGTTCAAAAAAAGATTGAGTTGCGAACTGTGGTTCCTTTTGCACTGTTTAACCTCGCAACGAGTAAAATATGATGCAATTTAAAAAAAATTTTTGACCATTTGGCATTTTAAGGTTAAATTGTATTACAAGGTCAAGGTCAATTTTTCAGCACCTCCCATTTTGACCAAATCGAGGGTGCAGAAGCATCCTATGGTAGCCGGGACAAATAATTTCTTTACACCCTGTACAAGATTTCAAATTCAATCCAGACGTGAGAAATACTTGATATACAGGCTGTTCCATTTTGTACATAAACGTTCCAAATGAAAATTGCTTTGTTTCGAGGAGTACATACCTAGGTAGATGTACCCCCCAGATTTCAAGGTCAATGCCTGCTCGATATAACAATTGTCGATCTCGCATACGACTCTTCTCCCCTCTCCTGGGTCAACCCCCACCCTCTCAAACTCCTGTATAGTGGGAGGTTGGAGAGATTAATATATTTGTACTGTTAATGGAGGCAGACATAAGAAAATGTTCTGCTTGTTGTCGTTTTCAAGGTCTTTTGAAGGTCATCGATGATTTTTAAATGGCACCATATATTTTTAACTTCATAGCTGTGGAACACTATAGCTTTTTCTATACCTTCGACTGGAAAACTTATGATACAACACCGATAACTTCAAAACATTTAAACTTTTGCAAGGCAATCAATTGCACTTCCAATTGTTTCTATTGAAATTGATCTAGAAGATCTAAAATGTTTGTGTTACTGTTCAAGGTCATAATTTCGAACATTTCATTGAATTCTTAGAAAATAATTGCACATTTTGAAGTTATCATTTGAAGGTCATAGTGTACATCATTGAACTCGTCTTGACATCAGCTACAACACTTTGAAGTTAAAAATCATCGATGATCTTCAAAAGACCTTGAAAAAGACAACAATCAGAACATTTTTTCGTATCACCATACTGTTGCCTCCTTTAACAGTACAACTTTTCTCTCTGACATTTTCTTCTATCTTGAAGCCTAACAGTGCTACCTAGCACGTACGTATAATTGGCACAGATTCGTAAAATATGTTTTTCAAATATTCATTACAGACCCAGATAAAAAAATTGTAAAATCAGTCTTTAGATACTAACATTTTTTGTCAAGTCCTGTCAATTTGAATTTTCGTGAAACTTCCTTCACACATTATTTTTTAACCTAATTCTTCTAAATTCTTGAAAAAAGCTCGGGTCGTGTGGTCCACTTTTCGAAAGGTGTATGGAGACTTTTTCAACCGACTGTATAATGAAAATAGTAGAAATAAAGACGGGCAAAATTAAATAATTAATTGGGAAACACTGCAAGTATACACTGCTATGTATTCAGGTGTCTATCAGACGATCTACCGTTTGAGGGTTGAAACGAATCCGTCAGAGACTTCCGCCGAATTTTTGCGCTTGAAATTCTTTCAGGATCATCGGCCTGGTCCCTCGAAAACGATGACGTAAGAACGAGAAGAGGTCGCGGTACTATCCGATGCACGACGCGACGTGCCTCGCAGGAAGATGAAATCGCAACGTCACAACAGTGAAAACGGCTCACATCGGAACAGTTGTCGTTCGTCGCAGCTGAGCGTCGAACAGACGATCTAAATCACGGCGCAGTTTCTTCAACAGCCGGTGGTGACTTTTATCTCTCAGAACATTCCTCCTCTACGCTACGAGGGTCGAGAACACCTTCCCCTATCTCAACAGGTATGGCGCCTATGGCAATTACCACACTACTTTCACTTGGTCGTAATAATTACGCTTGACCATTTGTCCTTTGAATTTTTTCAATTTTCTTCCCAACAAATGTGGCAAAATAATTTTTAGGAAGTAATGTTCCTTAGTTTATTAAGACTGGTAAATGTTTGAAGTAGGTTAGCTATTTTATTAGTCGCCTAACAGCACAAAACTATGGACGACAACATACTGCAAAGCAATACCTTGTAACGAAACAGTGAAAGATGACCTGAAAATTACTTCGTTTAATTATTTCAATTGAATTATTATTAAGAAAAATTTTAATGTTACATAATGAGATTACCAAGTAGTAATAATCTTTATAAATAGTTTTAATAACCCATTGTGGATTATTGAACATTTTTTGAAAATCTTTATCCATCGAATTTTTTAAAAATTTTGTCCCCAACAACCCCGTTTCAATTCCAGGGGCGTTCCTGTTTTATTTATTAATCTATTTCGAAAGACAGTTTTTTTGAACAATTTTTTTTTTTATGATTATATTGAAAGTAGCTAAACATGTGTGTATCCATTGTAAAAACAAAATTAATATTATAAAAGATAGTACATATTTAAAATTGGCAAATTGAAAATGTCGAGTCCCACACACACACATTAAAGAGACTATTCTGGTCTACAGAGTCTCAGTTCTGGGCTTTCTTGACAGTTTTTAAAAGGAAATCTTGCACTGTTTTTGATTGATCTTATGCACACACATTTAACATTATTTGCGATATATATTTACACTATTTTTTTCAAGTCAAAATGCGTGAAATTGTTTCTGCTGCACTCCATTAAATTTTCCATTTAAGTTTTCCATTTAAGTTGAGATTGTAAAAAATCTCGAAGACACGTGATTAAAAAAAAAACTGACACATGTCCTTTAGTGTTTTGAGTGGGGAGTCAGATGGCACTACTAGTTTTTTAACGCGTGGGCGTTTTCAAGGTTATTTTAAGGTCATTTTATCTTTCTTTTTTTATCATAAACCCATAGTTTTTATTTTGGAATCATATTCAACGTAAACAAATGCACAATTTTTGTTTGAAACATATTTTTGTAAGTTCAATGTTTCTTAAGACATTTAGCTGATTTGTTGTTTATGTCAAGGATAATTTTGTTTTTCTATTAAAATGACAACGTTACATTCTTCTGGAAAGTTTTTTATTTCATTTAGGAACATCATAAAAAATACTCGAAATTTTTACCCTCAACTTCTCGTGATATTACGACACGCAGTTATAATTTTGTCTTTCATGTTTTCTGGTGTATTAGGTGGATCGTGGTATACCTTTCCCTTAAGATACAATATAGGAAGTAATCGGGTGATGTTAGATCAGGTGAGCTCGCTGGCCAGGAAACTGGATCACCTCAACCTATCCAATGGTACGCGTGTACCCTCTCCCATAAATTGTTTAACAATACGGTAAAATGTACTACGTGGTGGACACCTTTTTTCAGGGTACCGCAAAGCATACAAATTAATAGCTTGTTCAATGTTTCGTCCCGATTTACCATAAAAAAGAATCATTTCAATTTTTTTTTGCAACTGTTAAATATTCCATTGTACTCATTACGTAAACTGAACTGACAATACAGTATCTCCTAGACTATGACGAAAAATTCAATCACAAACTTATCCTGTTTTGATGATTATCAGATACATATGTAAACACAGCTATGTTTATCTCCATTTCGCTTAAAATTTCGAAATATTATGGATCTTAACCTACTAATAATACTTGAAGATAAGTAAGCCTACCAGATGTGGTACCAGCATAAATTCTAAAAGATGTGTCGCCACATATCTTAAGAAATATTGAACTTACAAAAATAAGTTTCAAACAGAAGTTGTGCATTTTTTTACGTAGAATATGATTCCGAAGTAAAAAATATGGGTTTATGATTAAAAAAGACAAAGTGACCTTGAAATAGCCTTGAAAACACTCACGCATTAAAAAACTAGTAGTGCTATGTAACTCCCCACTCAGAACACTGACGTGTGTCAGTTTTTTTAAAAATCACATGTCTTCGAGATTTTTTACAATTTCAATATAAATGGGACACCCTGTAAATTAAAATTCGTAGTATTTTTTATCTGGCTATCACCCTTTTTATATTAGCAAATTTCATTCACTAAAATACATCCGTGATAACTCTATTAGACTTCAATACATTTTGAAATTTCTTAGCAAAAATATGCAAGTGTTGTTAATTATATGATCCTATTGAATTTTATTGATAATAAACGGTTCATTCGCAGTATAATTATAAATCTGGTGGGGGACTACCCCAAAAATTCGAACAAAAATGCTTTGTTAACAAAGAACCTCTTAAGCTTCTTTATTTATCTACTCGATACGTAGAGTGTACTTCCAATGAAACCTCCAGAGACTACTTAAGCCCGAAACCTTTTTCCTTGTGATATATATTTCATGATAGGGAAAGAACAATTTATTTGACTTCTTGTTTCGCGCGATAATACTTTCCGTTAAACAAATAGGGTAAATGGACCTATTACCACGGTATTTTTTTCTCAACGAAGTAAAATATGTAAAAATAAGCATTTTGCACTAAATAAATTACATAAATAAATACACTTGAATGAGTATGTATTAAACGAAATTGTCGATCATTCTCATATTTTTATAATCTCACGATTTGAAAAAACATTCTTCATAAAACGTAAAAATAAAACCGTTTTTCTTCTATCTCGATCACCAAAGGACTGTTGTTCACGTGATTTTACATTCTTTATATTGCTACAATTTGCATAGGGGAATGTTTTATTATTACTTAGACACCTACTTGGATACAATAAAAATATAAAAAGAAACCTCTGTTGCCTTTTTAATAAAAAAATTAAGCGCTCAACATTAGTACATTAAAGCGAAGGAGGAACTCATTCCCGCGGCACAAAAGTCACTAGGAATGTTCCTAGTACTGCGGTGTGAATTGCAACTACGATGAGAAACAAGCTTCGCTTCAGCCTCACGTTTTAGGTTAGGTAAAGAGTATTATAGATAAAAAAGAAGATATGGTAAACATTAAATCGAAAAGTAATGAAAAAAACAGTAACAAAAATAAAAAGCAAGGTAAACTGAAATGCACGAAAAGATCTACTTATGGAACTGAAAACTTAAGAAACAAAAAAAGAATGGAGATTTGAAAAGAAAGTATTTTTTTTTGTATTCAGCACACTTCATTCTTCGATAAAATGCTTACATCTTTTTGATTCCACGAAGTTGCAGAAGTTGATAGATCGACAATTTTACTATTAGAATTAAATATTTCTATAATATTGTGGAGTGTCAGAATGGCACGTGACGAATGGGTAGCAGATTGGTAGCAAATTGATAGTAGATTGGTGGCAATTTGGTGGTAGATCGGTAGCAGATTGTTAGCAGATTGTTAGCAAATTGGTAGCAAATTGGTAGCAGATTGGTAAAAGGTTGGTAGCAGGCTGGTAGCAGGCTGGTAGCAGATGAGTAGTACATTGGTAGTAAATTGGTAGCAGATTGGTAGCAGTGCCGTCTCTGTCATCATCGTTCTTCCATAAAATGCTTACACATAGTATCATTTAATCAAGTAAAGAACGATCGAAACATGATTACCCTACGCGTTGCATGTCAGTTCATAATATTTGCATGCATAAACAGATCAACCTCTACAGAATCCAGACAAGTCTCAGAGCGAACACTCTTCATAGAGAATCGGATATGAAACCCTGTCAAGGTGTGCAAATGAGAATCCGCTTTAACCATTTACTGCAGTCTCGTTCAACTATCTTGAGTATCGTCAGATGAGGGGAGGTGATGTGGATTAAGGGAAAATGTTCCTCTCTCTCTGCCAGTACTGGACACATGCACGACATAGACGAAACGCGTCACGTGACCAGGCCGCGTGGGGACATAGCGCCGTAGAAGGGAAAGTTAGAGAGGAGGGACAAGTGTTAATCTTCCCACTCTGCCCGTGCGGGCATTGCCGGACACCCTTGCTAGTTGGACGGGACTGATTTACTGGTCAAGCTTTTTAATCGAGCGTCCATGTGTAGTTATTATTAGATTGCAGATTGTTATGCAAAATAATATTTTTAAACATTTCAGAAGCGAAATAAAAATTTTGTTTTCTCATCAATAATTTTAATATTTTGGAAATGGTGTATCGCCGTTCTTCAACGCTTTCGATCATCTTACTGTTTTAAATTGCACCTACTCAGTTTGGTCATGAATACATAAAATCCCCGGTCTAGTTATTATATAATCTTATTTATACATATATCATTGACGCATTCATAATGATACATAAATTGTTTCTAACTCTCATGTTAATTTGACAGATTTTTATCTGATTCTATACAGGGTGTCCTAGCTGACTCGATCACCCCGAATAACTATTAAACAATTCAATTTATGAAAATTGTAAAACATGGAATTTAAATGGCTTCGAGAAGCTCATCTCATACGGTACTTACTTTTTGTGTGGGTGGAGGCTGGGGAGTTCAGAATGTTCATAGATGTTCTGTTAGCACCCTCCAGGATCGTTCCAGATAATTAAAAAAAATCTGTGCAAAGTTTGAGCTGGATCGGATAACGCGAAAAGGAGCCCCAACACCATTAAACATTAAAATAATTAATTTAATGTCCATAAAATCTTTTTTCTCGAATATCTTCTAAACTATTTACCTCGTCGAAAAATATATTAGACAAAACCTGTAAATATGGACAGGCTGCGCCTTCTTATCATAAAACAAACGGTTTCGAAAAAATAAAAAAAACACCTCCGATCAAAATCCAAAAATTTTATCTGAAATTTGAAAATTGAAGTGTTGTTTCATTATCTTTTACCAATAGACATTAACGAAAAATGTGTTTTTTATTTTTTGATGTTACGGAACTTATTATTGTAATTGCAGATTATTTTGCAGTAGATTCCATATATTCTTTTTTTAAATCTTAAAAATTTTTGGGTTCGACTTTGTTAATGGTCAAGGTCATACAAAGACAACTGCGTTTAGAAACATCCTCTAAAATGAACCGTTAAATAAATATGGGCAAATCTGTGGGACGTTGTCCCGTCGAGGCAAGCAATACGCCGCGGGACGCAACACTGGTCGGCCGAACAATGCGACACGCGACGCCCGGCAGTCTGGATCGCCTCACGAATTTGCTCATATTTATTTAACGGTTCATTTTAGAGGATTTCTCTGAATGCAGTTGTCTTTATAAGACCTTGACGCTTGACGAAGTGGAACCCAAAAATTTTTAAAACACCAAAAGAAAAAACTATATGTAATATCCTGCAAAATAATCTGCAGTTTTTTATCTGCGATTCAGACACAATCCGATGTACACCAAACCTAACACAATGTAACCCAAACATAACCCAATGTAATCCAAATATAACTATATAATGTAAACCAAACATAATCCAATGAAATCAAAACATAACTGATTGTAACGTAGACCTAACTGAATTTAATCCAAACATAACCGAATGTAATCCAAACATAACCCAATGTAATCCGGACCTAACCAAATGTAATCCAAACCTAATCCAATATAATCCAAACATAACCGAATGTAAAAAAAAGTTTTTGGGTTAAATCTGGTCGAAAACTACTAAAAAATATTAAAAAAACTATTTTATCTTTTATTCTTTTCCCGTTATTCGATCGAGCTCGAACTTTGCACAGATTTTTTTTTATTGAAAAAACATTTTTGAAAAACATTTTCGACAAAAGTAAATAAGAGCCATCCTAGTGTGACATACGTACGTGTAGAGTTAAATGATTGAGTGCTCAGCGTCGCCTTCACCGTCAGGTACATACTTTAGCTTATGGACAAACAATATATTTCGCTCGCCAGATCGATGTCGCATGGAACAAAAGACGTTACTTGAAGTATCCAGGTTTCTTTGGCTGCAGCATGTATACATATTGCAGTATAATCTGTGTTATGCGAATTATTGGGGACATCTTCAGATGACGACGAAATACTTCTCTAGACCGAATTTTTTTTATGAATGTAACAAAATGTCTGTCACTTGAGGACAGCAAATATAATCTTTGAGATACAAATTAATAGACAGCAGATTTTATGCATTTATGACAAAAACGAGTAGGTGTAATTTGAAACAGTAAAAACATCACAAGGATTTAAAGATACTGTTATATTATTTTCAACCTACGAGACATAATAATAAAAAAAGAAATAAATTTCCAGTTTACTATAAATTAAAAATGATTTTACAGTTCAACACTTCGACTGCCAACGCAGCAGTCAAAAATATCCCTAAAATCAAAGTAGTAAAAGTAATAAATATAAAATTCTTTAAATATTTCAAGTTTCAACTGTTACAAGCAGCTCGGTTCGATCAGTATAATCACAGTCGTACCATTTTCATACAATGTATCACGCCTCATCATTCACATCACGCCCGGTTAAAGACGATCTCAACAAATTTTGTAATATTCTGTCTTGAAATCCTTGAAAACTCATTTTTTATGACAGAATGGTCGGATAAAGAAGGTTGCATCGATATAAGTCTGACGAGATTAAAAACTTTATGGGAGGATTGAAAAGTTAACCAAGATGGTCTATTCCCAAGCTTTTTAAAACTTTTTAGTTTTATTGACTTCGTATCGTCGAAGTTTTAAGCAATATTAATATAGCATTTATATTAAAAATGAATTATCAATTCCATAAGTTATTTCAATTTATAAATAAACATAATAATTTACGATTCACAATAATTTATTCATCTTAAAATATACTCTATAAAAGAATATATAACTCGTGTAATTCTGAATGGTTTTTCTAAAAAAAATATATATATACTTCAAATATCCATAAATGTATGTAACGGAATCTAATGCCAATTTAATAGTCCTTTTTAAAAAAATCATAAATATTCTTTTGCCCAGAAGAGTCCCTCAAAGAGAGAACATGTATACATATATTTATATTTAAACACGAAAACAATAACACTTGGATGAACAAATTTGATTGTATATTTTTTCTTATTACTAGTAAATTCAATTTTTTTTAACAGAGGATTCATTGTTTATTTCTATCTAGAGAACAATATTTGTTGTTTTCAAGTTGTAGATATATTTTTACATTAATAACCTAAATTCGGACTATAGAGAGTTAAGGAATGACCTCGTGCTCATTTGTCCGCGTTATTGTTTCAACACCCTGTGTACTCGGTGGCCAACTTTTATCTGTCCCCTACATTGATACATGGAATTGTAGAAACAGCGTGTGGGAACATGCGGCATTTTGTTGGCTCGCAATCAGCTGTTTCCCGCAGTATTTCTGATTCCAAAATCGGGCGAAGACCAATATCTGCCAATTCGATTATTATTGGTACGAGTTATAGCAAAACGCATGGATTAGGGTAACTGTAACGACGGTATTATGCTTCGATCGTATTTTATTTTAATATTATTCCTAATTCATCATGACAGAGACGGCACTGCTACCAATTTCCTACCAATCTGCTACCAATCTACTACCAAACTGTCACCAATCTGCTATCAATTTCCTGCGAATCTGCCATCAATCTGCTATCAATTTGCTACCAATATGCTACCCATTCGTCAAGTTGCCATTCTGACACTCCACAATATTATAGGAATATTGAATTCTAACAGTAAAATTGTCGATCTATCAACTCCTGCAACTTTGTAGAATCAACAAGATCTTAATTCCGGCTGCACATTGGGTGATTTAGGATAGTTTATTTTAATATTATTCTTAATTTATCATGAAATAAAATGTGTAAGCATTTTATTGAAGAAGTGTGCCGAATACAAAAAAAATTGTGGTCCTCAAAACCTAATACAATATTAGAAAATATTAAGAAATAAAATCGATAACATTTTGTACATATTACTGCGGACGGAAGAGTGCCATGTTCCAATTACCGCGTACCCATTTCTGCGGATTAAAACTCGAAATATACGAGCGTATGGAAACCAACAACGTATCAAGTATTAATTTAAATAAACCTTTAAATAAAGATTAATAAACCTTTTATTAATCTTAACACCGTCGTATATAATATCACATAAATAACTAAATACATTCTGTTAACAAATATTTGAGTAATATTTATTATCTGTAGTTCGAAGCTGTTTTAAATTAAGAGCATCGTAAAGTTTACAACATTTCACAATTGTATTTATAATGTAAACTCCTTTGTCTTTCTCAATTCTACTTTCTTTTTGCTTCTTAAAATCTCCATTCTTTTTTTGTTTCTTAAATTTTCAGTTCCATAAGTAGATCTTTTCGTGCACTTCACTTTACCTTGTTTTTTATTTCTGTTACTGTTTTTTTCATTACTTTTCGATTTAATGTTTGCCATATCTTCTTATTTTATTTCTAATACTCTTTAAGTTTCTTTCTAACCTAAAACTTGAGGCTGAAGCGAAGCTCGTTTTCCACCGTAGTTACAATTCACACCGCGGTACTAGGTTCCTAGTGACTTTTGTGCCGCAGTAATGAGCTCCTCTTTGCTTTTATGTACGTAATATTGGGAGCTTAATTTTTTTATTAACCCCTTGGCTACTGTGGGCGCCTATAGGCGCTTAGAAATTTTGCGTTTGTGATACTGAGATCGCCTATAGGCGCTCGACGTAGATTGGCTTTCTGACACTTGGCTTTCTAACACGGTGGGCGCCTACAGGACATGATTAGGCGCCGCGAAAATTATATCCATATTTAATCCCATAAGTTCTCGGTGCATATCGTAACTCATTTGCTACCGTATTGTACGACCTCTGCGTATCAAAGTCTGCCGTAGTCAAGGGGTTAAAAAGGCAAGAGAAGTTTCTTTTTATATTTTTATTGTATCGAAGTAGGTATCTAAATAATAATACTACTTTCCCCTATGCAATTTAAAGCAATATAAAGAAAGTACAATCCCATGAACAACAGTCCTTTGGTTATCGAGATAGAAGAAAAATGGTCTTATTTTTACCTTTCATGAAGAATGTTTTTTCAAATCGTGGGATTATAAAAATATGAGAATGATCGACAATTTCGTTCAGTGCATTCTCATTGAAGTGTACAAATTTATTCAGGGCAAAATATTCATTTAATATTAAAACATACCGCAGTAATAGGTACATTTACCCTATACATACATATATGATATACCTGATTTTAATTGTGGAATTATTGTTATGTTGTAAGAATTTCAATGTAGTTCGAAGCAATACACTATCGATTACAAATAGTTTTCTAATTCCTGTTGCAGTTGGTCGTGTAGCAAACGTATGCAACTGCGCGACCTGCATCCGGTGAGCGTTCCTGCTGCGAGGGCGAATTCGTCGCACGTCATAACACTGAACAAAAAGTGAGAAGAAATTTGCCAGGGACGACATGGAGACGAATTATTTTATAGTGGGTGAGTTTTGAAAACGGTCGGGCTCCATACGGTATAGTGATTTCTACTGAAATATTTTTCGAGTGAATTATTCTTATTATTTGTATTTGATCTATAGTATTTTTGAAGGAGTCCCAAACACGTTGAACCTACATACGAGCACAACCATAGAAAACTTATGCACGGGCTTAAGCGGAGATACATTATTATAAATCGCTGTATTGCGATTTACAATTTAGATTTCAGATTGTGTTTATAGAACATGCAAGTGTGTAAGATTAAAAAAAAAAACTGTAGCAAATAGAAACTTTTATTACAAAGATTTCGATTGTTCAAGAAAATTTCTTTGTTTCGATTTTTGGAAAATATTTTATGAGAATCAGATTGTAATGTATATATTAATTAATTTTTCGCAGTTTCTGTTTAACGATGAAGTTGTTTATACACCGAAGTTCGTTTTATACCACAGCATTGATTTTCCGTGTCCCCGTGATGCATGTGATATAAATATAAAAGTATAGAGAATATAAATAGTATTGCATTTCGTCGTTAAATTCCGGTGGACACATTGCCAAAAGATGATGCCGAATGTGTCTTCGTTTAATTCGTGGTACATACAGCAGCGATAGTGGTAGGCTACTTATACATTATTCGTAAATGTGGCAGAATAATATTTGGGAAGTAATGTTCCTTAGTGCATTAAGACTAATTAATTTTTCAAGTAGGTTATCTATTTTGTTGGTCTCCTAATCGCATTAAACTATGGACGACAATATATTGGACAGTAACTATATCTTATAACGAGACAGTGGAAGATGATCCGAAAGTTACTTCGTTTACTTATTTCTAACTTATAGAATTATTATTAAGAAACATTTAAATGTCTCATTGATAATAATGTTCTAATACATTTTAATAATCTATAGTCGATTATTCAACATATTTTGAAAATTTATGATTCACAGTCAGACATATTTTCGAAAATATATAAAACATCAAATTACTTCACGTAATACAATCGATAGTAATTAATAATATTAAGTAATACCTGTCTTATTAGTTATTATGTAGTGATTTTTTTTGGAGGTATTATTTGAATAAAGATTTTGAATTGTTTCATACTTTTTGGAAAGGATCTTTTGGTAAATTTTCATCCCTAGTAAAATACTTGAACATTTCTTTTAAAATGATTATTCAACAGGAGATTTTTAAGCTGCTTTTTAATATATCTCAGCCATTAAAAATTAGACTTCCAATAGGTAAGGTGTTAACAGATTTCCAATAGGTGAAGTGTTACACATATTCTCAGCACTCCATTATTGACCTTCGCAAAGTGATCAAGTATTAATGACATTCACATATCTATATAATTTTTTCTATATACTTTTGTTATACATTGCTATATTTATATAATATAATAATTTAATATTATATAACATAATATAATAATTTAATTTTATATGATTATAATATAATATTATATAATTTATATATTTATATAATATTGTTATATATTATGCTTATATGTATGTACATTGACACAGAAAGTGATTATCTACAATTGAATTTTGGAAGTCAGAGGTCACTTCAAGGTCATCTTCTTAATATTTCTGAATGCGTTCTAATGTCAACTAAAATATGCAAGGACAGAAAATATATATTTACAAGAAGAAAGATATTGATGACCTCGAAAACTTTGGAAAAAATGACCTTGAGATAAAAATAATATTTGCGAAGCATTCACCTTCTGATACCATTTGCATTGCATTAAAGACACTTCTTATGTCATTAAAAATAGAGGAAATATTTAGATGGCTACAGGCCTAGGCAACTTGCGGTTCGCGAGCCTCAGACGGTACCTCTCCCTACTCCTGGGTCCTCCCCACTCCTGTGGAGTGTAGGAGGGGGTTGGGAAGATTAGGAGTGGGGATATAGGTAGCCTCAAGTCACGCGAGGTAAATCACGGTAGAGAGAACATGAAATAGTTGATCGTGGGAGAACTGGTACACTGATAATGAGGGTACCGGTAAACTGATAGTGGGGGACCTGTTATAGATTAATATAGAGCAAAAGGTTAATTACACAATTTCTGGAAATTATGTTAAGTGAACAGTTCTCAGTAAGGGCAATATGAAATAGTTGCTAGTTGGGGAACTGGTATACTAGTAGTGGGGTAACCGGTACACTGGTAGTGGGAGATCTGTTATAGAGTAATATATGTAGAGAAAACGGTTAATTACTCGATTTCTGGAAATTATGTTAAGTGAACAGTTCTCAGCAAGGGCAATATGAAACAGTTGATTGTGGGGAACTGGTAGTGGGAGACCTGTTATAGAGTGATATAGAGCAAAAGTTTCCTTTGAAGAAAAAAGAAACGCAATTTTTTACGAAATAGGAATCCACCAGCCTATAAAACGTTGGGAAGCAATTATAAAAAAAGGTGGCGACTATATAATTGATTTACAAATATTAAAACTTAACCACGTGTGTTTTATTTTCAAATCAGTCACGAACTTTAGTAGTCCAGTAAATAAATCGACGAAACGAAATTATAGTTACGTATACTTTCGTCCATAGTAGAGTGCGACAGGTATAAGGAGTTCCTGTGATTCTGAGGTTCAATGGACCGTGCAAATGGAAAATTATCCCGAGCCACTACGTTTTGTGTCGTTTGCCGCTTACACCCTTCGAGACAGCTGCTAGAGTCTGCTCCCCCCCTCTCTTCCCCATCGAAATAATAATTGAGGAGTTAGTTGGAATAAGGGCGTCTGTTGTATTCGAAGATATTCAAATTGTCAACCTTCTTTCCTCTACAAAAATAAATTTTATAAAAATTTCATTTTTAATATAGAGCAAGATTACAGTTTTCTTTCCAACAAGAAATGATGTAGATTTTAAAAAAAACATTGATTTCGAACGCCCTTTTTCCACCGAAATTAACGACAGGCTGCGAATGCGACACTTAACGCGTGCATACTCGTAGACTCCTTGTATGTATATAGTTCCTTCTAAAAATCGATTACGTTATTAGGCACGCTGTGTACGAGGTACGTACGAACAAGTTTCTAAAATTCCTAACACGGATAAAGCTCGAAACTATCGACTGTCATTTTCTTATTAACAACAATATTTCCCACACATGCCACAACAAAGATACGCTGCGCGCTGGAAGGTATGAAAATAGAATAAAAGGGTATTTGCCTGGGGTGTATCGAATACCAGAAAGCTTCGGAAATTCACTGATATTATAGTCTTCGTGCGAAAGACGTTCGAGTATAGCGCGCTGCCGCATTTTATTCGGAAACTCGAAATTGGAATTTTTGGACCACGAGTAATTTGGTTATTATATGTGTAGCTGTGTGGAGAGCATATGTTATGCGAGAAAACGTGTTTGCACCGCTATTATTTCGTAACTCGATGAACCCAATTTCAACCATAGATTACAAAAAACATTTATCTATTCTATTTATGCGAGTCCAAGTGTTAGCACGCTAAAAATCTCGTCACAATTGAATTATTCTTACAGTGACATAAATATAAAAAAGTGTCTGCAAATTTTTTTTTACTTAACATACTGTGTTTACTCGATAGTTGTTCGAAACTCGGGCCCGGCCAGAAAATACTATTCGGCGAATTGGGGTTAATGTTCGGTTTAGAGGACCACAAACTTTGGACCACTTTCTATATGATCCCGTAGATTTTGACGGGAAAATGTCGAAAATCCAAGTTTCAATACTAGGAATGCAGTAGTTCAAAAGCTATGCGCGTTTGAAGTTCAGTGACTTCAGCGATTTTTATAGGCAAGGGCGCCGCCATGTTCGTATGTAGTGAGCACCGCGCGTCGTTTAACGAGGGCAGCTGGTAGATGGCACCACAAGTGGTAGTGAGCACTCGCTGATGTCGGTAACGTAGATTTCCAATCGTACTAAGACCGCCCTATCGGCCGACTATCTCCGCCCTCTCATCGACCAAACCACCAAAACTTTGACTATACCTTCTCTTTGAGATCCTGTATATGATTCTGTATATTTGAATTACTGTTCGACGACAGCTTGTCCCAGAACAAAGTGTGTCTAGAATTGTCTAGACATCGAGTCTGGGTCCGTGCTGCAATCGAGTGTAACACTGTCATTTTTGAGTTGTTTATCGGCATGCCTGACCCTTAGAATTAGTTACGGACTTGGGTACGGCTGAAAGTTAGTGTCTTGTTTTGAATCGGGAAACGAACCAGCCGTACTCCACTCAATGACGATTGATGCATCGCAGACCCACACTTAGGCTAAGATCACAGTGGACCCTTCACTAAGGGTCTGTGAGACCCTTCTGGTTTCCGATATCGGGCCACTAGCACCAACTCATGCCTGGAAATGCTCGTGCGTGTGCGCCGAAGTCGGACGTCGGACGAAGTCGGGTCTACTGTGATCTTAGCCTTAGCGGAAAGGCGACACCAGTTTCGGGGAAAGGTCCTTGAACAAAGGGTCCTTGTACGGTTTCTTACGAGACTTTCGTGAGAAAATGTAATCTCAGAGCCAGTAGGCGTTGCACAATTTTGGGATTACGCCCTGAACTGGTGATTCGTCACCCGTTTATCCCTAGAGAAATGATCTGTCCTAGCCATGGTAGTGATTTGTAGAAAAACTAGGATTAGTACAACAAGAACATTCGAACGTATTGCATCGTAAGAACCTTGAACTTTAGTACCATCAGACCATCCGAACTTGTAACATCTATTAGAACTGTCTGTACACTTAAAAACATTGGACTTGTATTCTTAGAACATTCAAACCTTGAATTTTACTATTTCAACAAATACGAACTAGAGCGTTAATTGCCCTAGAACCAGCGGCAACCGTAATTTGGCAACGCTCTAAACAAAGTGTACATCTCAAACATAGCCGCTCTACATTATCGACAGCGTTGCGTGCTTGTGCTACCATCTAGTGGCACCGCTCGCTAGACATTGGGCGGTGCTCACTATGTACCAGGCGTATGCGTAGGCGGTGTCCTTACCTATCAAAAGTGGTGAAAAACGCTGAACTTTAAACACGCATAACTTTTGAACCACTGAATTCCTAGGATTGAAACTTGGATTTTGGGCATTTCCTCGTTAAAATCTACGGGATTATAGTTTAAAAAGTCCAAAATTTGTGGTGTCCTAAACCGAACAGCTGTATCGAATAAACACGTAAACATTTATTGAGAAATAGAATCTTCAATTGAGAACATTCTTCGTTCAAAGAATAATTATCGAAAACATTGGAAAACGGTAGACATATGTGAATGGTGTAAAATAATTCGAAATTATAAGAGTAACTGAAATCCATTTAGAATCGATTTACTAAATTCGATGTACTGATGAGAAATTCACATTTCTCATGTTACTAGCTGCCATTAAAGTTAAATCACGACGATATAGCAAAGACCGTAGTAGTAGGAACAATAGTGGTAGTCCTAGCGTTGTGCACCCGTTTTATGTTGTTCAGAATTATCGTTTCGTAGCTGTTCGCAGTTACCTATCTGTTTGTCACCGTCTAAAATAATCACCGATGTTTCGTTTCAGCGGCAATTGTACTCGCGGTTGCCACCGTCTGTCGCGCAGAGTGCCAGAGTGAGTGATCAATATCCAGCTTCTCCTCTTCAGTGACCTTGTTGTCAACGTTGTATGACAACACTAGACAGCAGGGCTTACGTCTTCAGAGTCAAATCTATCGTTGTCCACTACATTTCTGAATTTTCATATCTTTTCTTCTTTAGTTCCAACGATAATAGTCAGAGATTATACATAGCCACGTAAATTCCGTCTTGCAATTTTATTCGTTAATTAATGTGAATGAGACTCGCGTCAACCCTTAGCATACTGCGATGAAAATACCAAGGTAGCTCGCTCTGGGACCCCTAGGAATTTAAGGCTAAACTTCCAAAAATTTTGCATTAAACATACGTTTCCCAAAGGGATTCTTGACGACTCGAAAAAAAATTTCTTATCATTATAGTGTCACTTTCCACCTTATCGGGATTACGTTTACTACCTCACCGACAGAACGCAACATAAACGCGCAATTTTTTCAAACGTACGAACTTTTAAAACACAAACTAACCCAGAACTAACCCAGACCATCGATTATACCTAGAATACAATTTCCTTCTCGCAAACGCCGTTTATTATATTTCCGTCGACCACTTTTTCTAGAAGATTATCAATCAAAAGTCAAAACACTCTGTGTCTTAAGTCTGTGTCCCAAATCTGTGCTCTTAATGTTGTATCGGTAAGGTAGAAAATGACACTAAACGATAGAAAATTTTTTTAGAGTCGCCAGAAGTCCCTTTGGGAAACATGTTTTTAACGCAAAATAAACCTGTATGCAAAATTTTAGCTTAATCCAATTTGACCTTGATTTACGGAAGTTTACCCCATCAGATACTCAGGCTTCTGATTTTTCTCCTGGAAAAGTGTGTGAATCATTTTTTAAAAATCTATTTTTGCTTGTCGAAATTAATAACAATAGAACAATCTTAATCTAGTATGCTAATGGTTAAGTAAAATGATTTGCGATGTCTATCAAAGTGTTCCCGGAATTTTCGAAAACAGTTTGCCTCTTGTCTCTTCTCTATCCGAAGTTGGGGTTACGCGAAATATGGTTGGCTTCATTGTGACGGTGTTTTACAGCTCGCTCCGTTTACTGTTACGAATGCGATTCGTGGACGGACCTCAGATGCAAGGATCCTTTCAATTACACCGCGCTCCCGAGGGACCAACCGCCACTGATGTCCTGCAACGGATGCTGCGTGAAAATGGTTCGCAACGCGAAGTCAGGTGAGTGTCTGGCCCAGTTCTTCAATGTCGATAAGTCAAATCTTTTGTACAGCTACATACAGGATGTTTCCTACTTTTCCGGCAAGATTGTAGGAGCATGATCTATAAGTGAAAATAAGAAAAATTATTAAATGAAGTTTGTTTATAACCGCTTTGTTACAATATTATAGGCAAATATTGAATGTAGCCTGAATAGGTGCGGAACGGCAGAAAGCTGAATAATACGGAAGGTCTATTGTGTTTACTTTGCCTGTACTTACTGAGATATTTGGATTTATTTTGCCTGTACTTACGAGATATTTCTTAATATTAATGCTTAATTAATGCTGTTCAAGCTGTTTCCGAAATGGCATTACGTATCCATTTTGTTCGACACGTTTATGATTAATGAAAACATAGATAAACGTTGCTGAGTGTTTAAAGTTAAAAAAATAATTAAATAATAATAATACATTTTTTAAAAATTAAGTCAATGTCTACAGTGGTTTTGAAGTAGATAGCCTGAAGCATTTTATAAAACTCGGCAAAAGTTTCGAACTTTCTCAACCATTGCAAAACGTAAACGTTTTCAGTGGATAGGAGCACAGCATGATTAGATAAAGAAGACATCAAAAGACAGCTTATACTATAATCCTTAAGAACATTAGAGGCTGTGCTATAGTATAGGGGATGTGACACCTAGAATGGATTAAATGTAAGAAAATTTCACAATAGAAAAGCTCTAGTTAAATAATTAATGTTCTTTATGTTGTTTAGAAATTATGAAGCATTTGTTTTTAAGATATTAATCTTATGTAAAATTATATGAGAGTTAATAAAGATATAGGTAGCTATTAATAAATCTATCGGGGTCATAACGATTCGATAATCGAACGCCATTTCAAATTAGCAACTATAGTGTCCAACCTTTTGGATTACTATCTATGTCAATGATAATTCTGTTTATAATCAGATTTAATATAGTATATCGCTGCCAAATGCACATAAAAATTCAAATATAATTACCGCGATTTATTAGAATGAGTCATAAATAATTTCCGTTCCAGTATGCCAATGGGTTAACGTTCGGTTTATGGGCACAAAAATGTTGGTCTTTTCTTTATATAATCCCGTCAATTTTGACGAGGAAATGCCGAAAATCCAAATTTCCATCCTAAGAATTCAGTAATTCAAAAGTTATGCGTGTCTAAAGTTGGTCGATTTCAAGCGTTTTTGGCAGGTAAGGGCGTCGCCATATTGGTCTGTACTCGGACATCGTCCAATGAGCGGTCCTGCAAGAAAGTTGGTCAGAGTTTGATTCGTGCGGAGGAAATCTACATTATCGACATTACCGCGTATTTGTGCTGCCATCTAGCGGCACCGTTTGTTAAACGATGGGCGACGCTCACTACGTACCAACATGGCGGCGCCCCTGCCAGTCAAAAACGGTAAAAATCGTTGACCTTTAAACACGCATAACTGTCGAATTACTGAATCCCTAGGATCGAAACTTGGACTTTCGGAATTTTTCGTCAAAATCTACGGGATTATATAAAAAAAAATTCAAAATTTGTGATCTCCTAAACCGAACAGCAGCCCATTAACGTTATTCATCAGTGAAATCGACAACAATATTATAATAATTAATTGTCAGATAATAAACTATAACTGATTCCCGGAAACGGAGGTTATTTATGATTCGACTACTATAATTCCCCATTTTGTTATCCAGACGTTTGGAGACGGTTTCTTTTCTGATTGCAGCGTACGAAAGTGTGAGACGGACCTGCACTTCGCAGCTACAAATAAATTTGTTCATGGTGGACCACGTGTGCATGATGGAAAGAACCGGCACTGGTCACATGTGCTTCTGTGAGGAGGATATGTGCAATCATGTCTCCCCGATCTCGTGTTCGAATCCTGTACTCCTGATGATCCTGTCGACCATCCTTGTACTACGCTCGGGCATTTTAGGGGTCCCAGCTTGCTTTGTAGAACGTTGCAATGGTCACATTGTATAACACTGATTCATTCGATTCACCTGCAGTGGTTCTTGGATCATATCCACATAGACGTTTAGTTTTTAGTCGGCGACATGAACTCTCTGTCGGGAAGAGCGATCCTCAGCACTCGGATGCACTTTCAACTCAAACGAACTACAGTTTTCTTTCGATGTAAGAGGACCACGTTCTCTTCTCAATAAGAACATCTCTGTCATCCCCTCTTCTCGTTTAGAAGTTGTCCCAAGGGGGTATGTCATATTCTAGCCTTCCAACGCAAGATATCCACCAGTTATCTTTAGGCTTGCTCGGGTATAAAGTGAACAGCCGCCTAGGTACCCTCATTAGCAATACGTCGAAAGCCGTATCCCGAGTTCGTCAACTTATAGCGAAAGAAAACTGTATTTTCCTTCTACGACAATAGAACGTCAGAGGCAAAATGGCCGCGAACTTCAAAGAGGAGGAGAAGAAGCACCAACAGATTAAACTGGATCAGAAAAATGTCATTCTAAAAGAGGATTCAGACATTGGAAAGTCTTCTCCTGCTCTTTCGAAGAGCTGGCACTTTGCGAATCGCTCGTTCCGACACTCACCTACACCCACACACACACACACACACACACACACTCTTAATCTTTTTCTCTCTATCTTTCTCTCATT
Source organism: Lasioglossum leucozonium (assembly GCA_028454225.1). Lineage (NCBI taxonomy): Eukaryota > Metazoa > Arthropoda > Insecta > Hymenoptera > Halictidae > Lasioglossum > Lasioglossum leucozonium. Next base: position 9,261,862 of record CM052216.1, on the reverse strand, counting down.
CTCAGGCATAGAAAGTAGCAAGAGATCCCAATCGTGTTCTGTGTAGACAAATCATCCGACTCTCGATCACCGTTACACGATTTCACCTTGTATTTGGTCGCTACCCGAGAGAACACCGTTCGGCATTGCTGCGATGAGCTCGTGACATGTGCACTTGGAAAAGAATTTCAGTTTGTCCCCTGTCGGAACATGCACCCACGATATTCGTTCCTCGGACTCTCGTCTGTCTTGCACGAAGCTAGCACGTTAGCCCCTCGCGATGTCACCGATTAGTCTTGGCACTAGGAGACTGCTAGGGGCTAAACCAAAACCGAATCCCTTTCCCTAATTAACGCGATTCGAACGAAATCTTGTCGAGAGTTCAGCTGAAAATTGGTAGCGAAGTGAGGTGTCAAGCTCCAACTGTCAGGAAGCTCTGCCACTACGTCTACGACGGGTTGCTATTTGACAAAGTGATTCTGCATGGTTTTCACGACACTACCTCCTTCTTACATTCATTGTATTTCTCGGTGCAACCTTTTTTCTGATTCTCATTATGCATCTCCGCGCAATCACTTTGGCCGTAGCTTCATCGGATAGAGGTACCCTGGATACCAAGACCAAGTTAGACAAAGTAGAGTTCTTACCCGCTTAACGGCACCCTCGTTCCGTACCAGTTCCGTCACGCCTCCAAGCCATCATAGAACACGAAACTACGCGCATAGGTATATAATGAACACTCGCGGAACGTTGTTCCACCATTGCAAGTCCTAGGAGAGTCTGTAGTTCTGTACTCACGTTAGCTAGCTCTCATGTGCGAAGCCATTTTGTGGAAATTTTTCCAAGTGACGAAGGATAACCGAGTGTGGACACAAAGAGATGCGACTGACATGGTCGAGAACAGTCGCTCCGATGCATAGAAGTCGATTGTTGGGAGGGCGAGAGGGCATTCGGGTGCCATTTTTCCGTAAGTTTAACACGCTGTAGCGTTGGACTAGTAGAAAATTTGATACGCCGTACGTTTGTATTATCGAAAAGTACCAATCAGCGTGAACGTCACGCAATTTGTTGCTTTCAAAGTGCTAGATACGCGGTGATCACTTTAATATATCGACATTGTAAATACTCGTTCACTGAACGTAGCATCGACGAGGTAGCGCTAATTTCTAACGAGACGGAAATTTCGATTCCCGAGCTGAGGGTAAAACGACATTCGACGTCTATGCACAAATTTTGGTTCGATCGAAACCGTTTTGCTATTTGCCTTTTTACTATTCGATGTATCTTAGTAGAAGTCTCTCTTTCTCTCGGTGTTGCTTTACCGTTCATTGTTCTTCGTCACTGAAACGTCTTGTCAACGTCAATCATTCGCCATCATTGGTGGGACACCGGTGTTTTTTGCGCATATTGCACACGAAGAGAGCGAAACGGGGGAAAAACGGGAATGATACCACTCAGCTTATGGTAGTCTACGGTCAGACCGCATGGTTTCGGTCGATATCGACGACAACGCCATCGACGGCAACCGACGAGCATCGACAACAGCATTTTCGTGTTCTACGTTTCGAGTTCACTTACCCACGTGCCCTTCGAAAGATTGCGAGACACGATTCGAATTAGACAGACAACCATTTCACGTGTTTTATGTGAGAAATATCTACTTGCAGAATTCAGGGCTAAACTTCACTTGAGGAAACCAAAAATTTTCAACTTTTAAAATCGTAATCTTGTAGATTTTGACGAGAAAATTCCGAAAATTCAAGTTTTAATGTTAGGAATCCACTAGTTCAAAAGTAAAGTTGAACGATTTTAAGCGTTTTTGACGGTTGAGGGCGCCGCCATATTAATATGTTCTCGGACATCGACCAATGAGCGGACCCGCGAAAAGGTTGGTCAGGGTTTGGTTCGTGTGAAAGAAATCTACATTATCAACATCGCCGCCTGCTTATGGTGCCATCTAGCGGATGCGTTCGTTAGACGACGCGCGACACTCACTTAGGCAAAACGCTGAAAATCGCTGAACCTTAAACACACATCATTCTTGAACTATTGAATTCCTAACATTGAAACCAGGATTTTCGGCGTTATCTCGTCAAAATGTGCAGGATTACATAAAATATGGTTAAAAATTCTTGATTTCCAGATGTGAAGTTTAACCACATTCGGTGATCTGGTGTGATCTTAATATAATCATTACAGTCTAAAAAAAAGTAAAATCTTGACATTTAATAAATGTTTAGTAAGGTCACACAATTTATTAAATATGTAGATTCTTTTTATGAATTTGTTTGACTATATTTGTCCATTTAATGGAAAAAAATAACATTGTTTTTTTAATAATATTGATTTCTCAGTTCAGAAGAATGGATATTTCACTTTTTTTCTGATAAAATTTCAGCAATGTGAAAAGTTGTCCAACACCAATAAACAATCATGATTGGAAAGAGATCTTACGACTGTGCGCGTGGGGTCCGTGTACTACAGTAGTGTTAGCGAGTTCTACAATCACGTATTTAGCAGGAGTGTGTTCACAAGTAGAAAGGAGCTACTCTGAGTGCATGGATTGTAGCACCTTCGGTATAGTGTGTTCAAAGCGGGTGACAGAGGAACATTTCAACTGCATTCAAGCCAGCATAACTTCGAGTCGAACTTTACAAAAGCTACTTCGGTATCGTTCAAATTCTGCTTGTAGCTAAACTAAGACAAGACGAATATTTCTCTGTCCGCGATGTTTACGTCTCCGTGCAGCAACACCTTGCATGACACTTGCATGGATACTAGTACTTTTGCGAAAAATGTAGAGCTCCATGTTCGTAGCCGTCGTTCGAGGCGAAACAGTCTTCCAAGCTAAACGAAAAAAAGACAAGATGATCCGATTGCTGTCACTTGAGCATCACGATTCCCAAGTGAATCTAAAAATCATGAAGTTTCCAAAGAGTTCACAAAGAGGACATTTCTTTGAGTTTTGTAATTGAAAAAGGAACCCTGTTTCCCACCCGAAAGATCTGGCTTGAGACACAGGTGACCCGAACACGAAACCTTCCACCCCGACGAATGCAACGCGAGGCAGATCGAATTAATATAAAGCACATACGTGGGCCTTCAGCTTCGAACGTGCCACGCCACCCGGGTCTCGACAGAGGTCCCTGGCTTTCTCAAGCTTTGAAAGGCGACCGCGGAATTTCTCAATCTCGCTCTATCATTCTCTGGGCACGCTAACAAACGAGGTACTCGATCGCAAGAAGATGACGTCGACTCGCTCGAGAGTGCTTTCGATCACGCGACTCAAGACGATCATCTGTAGATCGTGCGGCTGGCACGGCCAAGTTGAACGCGCATGTCCTCACAGAGAGGCTTCCTGGCGAAGCTTCTTGCCAAACAAGCTTCGGTGCTTGCGAGATAAAGCGAGCTAACCGGTGTTTCTCTGGCAAGCCATGCGGCTCGTGTCGCGTCATTTGTTCATTGTCGCACGCGCAGCTGCGAGGCTACGCGTTTCTGACTCCTCTCTAGCAATTTCTCGCAACCATCCTACATACTCTCGAGCCCCAGTTTTGTCGTTGGTCGATGGTCCCTCCAGTCGCTGGTGTGCTCCTTGGAGGAGTCTCCAAAGAAAACTCCAAGTCGTTAAAGTCCTTGGAGGAGTCTCGAAAGAAGATTCCGAGTAGCTAAAGTCCTTGGAGGAGTCTCTAAAGAAGACTAAGTCTCTAAAGATATTTGAAGTTTGTTACCCAAGTTAGCTTAATCTCTAACCCAGCTCATCATTCGGTACCTTTGTTATTGAGCACAGTGAGCACAGCAGTGGCAGGGGCATTGCAACGTCAAACGGTATCAGCATGTGACATGGGCGAATCTCATTTCTGAGTCTGGCCTCGCAGCTGAAAAGAATCCACGTAATGCTACCGATACGAGTACCATGCGAAGTAACGGCGGATGTGCTGAGACGAATCTTAAGCAACTCGATCTTGCATGAGCCGGACCTGACGCCAAACATATCAAACCATGTCAATTCGTTGAACGACAGCCCGGCTACGTCACATTCGCTCGTCAAAGATCGAAAATGCTTAGGGGGGTGGGGTCTTCGGTCGATACTCTTTAGTCCGCTTATCTACACGAAAACTCATTATATAGATATCCAAGTGCTTGCATATTGATCAAAGGATCGAAGGAGATCGTTGATATTGATGTACATTTCTGTCTGTTGAGAACTCGATGTTACTTGCGCCGAGATGTCCGGTACCTATGTACGACACGCTCTATATTTACACATTTTATCTCGCTGTTAACGAACGTTTTTGCGCATACTGAATGGTGTATGATCGATATTTTACGATGCAAGTGTCAAGATATATAACCCCTCTGTATTTACGTGTCAGTGTGTGTAACCGAATTTTGTATGCCGTTGCCCCCGGACTGTTGATTTTCTCGCCTTTATATTGATTAATTCTTCGTTAGTGTCATTCTGGTTGATCTATTTTTTCTTTTTTTTTTTATTTTTTGAGAGGTGTCCAGAGTGGTGTTCCGGTTAGCATGAGATGATGTTTCGATAGTCAAGTAGCGTTTTGAACAGCACGTAATATACATATATATCTCTCGTTGTTCCCCAATTCTGCTCGGAGAACGGACACGATTTTACTTTTTACAAAGTTTTCGGTGTGTTGTCGACATAGCTTCTATACAATAATTTTCCACTTGGTTCTACACGGACTTGGTTTTCGTTGTTTTAACGAACAAAGCAATAAGGATTCGACAGGACAGACGTCTAGCTCGTAAGGAATCGCAGGAACGTGTCTCAGGTTTTCTATTCCGTTCTATCATAGTCGATCAACCCTCTGTGAGCTTGAATTGGCAAACACGATTAAATTCAACGACACGCACTCGTCCCTGTTCTAACGCTTTAGCTTTCCGACGCTTCGCCGACTTTCGCGCTGCAAAAGGTTCACTTTTGATTACCTCGATCAAATGCTGCAGCTTGATTGCTGTATACAAGGTGGTCCACACAGTTTAGACACCATGAATGTTTCCGTTGGCTACACGGTACCTTCGGTAACCAGAAATTCTTTCCACTTGCTTACGTAATCCTGTAGATTTTAGTAAGCAAATGCCAAAAATCCAAGTTTCAACCATAGGAGATCAGTGGTTCAAAAGTTATGCGTGTTTAAAGTAGGTCGATTTCAAGCCTCTTCGATGGGTGAAGGCGATGCCATATTGGTATGTACGCGAAATCGGTGTGGTGGAAATCTACGCTATCGACATCGCCGCGTGTTTGTGCTGCCATCTAGCAGCTCCGCACGTTACACTACTCCGCTCGTTAGAGTACATACCAATATGGCGGCGTCCTTAGCTGCCAAAAACGCTGAAAATCGCTCAAGTTTAAATACGCATAACTTTTGAACTAGTTCATTCCTAACATTCAGACTTGAATTTTCGGCACATCTTCGTCATCATCTTCAGGACTACATTAAAACAAGTTAAAAACTTGAATAAATCTCAAGAAATGATGCATACAAAACTGGCTTGGTATAGAGGGGGAAATATTGTGATGTAAACACTTTGTATTCGCGGGAAGGCGTTTCAGAGGTTCCAAGGTCACCTCCATTTCTTCAATTAGCATGACCTACCTATTGTGTCGAGTATCGAATTTTGCGTATAAATGTATTGACCTTCATATGACCTTAACAAAATATTATCAAGATAATTATAAAACGTACCTATTATTTGGGAGCTAGTAGTTATGTATCAAAGAACACCGATGATGTTGATAACTGCGAAAGAAATTACCTTGGGAGAAAAAATGTTCTTGTCAGACATTGACACCATGCACATTACGTAAGAAATAATTTGTGCATCACAATAACCTGAAGAGATATTTAGCTGGTCTTACTTAAATGCATCACATAGTATTAGGTTTGGGAAGTCATTCCATATGAAGAAATCAAGGTGAATTTTTGGAACGCCTTCGCACACATAAAATATGTTTACATCACAATATTCCCCCCTCTATATCATGCTACTTTTGTATACAGCGAGTCTCAAAAAATGTTGTAGTGATTCCTGAGATCATTTGAAACAACTTTTTCCTTTGTAAAAATATTCTCCGCGGCTTTGTTGAAAATTTATGAATGAAAACACACGGGCCAATCGACGCGCGGCTATAGCAGAGCGCTATTGGCCGAACCGGAGTCCGGCCGCTGGTAGCCACGCTCTGATTGGCCCGTGCTTTTTCGTTAATAACTCGTTAACGAAGCCGCGGAGAAGATTTTCGCAAAGGAGAAAGTTGTTTCAAATGATCTGAGGAATCATTGCATACAGTTTCTTAATATTATTACAAGTGACGGAAATATTCTGGATGTGCAGGTTGACCACCCTGCATACATGTACAAATATATATCTGTCCGTACGTTTATTCAATCAAACGTGTCCTGCTTTGTCTACAGTAGAAAAAGAAGAAGAAAATAACACATTGAGGAGCGTTAAAATCGCAAGTGATAGAGTGAAATAATTTTACTTAATGCACATATCGTCGCCGCGGCGGAAGTTGATAATTTCTCGATAACGATAACGAGAGGCCGACACGATCACCAAGTAAGCGCTACTTAATGAGAAGCGTAGTGGTAAGAGAGATGCAGAATCGAGCACATGCGAACGAACACCCGGTGTATGTGTGTGTAATCTTTCGGAATGAAAGTTGTTGGCGAAGAATTGTTTGCCCTGGCGTATATTTATTAATTTTTTACCAGACGTAGTACAATGGTGACGATACCAGATTATGGACTAATGTTAAGGAGTGCTTAGGTAGAGTATGTACGAGAGGAACGGTGGCCATTGATCGCGTAAATGTCGAGCACAGGGTATTCGGAAAGCACCCATCTGTGGTGCACACGAGGTTCTGGTTGGATGAACGTCCCGAGGCATGGGTAATAATAAATGTTTTTAAAATTCCGAGTACCTAAGACGAATCGCCCAGATTTTAAGACTGTTACATTCCCTATTGTGGTTCGTATATTAATGATAAAATTTTGACCAAGCTAGGTCGATACCAAGGTTTTGAGCCGTCAACGATGGATAATTTTATTAATGTTTTATTGTCGGAAGGTCGTCTGTAAATTTGGCTAATGTTGAGCCCGCCATTACCCATGCAAGCCTGTGAAGCACTGAACAGGTCTTCCGGTAGGTCTGTTCACGGCAGAGTCGCCAGATCAAGGGAAAAAGTTTCTCCCTCTCTGCCAGTACCGCGTTAGTCACGTGCCGGGCGGAAGAGTGGGGGAATAACGTCGTAGAAGGGGAAGGTAGAGTGGGGATGCAGCGTCACGTGACTAGGCGGACACGTGGGGGAACAGCGTCGTGGAAGGGGAAACTGGAGTGGGAATACAGCATCACGTGACCGGACGGAAGCGTGGGGGAACAACATCGTAGAATGGGAAGCAGGAGTGGGGAGACAAGTGTTAATCTGGCGACTCTGGTTCACAGTTGTTTCGGTTAAAAGTGTTGAGGTAACCTTTTCATGAACGTTGGACGTGTTCAGTGTTGAGTACAAGCGAACGTAACCGAGGGCATGTTGTAATTTAATGATTGTTGTTACTACCGACGGTGGTGTGTCGAGTCTCGGACCTCAGCGGGAGTACGTTGTACCAACGCAAATTGATTGTTAACGCGAATATAATAGACTACCAGATGAAAAAAAAGTGATACTTTGTTGACTTACCTCAATGCAAATATACGATGGATGTGTACACACACACACACACACAAACACACACATTTCCCCCCACCCTTCAAATATCTCTCTACGTCATTTCGCGGACAAGCCGAAATAATATTTTCGTCACGCGAATTATGAGAAGAATCAGAACAAAAGGAATATATTATAAGAGGAATTATAAAAATATCATAGTTATTGTTAAGTGTATTCGTCGAATACTGAAGCGGAGATAATCGAGGGCCTAGATTGGCCTGGCAAATTGACATGTCATATCGTGATTCGCAATAAAGTTTATATGTCATTGAACGCGTCACGTGTATTTCACCTAAACACCGATATACTGAAACAACCTACATATATAATACGATTTATTATATAGCTCAGTGACGATTTAATCTAACACAAACTAAGTAAGATTTTTTATTGTAGATTTGCTCTATAATTTTGTTTTGGAAACATGTTTTTAATGCAAAATGAAATGATGTGCAATAGTTTAGCTCATTCCGATTTGACCGATATTCGGAAAATTTGTAACTTTTTAAGAAGCAATCCTGTAGATTTTGACGAGAAAATACCAAAAATTCAAGTTTTAATGTAAGGATGTCGCCGTATTGGTCTGTACTCAGACGTCATCCAATGTGCGGAACCGCGGAGATTAGTCAGGGTTTGCTTGATGTGGGGGAAATCTATGTTATCGACATCACCGCGTGCTTGTGTTGCCATCTACAGGCTACGTTCATTAGACCACGCGCAAAGCTTACTACATACTGTGACGTTGCAAAATTGCCACGTCCCTTCCCCGAAGAATAACGCGCCTTCCGTAAGCGGGAAAGCAAGGACCGGACTATACGCGGCCACGAGACAACACGGTCGGAACGATTGCGAGAGCGCTCCCCGGGAAAATAATAGATCATCCGCCCAAAAATTAACACTTTCCGCGCACGCCGAGAACGGCTAATTTTCAGCTAGACAAACCGAGGGCATCACCGGCCTCGCATGGGGTCCTCGACGATGCGGACGCGCAAGGGAACACCGACCTGATTGTAGGACTCGACGGCGAAAAACGAGGAGGAGGACTACCACCACACACGGGCCAAACAACCCGGAGGCGTCGATGCGGGACGAGAACCCCTTTCGCGATCGACAGATCCTTTCGCGGTCCTGCCGCCGCCTCATCCCGTCTAAAATGGGGTTCTAGCGAGGGTGGTGCCGGTGATACCACAATCCCGTAGCCGCGAGATCCGGGCGATAGAAAATGTCGCGAATAGGCACGGTTCCCGAAAAGGACACGCCGAGGTACGGTCCTCTGCCCCGGGATGTCGCGCGCGAAGACGGGCCGTAAGACAATTGGGCAGGCGGCGAGAGTAGGGGGAAACTAGGATCGACGCGTCACGTATCGAAAATCGAAGGATCATTGTCGCGCATACTCCCGTTTAGGACGGACCTTGTCTAAATACCGTGAGACTAACGTTCGAATACCGTGCCGGTGCCTAGTGAAAGAGGACGAGCTTCCGCCAGGCCGAATTGCCGGAGCCCCCGAGTCCCGGATTACCGGACGATAGCCGTTAGGAAGTGTACGAGGAGTAACGGTGAGTCGACCAGTGGTCCTTCCATTAGATTTCGTAGCGTGGTCCTGTCAAATCTCGCGCGGAGACGAAACGCCTCTCGGTTCGTCTTCGAATTCGAATACCGAGGCGCTTCTCGCCTCGGTTCGCGGCTCACGTCCTTGCTGGGGCGTTGTGAGAATAATCGAGAGTCCCCGTCCTCGCTGCCGGGAATTTTCCTCGAGGGGGAGCGCATCGCGAATCGGGAATGGTTTCGTTTCGCGTGTAGAATGGTCTCGTTTCGCGTGTAGAAAGGTTTCGTTCGCGTGTAAGAAAATCGTTAGCACGCCGAATTTCGCGTTCTCGTAGGACGTGCACGTTAGACACGCTACCGACGGGGTTTCGAGTACCGCGGGAACGTCCGCGACAGTCCGAAAACCGCGTCGAACATCTCGCGGAATACCGAAATATTCCGCGACTGCGTTTTCGTAATCGCTGCGCTTGCGACGGTCATCTCCGCATCTCCTGTACAAAGAGCGCGGGATCTCGGGGCGGCCACGTGGCCGCGCGCCTGGAATTTTATTGTGTCGTCGACGAATAAAAATTATCGAGCCTAAAGCGTAGTTAATTACTATCCGGTGAAATCCGCCTTGCCGCGAAGGTTGTCCCCGCTATTCCCGTGTCCGAGTATCCCGGCCCATCGCGTTCCAGTATCACCCGTATCTTCCGCGTCTCCGACACTCGGATTCGGCTTTCCCGAATCCGAAATCGTTTTCGCGTGTCGCGTGGCACGTTTCCCGTGCCTGGCGCCCGTGACAGAGTTCGTTTCGACCCGTCGGAAGATCGCGTTTGTCCCGGGTGGACCGCGTACGCGCGGCCGTGCACGGCCCGGCCTCAACGCCTGTAAAAACCCGGAGACGATTCACGTTTTCCTCGCCGTGCGAAGCGCGGAAAAAGAATCGTCGTGACACTG
>CM052216.1:9219535-9250327 GCA_028454225.1 Lasioglossum leucozonium | reverse complement strand
AAACGCCGAGTACCGAGTCGATAAGCTGAAATACCGTGCCGTTAGTGAGTTGTGCCGACTGGGGAAAATACGCTAGGCCGTAACAGAACCACGAGGAGTCCCGAATTACCGGACTACAGAGACCCGGAATTATAAAGCAGTAACGGTGAGTCGACCAGTGGTCCTTCCATTAGATTTCGTAGCGTGGTCCTGTAAAATCTCGCGCGGAGACGAAACGCCTCTCGTTTCGTCTTCGAATTCGAATACCGAGGCGCTTCCCACCTCGGTTCGCGGCTCACGTCCTTGCTGGGGCGTTTTGAGAATAATCGAGAGTCCTCGTCCACGCTGCGGGGAATTTTCCTCGAGGGGGAGCGCATCGCTAATCGGGAATGGTTTCGTTTCGCATGTAGAATGGTCTCGTTTCGCGTGTAGAAAGGTTTCGTTCGCGTGCAAGAAAATCGTTAGCACGCCGAATTTCGCGTTCTCGTCGGACGTGCACGTTAGACACGCTACCGACGGGATTTCGAGTACCGCGGGAACGTCCGCGACAGTCCGAAAACCGCGTCGAACATCTCGCGGAATACCGAAATATTCCGCGACTGCGTTTTCGTAATCGCTGCGCTTGCGACGGTCATCTCCGCATCTCCTGTACAAAGAGCGCGGGCTCTCGGGGCGGCCACGTGGCCGCGCGCCTGTAATTTTATTTTGTCGTCGACGAATAAAACTATCGAGCCTAAAGCGTAGTTAATTACTCTCCGGTGAAATCCGCCTTGCCGCGAAGGTTGTCCCCGCTATTCCCGTGTCCGAGTATCCCGGCCCGTCGCGTTCCAACATCACCCGTATCTTCCGCGTCTCCGACACTCGGATTCGGCTTTCCCGAATCCGAAATCGTTTTCGCGTGTCGCGTGGCACGTTTCCCGTGCCTGGCGCTCGTGACAGAGTTCGTTTAGACCCGTCGGAAGATCGCGTTTGTCCCGGGTGGACCGTGTACGCGCGGCCGTGCACGGCCCGGCCTCAGCGCCTGTAAAAACCCGGAGACGATTCACGTTTTCCTCGCCGTGCGAAGCGCGGAAAAAAGAATCGTCGTGACAATACCAACATAGTGGCGCTCTTACATCTCAAAAATACTTTACATACACATAACTTTTGAACTAGAGAATTCCTAACATGAAAATTTAGATTTTCGGCATTTTCTCATGAAAAACTACAGAATTATATTTTTAAAAAGTTAAATATTTTTGTGTTTCTTCAGGTGAAGTTCAGCCCACCTAGTTATTCATCGACTGATAAAACCAAAGCACAATTTTCCTCGTTTCGAGCATGAATAAAGCCGAAATTAGGAATATTGCGCAAACTCGCATGACGTATACGTCGTATAAAAACTCAGGAGTTTGAAAATAAGGGATGAGACAGTGCGACAGTAACTTTAGATTTATTCTCGTAGCTTGTTACTCTCGTTCCAACAATAATCATCGCCGAGACCGCGAATCGTCGCGCTTAATCTGAACAACATTGAATCCATCGAATCGAAGCAGACGAGGGAACGCGATGAATTGTAACCTGAATTATATTATTATAATTATTCGACTAGTTGTCTTCTTTTGCCATGCAGTGGCCACATTTACTGCAGAAACCCGCGCCCCCTTCGTTGTTTTTCTTTTCTTTGCCGAGATCCCCGCGTCGCTCCTGCGCGATCGAGAAATCGCCGGTGTACGATCGATGGCAAATGGCGCCTATTGTTTCGCTCCTCGGCAGAGTCGCCTCTGTCACGATCATGGACGCTAAGTCGTTCGTGCAATCTTGAAGACCGACACGGATGGAACCGTTCACCGCGCCGTGATCCGAACGAGTTTTAGAGTTTTGCTTTCGTAACTGTTTCTCCGCCATTGAAGCTTCCTGCGAATTCTGTTGGGTCGTCGGGCTTTCGCCAGAAGCATCTGGTTGAATTTCAAAATTATCATTCGGTGAATCTTTAATCAAACTGCGATTTACTTCGGTACTGTTTTATATGAACAGGTACGACTTAATACGTGAAGAGATACGGGTAGATTATTGATATTTATTGTTGTTGCTTGCCATTAGTGGATTGAGTCGCGTCGGATCCTGTCTCGTTAGTACCGCAAGTGTCCTCGTCCTCCTTCAACGGTAATTCGGAGGACACATCGATAGCTGGACGACAGCAGGCGTATCCCTGTAACGTGGACAATATGATTTGTTCATTCATTCAATATAAATACAAATGCATCGCAGAGTAATTGGGTTAATACTCCGTTAACGGGACCACCAATTTTTTACATTTCTTCATATAATCCCGTATATTTTGACGAGAAAATGCCCAAAATCCAAGATTCATTCCTAGGAATTCAATGGTTCAAAAGTCATGCGTGTTTGAAGTTCAGCGATATTCACCGTTTTTCAAAGATAAGGACGCCACCATGTTGGTATGTAGTGATCGCCGCGCGTCGTTTAACAAGCGCAGCCGCTAGGTGGCACTACAAGCACGTGCTGATGTCGATAAGGTAGATTTCCGAGCGTAACCGGGCAGTCCTAACGGCCGGCAGCACCAACTAACTTGGACTATACCTTCTCTTTGAGATCTTGTATATGATCCTGTATACAGAGTGTCCCAAAACTCCCTCAACTCCCGGAAATGGGAGGTTCCTGAGGTCATTTGAAACGACATTTTCCTGTTGCAAAATGTCAGCTGAGGCTTCGTTTGGGAGTTATTAACGAAAAATACGGACCAATCAGAGCGCGAGCTAGACGCGAATTGTCTGGCGCGCCGGCTGTATCTACTACCGCCAGCGTAGCGGCCCGCCGCGTCGCGACGAAGAAATGAACAAGAGAAGCAGAGCAGAAATTGATTGAATTAATTATTGTAAAAACTCACAAAATTTATCCGTAAATCCATTTGTTACTTCGAAATGAGGGTAACTGGTGCTCTCGGTGACGAACTGCACGGCTGATCTCAGGTATACGGCAGTACCGAACGGTGAGGGACGTACTGTTCCGGACCTCCACTTTCATTGTTCAAATGATAAATAAATCGTATGTTTCCTTCACACAGATGTCATGAAATTTTTCCACACTCGCGATCACTGTTCACATTTGTCAACAAATAGTGAACTTGTATTGCAGCACAAATCACAATAAACAGGTAATGCGATCAGTTGACTGCGGATTCCTCCTTTGGGTCGCCAGTGAGATGAAAATGTTTATCAAATTAATGAAGAGGATTAATAAATTGGTTGTTGCACGACATTGAGCCTGCCTATTCGTTAAAATCCACAAGGGCATTACTAATATCCGCCCTATGGAATTATCGAGCAGAAGGGATCAATGTCCTTTCACTTTTTAACTGGTCCCACATAAGTAATTTTCTTGAGATCGCATGAAGTGGTATCCAATGTGTCCATAAATGTTCAATTGAATCTTCACAAGTGTTCACAAAAATTCACCACATATACATATTCAGAATGCGTACCGGAATCGCGCACAACTAATTCGCGTTTGATGCACGTTAATTTAACTTTTACACACGAATAATTAATGTGAAGTCTTTGAGTGTACCGACATAAAAAACATCGTAATTTAACGTTTTAAGAAAATGGAGTTTTACCAGAGGAAGCGTCTGCACACGTTTGCATTCGTGTGTACACTGATTCAATACAGCTGACGAGACCAATGTACGAGAACAGTGTACCCTTGTATAACTCCATTTTCTTAAAACGTTGAATTAAGGTGTTTTTTATGTGGATACTTTCGAAGACTTCATATTAATTATTTCAATATTTTATGTTTCGTATGTGAAAGTTAAATTCTTGTGTATCGAATGCGAATTAGTTGTGCGCGATTCCATTCATCATTTATAATTATTTATATGTAATTACTTATTACTTTCTCTTTAAATGAGAGGACACTGATCCCTTCTGCTCGATAATTCCATAGGGCGGATATTAGTAATGCCCTTGTGGATTTTAACGAATAGGCAGGCTCAATGTCGTGCAACAACCAATTTATTAATCCTCTTCATTAATTTGATAAACATTTTCACCTCACTGACGACCCAAAGGAGGTATCAGCAGTCAACTGATCGCATTACCTGTTTATTGTGATTCATGCTGCAAAACAAGTGATATTAGAATTATTATTAGTGAATAGCTATTTGTTGACAAATGTGAACAGTGATCGCGAGTGTGGAAAAATTTTATGACATCTGTGTGAAGGAAACATACGATTTATTTATCATTTGAACAATGAAAGTGGAGGTCCGGAACAGCTGTGCAGTTCGTTGACCTGGCCGTACGTCCCTCACCGTTCGGCACTGCCGTATACCTGAGATCAGCTGTGCAGTTGGTCACCGAGAGCACCAGTTACCCTCAGTTCGAAGTAACAAATGGATTTACGGATAAATTATGTGAGTTTTTACAATAATTAATTCAATCAATTTCTGCTCTGCTTCTCTTGTTCATTTCTTCGTCGCGGCGCGGCGGACCGCTACGCTGGCGGTAGTAGATACAGCCGGCGCGCCAGACAATTCGCGCAGACTAGCTCGCGCTCTGATTGGTCCGTGTTTTTCGTTAATAACTTCCAAACGAAGCCCCAGCTGACATTTTGCAACAGGAAAATGTCGTTTCAAATGACCTCAGGAACCTCCCATTTCCGGGAGTTGAGGGAGTTTTGGGATCCCCTGTATATTAATTACTATTCGATGACAGCTTATTCCAGAACAAAGTGCACATCTCAAGGATAGCCGCTGTACATTATAGACAGCGTCGCGTGCTTGTGTTGCCATCTAGCGGTACCGCTCGTTAGGCGACGAGCGAAACTCACTACGCACCAACATGGCGGCCCCCTTACCTGTCAGAATGGTGAAAATCACTGAACTTTAAACACGCATAACTGTTGACCTACTGAATTCCTAGGATTAAAACTTGGATTTTCGGTATTTTCTCATCAAAATCTACGAGATCATATAGAAGAAAGTCCTATATTTGTGGTCCCACCACTCGAACAGCAGTCAGGAGTTGTTTTAATTGTAATACTCTGTTCAGATAACTGCTAAATCATTATTTGTTCTCAAACATCTGGATTGCAGTCAACATCTAACGAACTGTACTGACACAGGGTTGGACAAATTTTCTTTCAAATATAAAATAGTCACGTTTAATGTCCCGTGGTTCTATTGTTAAGTATACAATTTTATATGTATAGGAAAATTTTCATTTTGCTACCTGTACGAGGTCCATACGCGAGTCCAAAGAGAATTGCTTCCCTGACATAAGTATTCCTCGAATGCGGCGTCGCATAGCTGTAATTACAAAAGAATAGATTTTTAAAAATTGTAGTCTTGCATGTTCTAGATCAGGCCTGGGCAACATGCGGCTCGCGAGCCGCAGACGTCTGCCCTCCCTACTCCTGGGACCTCCGCACTCCTCTGGAGAGTAGGAGGGGGTTGGTGAGATTAGGAATGTGTATATAGGAGGCCGTATCATCGCAGTCACTCGAGACGAAGCACGGTAGGGGCAATATGAAATAATTGATAGTGGGGGAACCGATACACTGGCAGTGGGGGAACCGGTACACTGGTAGTGGGGGGAACAGATACGCTGGTAGAAGGAGTGGTGAAGCGACAGGGAGGAAGAAGTTGCCCGGCCTGTTCTAGAAAAGTGGAATTGCAATATTTCTCGCTTACGAGACGGGACGGGATGTCGCATAATTAAAGATCATTTTCTCATCGTTTACCTGGACTATCTCTGGCTTCCAGTCGCAATTGACCCCAAGCCTTCGCGCATTCTTCGAACACGTCGGCCGTATCGTAAATGGCAGCGAAGCTGCCGTTCACTATTTTGGGCGACATCGGTGAATTGGCTAACAGCAAGCTCGAGCCGAAGTTTTCATTTTTCTCTCGAGTGTCTGAAAATTTTTAATTGCAATTATTGCTCCCCGCCGATGGTCTAACCACGGCACACACACACACGCTGATTGAATTGTATATTGCAAACGAAATCATAGATCAAAGGACACATAACAATAAAGCAAGTAACTGGAAACTCGTCTTACCTGAGCTTTCTGTACTCCAAACATTTTTGGAACATGCATTTTTACGGAACAAACAAAAAGAAAGAAGTAAAACAATACGATTAATACGAAATAAAACTGTTTGTTATTGGCGACGCAAACTTTTTCAATTTTGATCGGAAACCTAAACGGATAACAGGGCAAAATGAAAAGTTTAAATAATCAATTGTTATTTAGTATGAGGCGTATTATTCAATTTATGACACAGATCTGCATTCTCAAGGAAATATTAACGATTTCGAATTTTCACATATGTAAAAGTGTCATGCTAAACACTAGAGATGCACGATTAGGCGACTATTCAAAGTAAATTGGTGAAACAAAGATCGGCTGCCATACAATGTTGAATTTCATTCGCTGAGTAATAAACGTAAGAATGGGAGGAAATAAAACTTGGCTCGGTTTAAGAAGCTGAAACAGAATGTCACTTTTAATAATGGTGAATAAAGCTTATGGCTGCAAACTTTTTAGTAGAGCAGCGCGTAAAGTTTGTGCGCGTAACGTTTGCAGTCTTACTTCTAAGAATCGATCGTGTCAATGTGCAGAGTCGCCAGATTAAGGACTTGTGTCCCCACTCTACCTTTCCCTTCCACGACCCGGTCACATGACGCGGACCCCCACTCTACCTTCTCCTTCTACGACGCGGTCCCTCACTCTACTTTCCCCTTCTATGATGCTGTCTACTTCCACCATGTGATGCGGTCCTACACTCTACGTCCCCCTTCTACGACACTATTCCCCACCGCGGCCCGGTCACGCGACACGCTTCGTCTCTGTCGCGCATGTGTCACACTGGGAGAAGGAGGTTAACTATTTCTCCTGAATTCGTGCTCCCTCTCCTCATCTGGCGGCTCGGTTAATGCGGTTTAACTGATCTACACTTGGAATCTTCATTACCTGCGAGTGGAACTTTTGCTCGTACGGGAGATTTTGCAGTATCCCCGAGGATCTCGTTCGCTGTGTTGCGTATTTCTGCCCAGTCTCTTAATATATCCTCGTTGGTCGTGCTGAAAATAATATGAATGTAGAAGTTTGAAAGGATTACAAGTAAAACTGACAATTTCTAACGTAATGTATCAAATTCTATTATCAAATCTGTGGTTTACAGGACAGTTTGAAGGAGATTAAAATTTCTAGTTGCAGTGTTTTATCGATAAATGTCCCAAGTGTCTGGCCTATAATTCTCCCAAAATTATCCCGACTACAACGGGGTATACCCCGTGAGGGGCCCTGAAGCTAGAGAGGCTGCGGTCGTCGAGAAGTGTAACGTAATACGGGTTGGGTACGTCAGTGTGATACAGAGAGACCACTACTAATCCAGTGACAAAACTTGGTTGGTCAAAGTTCCATAAATAATAATGAGAAATGAAGAAGTTTTGTTATTGGATTTGTTATGTTTACACTGTTCGGCGACCGAGGCCCTCAGGCTTCGTTGTCCTGTTCTATGTTCGGCAGAAGTCAAAGAATAGTATCCCTGGCGGATAATTGTCCCTGGCTGGACCCGTGCTTTGGACAATTGTTGATAAAACACCGTATATGGTCGGTGGGTCATTCGATAGGACATCACGAAGAAACATACTGTGTAAAATTTCAACTCTATATCTCGATCGGGAGGGTAGTTATCTGAGAAGTGTCTAGCACTCAAATACATACTCTGCAAGCCGTTTCAGATTTTCAAATCGAAAATCCTGTTTGTAAAATATCAGAAACCTCCAAAAAACCGAAAAAATGTAGATTTCACATGGAAGCTCTAGAGCGACCACATCTATATTTTTATAGTCCCTATATATTGTTATAATTCATGAATTTTTTCAGATTTTACGGTTGGGTGTGTGATAGTAAAAAAATATGAAAACCGATTTTCTCGGCGTTTTTTCCGCGAACAACTAAAATTTGCCTTAAAATTGTTACGACCGTCCACCGTGTCAAATAGTGGGAGAACGTCACCTCCCACCTTAACGGAAGAAGAAGTGTAAGTTAGTAGCAGTCTGTTGCAATTGGAGGTTATTTTATAGTTAAAGAAGAGTAGTCATTGCGTTCACATTTAACTTTCCATTTTTTGGTTTAGTTAACTAAATTATTTTACCAAAATATTTAAATGTTATATGTTAGTTGAATCGTTAACGTACTTAGTGGAGGTGACGGTGAACCTAATCACATATTTCCCGTGTAAAGCAGCGGGCACGCAGTGCACGCGTCCCCTCGTGTTCATTTTCTTCAGCAACCGTTCCGTTAAAGTGTTCTCACCACGAAGACGGAAGACGACCATACCCAAGTGTCGCGTAGCCGGAATCTCGAAGCGTGCGTCTGCTAAAACTAGTGCCTCGAACTTTTGTGCCAGCCTGACGCCCTGTAATTAACATTTTCCTTCATCAGATCGACAAGTAAATCGAATTCCGGGCACACCGACGTGCTGTTCGTCAATCAGGAGATGACAGTGATTTCGACAATAATCATCCTCCCCCTGGGGTGCAGGGGGGGATCTCCGAGACTCCACTCTTGACGCCAGGCTGCTAGCCCACGTAACGTAAAAAGTTTGGCTAAAATGGGGTGCCTTGGTCACACCGTATAATTTCGCAAAATTTGTTATGACTTATTTTTTAAAAATGAATATATCACGTGTGAAAGTGTATACAGGAACTTCTACATTTTCTGAAATAGAAAGAAATGTTTCAAACAAAAGTTGTTTGGTTTCGAGGTGCCGATTGCATGGTGCACATAACTATTTTCAGGTGAAGGTGCTTAGGAGATTTGAAGGTCATCCTAGTTCTTTAAAATGGAAACACATGTTTCTGAACTCCTAGGTTTGTAGACCTTCGCAAGACGATTTTAACGATATAATCATGCAAGGTCATTCAAGGTCACTTAAGGCCAGAAATAAACTGTTTATTACATCTTCATTTTAATGTAGAATCCATGCACTATCCACCATTTTGAATAATCTGAAACCGTAACTTGTGGGCACCAGATACTTTGATATTTTGGAACACTGCATCCTATGCACATACTATACCTATGCCGGGTCTATAAGTATACATATATGGTCTAAGATCTCACCACTGGTTCCAGTTACATTAATACGCGCATTTGCTGTCGTTATTCGGCCAATTGCGGAAGACATGTGGTGCGGAGCAGGGGTATCACGTGGTCCCAACAAGTTTCTCACTGCCATCTCCCGATGGACGAATAGTAGACGCAATTCTACTGTTTTTAAAATAATAATCACATAATGTAGCATTGTGTGCACGGGAATAATTTCACTTTTTATTTTGTTTTAGATGGAACAAAACACATTTGAAAGAAATTTGTCGCTTTGAAATGAAAATATGAAATTGTAATATATCTTTGAACTTTATATCTAGAATTAGTCAAGACTGGTTGACTGATCGATTGAATAACAAACGACACGGCATTTAGTTTTTGAAGTTGATTTTTGAAATTAGTTGCTATGCGTAAATAAATTTTTTCGCGATCGAGAGAGAATATTCCAGTTTTAAAAGCATTAGAAGCGGGTTGCAAGTGTTCGTGGCGTTGTGTATACTTTTGAGCAAGAATACATGACGTAATAGAAACCTCGCGAATATGTTTCTGAAGGCCGGTGATTCCGTAATTTCTAATGACGAACCAGAGTTTCAGGGCTCTAAATCTCTTCGACAACGGGATTTGCCAGTGCTGAAACAGCGTTCAACAAATCGATTAATAACAACAACAACAACGAAACTTCGAACATTCGAAATATATTCGAGAACGTGTATCGAACGGTTAGTTACCATATAATCGATAGCAAGCCCTGCAAAATAAATAAGACGCCGTGTTTAATTGTATATTACGCTTGACCGAACGGAAGACGATCACTTAAGAACGTCACGAGAAAAAGTACCGGTGCTTATTTTACCTGAGTTTTCATGCTTCAGGTACAGCGGGTCCACGTTGAAAGTTCTGTGTAGCGCTTGGCTGCTTTTCACCCTAAAACAGCCGCCGCGTCGAAACGATCATTACCTAATTCTACGAACCAATACGTCGCATCGGTCTCTTCGATAAACACGTATTTGTCCAATCTTATTTTCTACAGTCGATTTCACTCGGAAACGCTACGGTGCAATACTACGGTGCAATAGAACCGCAAACGGAACCGCAGAAAAATCGTCTGTTTAATTATCGTCTATAAATGTACGACCAAACACAAGTAAATTATACCGGGTGATTCACGAGAAACAGAACACAACACCGTTAAGCTTGAAGAGAGAAGAGAATGCTGTGAAACTGTTAAAGAAGGCAAAAATGGAGGCAAATACGTAGAGGCTTCTACGATGGTATTCTGATTGGTAGCAGATTGATAACAGATTGGTAGCAGTTTGGTAGCAGATTGATAGCAGTTTGATAGCAGATTGGTAGCAGATTGGTAGTAGCTCTGTCGTGTACATGATATGACTCGCTAGCCGCAAGTCCCTGCTCTGGTATAATCTCCAACTGTATGAGTTGTGAGAAGAAGCATGCGTTCAAACGCGTCCCGGAAGAAAGGGTTTAGTGGGTAGGGGTGCGGCCGCTGTCATCTAAGCCGTTACCGAGTTCCACACTACCCCATGTCACGTGACTAATCCGGTACTGGCAGAGAGAGGGTAACTTCGCCCCTCAATTGGAGTTCCAACATTCTAAAGGTGGGTATATCCGGTGGGTTCTCATCCATGCTAAATGTGAATGCAGGTTCTCATCTATGCTAAATGTGGGTATAGGTCCCGATCGATGCTAAAAGTGTGTAATGAAAGGTGTGAAGTAAAATCTGATTACACCACACGATAATAACCAAAGCAAGGGTAGAGGTAAAATCTGACTACACCTTGTGATACTGATGAAATTATAGGTACGAGGCAAAGTCTGACTACATCACATATGGTAGAACTTATTCTCCGTTTAGAAGCCGTTTCACCATAAACGTATCTTGACTCCAACGTCGTTTAATTTTTTAGATTTGTGTCAATTATATACCAGGTGATACAGGAGAAACAGAACACGTATGTACGTAGCTCCGTTGCGATTGAAGATTGATGAAAACGTTAGCAAGAAAAGTTATACTGTTAAAGGAGGCAAATATGATATAAAAAAAAATGTTTTGACTGTGGTCGTTTTCAAGGTCTTTTGGACGACATCGATGATTTTTAACGGCACCTATGTTTTTAACTTGATTTAACTTCAGGGTAACCTTGAACCAGGGTGACCTTGAAATCAGAGTGATCTAGAAATCAGGGTAACCTTGAAATTAGCGTGACCTTGAAATCAGAGTGACCTTGAAATCAGAGTGACCCTGAAATCTCGGAAACGACTTCGTCCATATGAAAAATGTTCAAGTCACAATATTTCCCCCTCCATACCATGCCAGTTATGTGTACATACATTAATTTTTTAATATTATTACAAGTAACCTGTATTTCAAGACATATCTGATAAACTACCGCCAGGGTTTTAACAGAATTGAACTTCCATTTTCAGTGATCGAGCATCGCCATCAGAAAATAGAAATTTCCCTGTAATTTCTCGTTGGATGAGACGTTGTCAAAAGTCCGAATATGCCCGGCTAGCGGCAATCAACTGGTAATGATCAATTTATCGCGAAGTAATAAAGCGCTCGACGCACTCCGTACCGGGCGTTATCGGCTTTAAAAGACCCTTAAATATCATTCGGAAAGATTGTGAATTATGTCGGGGCGCGCGAACGGCTCGACGGAAATTGCGGGAAGAATGAAAAAACCGATTCTGCATCCGCAGGACGACCTACAAACCACGAGAGAAAGAGAGAGAGAGAGAGAGAGAGAGAGAGAGAGAGAGAGAGAGAGAGAGGGAGGGAGTCGGCAAAGTTTTGCCGGGACATGCGCATTTA
The DNA here is from genome assembly GCA_028454225.1 of Lasioglossum leucozonium. Classification (NCBI taxonomy): domain Eukaryota; kingdom Metazoa; phylum Arthropoda; class Insecta; order Hymenoptera; family Halictidae; genus Lasioglossum; species Lasioglossum leucozonium. The sequence continues at coordinate 9,238,392 of CM052216.1, read as the reverse complement.
CGAATTTTCTACGTGCCGGTATTATTTGTTATATCCGTCGATGAGAATCGTGAAACTCTTTATTGTCCGCCTCGAGACTCACCACATCGCGGTGCAATCGAAATGCACCATCAGCCATTTGCTAGGATTAAACGCTATCGAATCGGCGTATTCGATTCCTTGGAGCCAGCTGCGGAATTCGGGACACACGAACGCGCTGCCCGCGTACGCTGCGTCCACGTGCAGCCAGAGTCCATTGCCGACACCTATCCAACGCAGAACAAAGGCAATTGTCCGTCTGGTTAAAATAATCGGTTTCTGGTTTTTTATATTATAATTATTAAAATTACAATGAAGCTCTCGCTAGAAATGATTATACACATTTTTGTATCCAAGCACATATTGTAATAAAAATCACAGAAAATCTATTGTATAAATTCTATGATGTAATTTTTATAAGGCAACACATGTCAGCCATTTCTAGAGCCCGGGTTTTTGTCATTTGATATTATTAATACATATGTATATTTATACAGATATACTGGTATTATTTATAAATATATAGACAGTATTTTGATTTCACTGATATATATTTTGAATGTTATTTCAGAGACAATTTCTGGATAAACAATTAAACATTACTCTTTCAAATAATAAGTCCTACAATTTATTATTTCCCCAATTATTCGCATAGCTGCTTTTTCCTCCAATTAACCAAATGAGATACATATAATCAATTGAACGGCAATTAAATTGATTAATTAATTTAATTTTCGTATTAATTACTTAATGATAAAATTTTGTTATTTGAAAAATAGATTATTTCTGAAATAAGTTTAAAAAGAATTTGAAATAATAAATAGTAGATCCACATGAAATACTATTTCGAATAGTTATTTCCAGTATCTCCTAAGAAAATACTGTCCGAATTAATCATTTAAATGTGTTATGCGCAATCAACATTTATTTATGTATGAACAATTTGTTCGGAATCTTACACTTATTAACTTTTGCAATTACATTAAAAATGCATAATTTCCACATTTTTAATTATTAATAATAAAGTTCATTAACCAATGTGCAACAGAGTTTATTAGATGCTGTACGATATACTTTCTCTAGAATTTTTTAACTTTTGTATCTCAGTGAAAAAACTCATAACTTATTAAGTTTATATTTCATGAGGAATATTGTAATATTCCTATAGATTATCTAGTAATAATCTTTCACGAGATATGTATTCATAAAAAATATTTTCCATTCGATAATTGATAATTACAAATACTTATGTACTTACACACTTGGCCAACTTCGGTGAGATTATCGAACGAACAGGCACCTGTTGTACCCAAAGTAGCGCACACCTTTGTAAATAAACAGGACGCGTTAAGCCATTTAATATTTCAAATGTTTTCACGCTGAAAGTATAAATATAAGTGCAAGTTTTTCTTATAAATGTTATAAAAAAAAAAAATTGCGAATCTTGTTTATTAAACAATTGAAAATTTGATTTATTCATTTATTTGCTTCTTTTAATACATTATTAGTAGAAAATACAAATGTAACATAATTAATTTTGCATTGTGCAAGTTCTTGTTATGAAAAAAATAATTCCGAATCTTGTTTATTAAATAATTGGAAATTTGATTTATTAATTTTTTTACTTTTGTTAATAGAATATTAATTGGAACAGAAATTGTTTCCTGCATATTCATAATATTTATTTAAGTAATTCAGAGCTCAAAGATTTTTTTCTCTCTTATAGAAACCGTTTTACTTAATGTTGTAAATAAATTGTTCTCATAGGACTTTTGTTATACAGATTCTAAAATCGTAATGTTTAAAGAAGTTTCTGGAGGTAACATTTCTTTCTATAAAAATTCCAACCTGTCTTAATCAGACCTGGGCTTTTAACAAAATTTTTAAATAACTTTTTAATGTTGTATCAGAAATAATCGATTTTTCAAATAACAAAATTTTGTCATGAAGTATTTCATACGAAAATTAAATTACTTAATTTATTTATTATTTCTTGAAATAAATTTTTTTTTCAGTGAATATTCTTTTTATTTTTAACATTTGATATTATTTATACAGATATTATTAATAATATTTATAAATATATAGACAGTATTTTGATTTCATTGACATTTATTTCTCGACAAACAATTAAACATTATTCTTTCAAATAATCAGTCCTAAAATTTATTATTTTCCCAATTATTTACATAGCTTCAAGACCCTTCAATTAACTAAATGAGATACGTATCATCAATTGGAATACATTGTTTGTCAAATAATAGAGAGCATTATATTTCTAGAATTTATATACAAATTATTATTCAAAATAAATTTCGCCCAGGTCTGGTTCAAACAGAACTTTTTAAACACAGTAGGTATCTGTTCGTTTCGATTTCTGATATTAACTTCTTATAGATGGTACTTTTATTTGGAAAATGGAGGCTGCGCCCATGGGGACCAACTAGCGTAAAGACAATCCGCCTTACAACGTCATGTCGGTCTACAAACAATTCCGGTAAGGTTAATTGGAAGGTCGATATCTCTATACTGTAGCTTCGATCGCTAGCTTAACGATTCTAATTGGAAGTGGTCAACTAAGCTCATTACGTTCGCCAGAAATTTTTCGAACACAAAATCTCTGCATCGTGCAATTTTTAGGAAAAAAAATGTAAATTCTCTGAATACTCCTATTATTTATTATACTGGGTAAATCACCTAAGACTTCGGATACCCGAGTATTACGAATTTTTAGTTCCCGACCCAAACCCGGAGAAAATGCCCGGCCCGGCCCGACCCGACCCGAACCCAAAATTTTCGGGTATCCGCCCACCCGCGAATATTTGTTAGTACTCACAAAAAATGGAAGCAGACCCTCGGCTCTGTCACGTGTGATCGCTTCGAGTAACGCTTCACCCCTCATACTAAGTTCCTCGTCGGATTCGATGTATCTCATTCGCACCAGACCAATGAGACCAGCTTTCTCGACACTGGAATGAGCCTATAATAAAACAACATACAAAAAGAAATCAATACTAACACATACAATATAACGACAACAACATTCTCGCAAAAATTATTACATTACACAATAAAATACAAATCTAGTATCAAAATTGTTTAAACGTTAAAGATATTAGAGGATATTAGAAATACCTATTTTGCCATTTTCCATAATTATTAACAAAGCAGTATAATCTTCATTTAAAATACAGTGGAACCTTGATTATCCAAATTAATCAAGAGAATTTAAATGTTCCAATAATTAAACAATTTTGTTGTTACAATATTAAACTAAATTATTATTTAATTATGCGTTGTATGTTAGGGGTGGGAAGGCGCCCGAAAATTTCTGGTCGGGTAATTTCTTTGAGTTACAGTCGGGACCCGAAAAATTGTGGTATTCGTAGTCGGGTCGAGAACCCGAAAATGTATAATGTACGAATATATCATAGAGCTACCAGATAAAATCATAGATTTTCAGGGTGTCGACCCAACCCGACTTCGACTTCGGATACCCAAGTATCACGAATTTTCGGGTCCCGATTCGATCCGACCCGCCCGGATCATCAAAAGTCCAATCGAGGCTCCGTTACCCGAGTATCATGAATTTTCGAGTCCCGGCCCGACCTGACCCGACCGGCCTCAAGTCATCAAAAGCCGAACCGAGGCTTGGGTACGCAAAATTGCCCGGTACCCGCCAACAACCTGTATTGTATGTGAATCATTTAATACTGAATCCCATGTGTAACGTGTTCAGATATTATATCAAAGGCTCTGATACCGTAGTTTCTTTGATATTTTCAAAATAATCCCGAGTTTCTCGCAAATAAAATCCTCGCGAATTCTCAAGATTAGTCATGGTTCTTCTGTAAGGACGGTCGACTAGGAATAATTAATTCGTCGGAAAGCTGCTGCGAAAGAGACACGAAAGAAATAGTGCATACTAATGACTGCGGGTGTCTCGGTTTTCAGCATCGCATTTACGAGAGAGTCATCAGGGAGTAATGTATCATGGTAAAATTCCCAACTGATTGGGCAACATTAAGTAATGAAAATACGTACTTGGTCAGAGCAGTAGGCGACAAGACGTGAATTAATTTCGGCCGGCAAATGGTCCGGCTCGTTTTGGTGCACGTCCCTAATGGCCCGGGTTCTTGCTGCGAGTAAGCAAACGAGAGTGGCTTCCGACGCGGTGGTTTGTATCACGCCACCGCCACCGGATCCGCCTGGACGATGCAAGAATTCCTCGGGCAAGCCAATCATCTTGCCCAGCCAGTTCATTACGATGGTCTCCAGTTCCGTGCACGCGGGGCTCGATGCCTTTTAAGGTGCACGCACCGGATTTCATGGTATAACATTCAAAACAATTCATTACAAATAATATTTTTTCTTCTCATTGCACTATATGTATCATATCGTATCAAACCAGAGTCGCCAGATAAAATTTATCTCTCCACTCCAGCTTTCCCTCCTACCACCACAGCCCGGTCACGTGACGCTGTATCCCCACTCTATCTATCCCCTCTACGATGCTATTCCTCCACGCTTCCACCACGGCCCGGTCACGTGACGCGATGTCCCCACTTTACCTATCCCCCCCCCCCCCCCGACGCTATTCCACCACGTTGACGCCACTACCCGGTCACGTGACTCTGTCTCTCACTGTATCTTCCCCTTCTACGACGCTATTCCCCCACGGCCCGGTCATGTAACGCTGTATCCCCACTCTACGACGCTATTCCCCTACGTCTGCACCACGAAGCGGTCAGATGACTGTCTCCCACTCTACCTTCCGATTCCACGACGCTATTCGTGAATAAAAAATTAAGAACAATAGTCTCAACAATATTTCACTACAGAATGTTTATAAAACCGGTATCATCGATGCATTTGTTTCGAATTTTTTGGACATTTTCAACTTTTTTAATAGTGTTCGCATAATCCGAAAAATCTGAAAGAAATACACATCAATAATCATGATAAAACACAACTGACATAATAATACAGGGTGTCTCAAAACTCCTTCAATATCCGGAAATGGATGGTTCCTGAGGTCATTCAAATGTAGTTTTTCTATATTAACACAATTTTTCAGACATTTCTGGAGGTGTGACAAAAACATGTTTTGTACAAAAAGTAATCAGTAATCAGTCTTCTACAAATTTCAACATAAAAAATAAAAAAAATTTGATTTGTTTAATAAAAGCTTGAGGTCGCCTTAGTTATTTGTTTATCACTACATATTTTTTATTCAATAATGTTATAGTTGACGTCAAGACGAATCCGACAACCTATTTAATGTGGTCTTCTAGTTTTAAAATAATGCTAAAATAGGCGTGAACAGCTAGATCGCGATTCTGGCCCACTGTGGCGGCGCACCGCTAACGCTATCCTCAGTAGATCCTCCTGGCGCGCCGGACCATCTCTGCCAAAGCGCGATGAGCTCGCTCTCTGATTGGTCCGTGTTTTTCGTTAATAACTTTTAGACGAAGCCTCGGCGTTCATTTTGCAAAAGGAAAATGTCGCTTCAAATGACCTCAGGAACCACACATTTCCGAATGTTGAAGGAGTTTTAAGACACCCTGTATAAACGTGGTACTCTAAAAACATCGATATCAAATCGGGAATTTGATGCTTTCGAAATTTTTTAAAAATCGATTTTGCAACGAAAAATTCTGAAATAATTCACTGTTGTGTGTGCTATTAGGTGGAACGCTCATGAATTTTTTGTAATTTTTCTGCAGAACTGCACGCTGATTACACTACCGCCCGGTCACGTGACGCGGTTCGTTTCTGGCGTGCAGGCGTCCAGTACCGACAGAGAGAGAGTAACTTTTTCCCCTCAACTCGTGCTCTCTCCCCTCGTTTGGCGACGCTGTCTGAGACGATGATGTTCTCACCCAAGTAAATCCAAGACAGTTGATCGCGTCGGCCAGCATATCGGCCAGCAGGCTAGCAGGTGAATTCAAGGCGGGAAAGTAAGCGTGCATATGCGGACTCTGCCAGTGTGTCACTCCAGGCATGATGCATTTTTCTATGTCGGCGAATATGTCCTCCCAGGCTTCACCATTCACCGGCGCCGACGACGGCAGGATGTTTCTCAGGTAACCTGGGGAAACGGCTGGATAAACGCGTCGGGATCGGATGTTCTCCAGGTAGTCGGCAATGTAGTCCACCATTTCTTTTCCTGAGAATTCGAAATCAATTTTGAACGATTCACAACTCGTCTCTTTTAATCGTCAAAATTTTATTTGTTAATTCATTTTTATTTATCAATCAATTTTTATTCATTTATTCATTTTTACTTTTTTATTCATTATTACTTATCTATTTTTACTTATTTATTAATTTTTATTGCTTGGTTGATTATTGTTAATTATTCCCCTCAGGGTTATAATTCTATTAACAATACTCCACCTTTTCTCACCTCCCACTCCGCTTATTCATCGTATTTGGACCTACAGTTTATTAAGGTGGATTCCGAACCACCCCGGTGCTGAGATTTTTCTCAGAGGTGCCGGCGAGATTCGAACCCTAGACCACGAGAGTCGTAGCCGCGAGCCTCATTCACTTGAGCCACGGCGCGCCCTTATTAATTTTTATTTATTTATTATTTTTTATTTAATAATCAATTTTTATTTATTTTCATTTATTTGTTAATTTTTATTGATTAATTTTTATTTAACAATTAATCTTTATTCATCAATTTATTCGGATTTATTAATTTGTGATTATTGAAATTATGTTGCTCCCAGTGGAAATAGTTGAATAAATTAATTCTTTATACAAACAGTTATTACTGTCAACGTTGCGCAAAATGTTGTTACTTTTATGAAGTAACACAAGCTTGTCATTTTTTTGGAGCTCGACTAAATTGTTATATCAATTTTGTGAAATTCCAAGTTTGAAGAAAAACTCAATTAATTTGTCTTTGCACACAAATAAAATAATCCAATATGTATTTTCACGTATTTTATAATTAGCAAAGAAATAAATAGTGGTAACAAATCTACTGGTTACTGAAAATAGTGCACAATATTTGTTATAAAACATTGTTTGACTTTTGTAGAACAAAATAATTAGTTCCTTGATTGAATTTTAACTATTGGCAAAAAATCAATAAATTGTTGTAATGATTGGAATTGTTAATAATCATTGCACGAGACTCTTTATAATTCAATGTTCCCCTTCGTTACGAGACGTCGATTAAAATAATAAACATGCATATAATTTATATTTTTGTCCATCAGTAGATACTGTAATTTCGGATAAAAACTGTCCTGTCTCTGACAACAAAAACATGCGTAGAATTCCTATTTATTATCATCTTTTAGCCCCTACAGACTTTCCAGTAATATTTAACAAATATTTATCGAATATTTAACAGATATATAACAAATATTGGACGAATATCGAACAGATATTAAGCAGATCTAGAACAGATATTTAACAAATAGTGAACAGATCTTGAACAGATATTGAACAGATGTTGAACAGATATTGAACAAATACTGAACAAATATTGAACAAATATTATTTAACGAATATTGAACAAATATTGAACAAATATTATTTAACGAATATTGAAGAAATATTGAACAGATAGTGAACAGATATTTATCAAATATTTAAAAAATATTTAACGAATATTGAACAAATAATATTTAACGAATATTGAACAAATAATATTTAACGAATATTGAACAAATATTGAACAGATAGTGAACTTATCAAATATTTAACAAATATTTAACGAATATTGAACAAATATTGAACAAATATTGAACAAATCTTGAATAAATCTTGATCAAATCTTGAAGAAATTTATATTTTAATTTTAATTAAATTTTAATTTTAATTTTAATTAAATTTTAATTTTAATTTTAATTTTAATTAAATTTTAATTTTAATTTTAATTAAATTTTAATTTTAATTTTAATTAAATTTTAATTTTAATTTTAATTTTAATTAAATTTTAATTTTAATTTTAATTAAATTTTAATTTTAATTTTAATTAAATTTATATTTTAAATGATATTTAAAATATATTTCAAAAATATTTCACAAATATTTCAATAATATTGAACAGACCAGATCTCCAACGAAACCAGAAATTTAACCAGTTGGTAACAATTATTTAACTCGAATGAAGACCTCCGTCCTTTTAATTGTTAGGTCTCGAACCTTCGCAGAGACCACTTCCGACGCAATCGTGATCTCAAGCGACGTCTTTGTTCTGTTCCCAATGCGTTCGCGTGCGACAATGAAATTCGATTCGTGCGATTTAAAACTATGTCCGGGAGGGCACATCAAACACTGGTTAGCACAAACACCGAGATGATCATTGCTGGAAAATTATTGTTGTCACGGATTTCCAGGCGCGTTTATATTTGACAGGACACTTGTTTTCGTAAAGGTTGTCCGTTCCATAGACGTGTTCGAAAGACGAAGTTGACGGGGGTCCCGTGCGAAATTGGATTTGAGGAAAGGGGCGAATCACGCTGAATCGTTCGCCTAGGATCCGAATAGATTTCGATTCGAAAGACAGAATCTAGCGAACCCCGGTATTGGAAGCAGTATATCGAATCCATAAAACTCCCATAGACTTACTCCCGGTTCGGTGATCCCTCTTTATTGGTGCCGTTTTAACGCCCCTGGAACGATGCTTGCGTGCCCATTCCGCTGTAAGGTTACAACGTTCGCAAACGTTCACAGGGATCGTAAACATCTGTGGTAATGCTAGACACTGCCCGACCATGCCGACGAGACTTTACCGGACAACGGTTGTATTTTGTTTATGAGTTGGTCGTTGCAAATGTTCGCATGTAAATTTGACCTTGACGGAGTGGATCGTCACGCTATAGTCGTGCTGTGTGGCCAATAGACGAAGCTGATCTGTAAAATTTTCGACCGATAGGTCGTGCGGGTCTAATTTTCTTGCCAATTTTTACGTATTCGTAGAGTTAATTGTACCATTCAGCAGCATACTGCCCGTCGCGAGGCATCCCAAGCAAACCCGACGTCACGAGATGGCCTGTTGCCAGAGTTTTTGATAAACAAATGTGTTTCCATGGACAATGTACATACTTCTTGTGCAATTTTTTGCTGGGAAAGAGACAGTGGCGCTAGTAGCGAAAAAATGTCAGAACTGTGAGGTGCTGTTTCAAATTCAGAGACTTTTCGTGTTAAATAAGTGAGTAATTATCTAAAAATACACACTGCCGTCTTTGCACATGTCTTGGCTATGTCGAAGTGGTATCATTTTTTCGATACGAACGCTAAATCTCTCGATATCTAAGAAAATCTGTGAGCGGCTGCCATCTTGTGACGTCACGCTTGCTTCGGATGTCTCGCGACAGGCAGTATGCTGCTTAATATTATAAATAACTGACAACGTAAAAATCGGCACTTTTGAGACGAAACGAAGACATATTGAACTTTTAGGAAACATAATTGACCACTTCTGAACTCCTCATTGCGATATCGATGCATCAGTTTCGCTGGATTTTGACCGTTGCATTTGCGTATACGTATATGTGGATCTAACAATGTGTGAATGTGCCATTACACTCTCGCCCGAGCGCACGGGGACTCTTAACTTCGTCTTTTGTCTTTGTCGTTATATGCAACAGTTACTTAATCTCCGCACATTTTTTTTTTTATTTTAATCTCAGTTAATTAAATCTTTATTCAAACCACTGTTTTTTAACATTAACACAGGCCATGCAGACACACTTGACAAATCAAATCATCGTGGAGAGTATCTATACCAAACTTATGGCCAGGGAATTATATGTATACACATACCTGGACAAAATATTTCTTTTTTTTCTTTTTATTGATACAAAATGTTTTAATTCCCGAATGAAACATACAGGCTGTATAGAAATTATATGTCATAGCGAAATTCTACACCGTGGGTTTGGTGGGCATTGATGTACGAAAATTAACTTTGGCATTGAAGTTCAAGGTCAAAAGGTCAACAGTGTTTTGCAACTGCATCGTATTCCATTCATCACGAGGATAAAAAGCGCGAAAGGAATCATCGGTCAAAGCTCGATCGTTCTCTTAAAAAATTATGGTGAAGTTATTAACATTGTCAAACTGATTTTCTTTATATTTTCAGATGGTAGCCCTTATATTTTCGAAATATGTCGGATATATAATGCAAATAAAATCAGTTCGATAATGAAAATACTTTATTTATTATACTTTTAACTATTTGATATATTAAAATAACTTTTCTTTTTTATACACATTATAACTTTTTTAAGAGAACGGTTGAGTTTTGCCCCATGGTTTCTTTTGCACTTTTTATCCGTGCGATAAGTAGAATAAAATGTAGTAGAAAACAATTGTTGACCTTTTGACCTTGAAATTAATTTTGCGAAAGTTTTCTTACATCAATTTTCACCTTGTAACGAGCTTTATTTACTAGCCGATTCCTTGTTTCTGCGTCGCAACTATATATTTCATTCCAAAATTCTAGGTATTCTTCGAGAAATTAATTAAATTAATTAAGATAGAGGTGTAGGTTATCGGTTTTGACTTACCATGCTTTCGATACTCCTCTAGATTCATATTATCTGCAACGAGAACAATACACATCCTATTACATAATTATTGCTGGACGGAAGGCGTTGTTGCAACAACAAAATGGAATAAAAGTATTGTCGACATACATATGTAATCGAATGTAAACTTCGGAGAAGTGATCCTTTTTGAAAATAATTTAAATAGTCTTATTGGACTTTACATATTTAAGAGAAATTACTGTTATCATTCGTTCCATTTACAGTAAAGTCTCGATCTATGCTGGATCCGGTAGAGCTTGCAGATCGTGTAGAGCTACTATTTTCTAGGCGAACTGACTAAAATCGTACACCTCCGTCCGGCTTAGACCATGACTTTACTGTACATCTTAATTGGAACACTAATTAAGATGGACCTCGTAGATACGATTACTAGGGCTGGACGAGTACACGAAAATTTCGGGTTTAAGCCGTGTCTGGCCGGGAACCCAAAACTTCATAATGTTCGAGTGTCCGAATCCCATAGATTTTCGGGTTTCCGACCCGCCCCAACCCGATTTCGACTTCGGGTACCCGAGTACCATTAATTTTCAGGTGCCCGGCAGACCCAATTCCATTTCGACTTCAGGTACCCGAGTACAACGAATTTTCGGATAGCTGACCTGACCCGATTTCGGCTTCGGGTACGCGAGTATTACGAATTTTCAGGTACCTTAACCGACCCGGCCCAATTTCGGCTTCGGGTACCCGAGTATCGCGAAATTTTGGGCACCTCAGCCGACCCGATTTCGGCTTCGGGTACCCGAGTACCATTAATTTTCGGGTGCCCGGCCCGACCCAATTCCATTTCGACTTCGGGTACCCGAGTACCATTAATTTTCGGGTGCCCGGCCCGACCCAATTCCATTTCGACTTCAGGTACCCGAGTACAACGAATTTTCGAATAGCTGACCTGACCCGATTTCGGCTTCGGGTACGCGAGTATTACGGATTTTCAGGTACCTTAACCGACCCGACCCGATTTCTGCTTCGAGTACCCGAGTACATACCACAAATTTTCGAACCCCGACCCGTACCCGAAATGTTCGATTACCTGCCCACCCCTGATGAGTGCTACAAGCATATTGGCCAATACACACTCGTTCTTCGACACCATTGACAAAATGATCCTGTTCGAAACCTCTAAATGGACTTATGAACACTGCCATACAAATGATTAAAAAGTATGACATTCTAAAATCCAGCAAAATGGAGAATGCAAATGGTTCACTCACGCAAGGGCTACCCTTAATCTCGATTTCACTAGAGAATTGATTTTTGGAGTTGGTATTTTGCTGGACGCAATGCATAAGAGGTTCTCGCAACGATATACAGGGTGTACCACTCAACTGGAACAGGTTGTACCTCCTAAACGGTTGGGAATAGAAGAAGATGTTAAAGTAAAAGTTAAATAGTGTGAGACGATGTATAATATTTGTGCATTGATGCATCAGAAAAATACAACTGCACTTTTTTTGGTTAATGGGAACCTGTTTTCGGCTGCACCAATCGATGTAGTTTCTTGTGCTCTACATAAAAGTGCTAACATACTTATGCCCTAAACTTATGCGTCTTAATCGAAGTTATCGAAGCTGAAAGTTCTCTCTTATTGTAACGCTTTTCTCTTATTGGAACACTTACCGAGAGACCGAAATAATTCAGAGAATTGTTAGCTTCGATAACTTCTTAACGAATAAGTTTAGGGCATAAGTATGTTAGTGGTTTTCGTAGAGCACAAGAAACTGCATCGATTGTTGAAAAATTTAAAAAAAAAGGGCATTTGCATTTTTCTGATGCACCGATGCATAGAAGTGGATAAAATTGATCGCGTATTATGCACCGTCTGATACCATTTAACTTTTACTTATAACTAGACTGCGGATTTTATGCATTTATGATAAAAATGGGTAAGTCTAATTGAAGACAGTAAAACAATTTGAAGAATTTAAATACACTATTATATTATTTCCAACCTTTTGAACATACTCAGCACGAAATTGCATATTTTTTCAGCTCAACTTGTTGCTATTCAGGTAGAAAGTTTTTATTTTACATAAAGATCCGCATTCTATTTGTATGTAATGATATTTGGTCCCCTCAGGGTTTCAAATTCATTCCACTAACCTTTCCCTTTACCAATCCTCACTATCGCCTAATTTCAGCGGGACCTACTTTTTAGTAAGGTGGGTTCCGAACCACCTATTTTGCCAACAACACGTGAAAAGCACCCAAAGAGCCACTTCCCGGCTTTTTACCGAGCGGTCATCCATCCAAGCGCCACCCACGCCCCACGCTGTTTAACTTCGGTGATCGTACGAGAACCGGTGTTTTCAGCGAGGCAATGGTCGTTGACAGATCCGCATCCTACTTATAACATCTTCTTCTATTCCCAACCGTTTAGGAGGTACAGCCTGTTCCAGTTGCTTGGGACACCCTGTATAATCGTGGGCCACGGTAAAGATCGTTTCCCTCACCGTCGGATCTCACAACAACCAGATTTCGAAATTTCGGTGGCACCGTATCAGGCGCATGTGGCGACGTTTAGATGACCTCCCCGGCGGAAGTTGCAGCTCGCGCGAAGGAAGGCAGGAGTCGCAACGCGTCTCGCGGAAGTTTCGAATCGTGGCGACCGACCCGACGCGACGCAACGGATTTCAGCATAAAGACTGTGGACACGCTTAGCTGGTCGTCGTATGCGTGTTGACCTAGCACCGAACTTTCACGCTACGACAGCCGGACGGGCGAAGGATTTTGTACGGATTCATCATCGATCGCTCGTCACATGGGTCCTAGAGCTTATTAGGCTAGTGTCACAAGGCTCCCCGCGGCCTAGAACTAGATCGACTGCGTGTTCGGCTCCTCGATCTGACCTTTCTTTCCTTCTTTCTTTCTTTCTTTCTTTCGTCAGAAGACGCGAACCATTTCTCTCTTCGATTAGTCTAAATTGTTTCTATATCCGCGGAGAACACAACTTATTCGCAATATTTCACGAGGAACACTATTTAATTGATGATGAAATCGCACAGTTTCTTTTCTAAAGGGTGGCCCAAAAAAGCTTATGGTATATCAAAAAAATAATATGTGTAAGCATTCTATGGATGAATGATGATGACAGAGACCAAACTGTTATCAATCTGCTACCAATTTGTTACGAATATGCTACAAATTTGATACCAAACTGCTACCAATTTTCTACCAAACTGCTACCAATCTGCTATTAATCTGTTACGAACCTGATACCAATTTCAATCACGTGACATTGTGGCACATGCGAAGAAACGAAAGAAGGAAACTGAAGGAAAGAGAATGACAAAATCATGTATTATAAATTATGGATTACATAAATTGTAATGAATAAATAATAATAAATCAACGATAGATAATAAGTAGAGGGGCCAATGGTATCCTGTTTGAAAGTTAATTAAAATTATGGCTATTTGGATTGTTTGGACTGTTGTCTATTATGAATTTATTAATTCATATAATGTAATAAATATAATAAATTATAATAATAATAAATTATAATAAATTATATATAATATAATTAATTCGAACAGACGATTGTGTCATTCTCTTCTCTACGTTTTTCTTTCTTTTTGTTGGTTTCACATTTATTTATTTCTCCAAAAATCAAATCTGCTTCTATCTATAATTTGTATTTTCTGGGCGAAGTAGAATTGCATTGGAAATGACAATGACAAAATAAGAAAATTTATTGTGAGAATTTGTTCAATTATCTGATTTCTCGTTTCTTTATGTTTTCAATTTTCAATTATACCCCTTACTTAACAAAGGTTATTTTCGAATGATTAAACTTGACATTTGAAAAAAAAAACTGAAAATAGACTAAACCAAGTTAATAGCATTTGCGGCGTGTTAATTCGGTGTAATTTTTTCTGTATTTCGAGAAGTTTTGAAATTGAACCAGAATTGAACGAAGAGTCTCAATACGGGAATGCAAATTGTGGGAGTAAATGTCTGCTAAATACAGTAAACAGGAAGTGACTTCTTCCAAGGTATTAATCCTGTTTTCGGAAACAGAGAACCTCACTTGCGAATATCACAGAAGTGCAGAGGTGTTTCTGTCTTCCGTGAAAGGGATTGAAAACTTAAATGATAAGGCTGACCGACGAAGTTAGCGTTTTGGCTGAATTTTCAAATGAAATTGTACGTTTACTCAGAGAACAACTTGTAACAAAGACACAATTAAATTAATCATAGTGATCGATCACATGATTAAATTACACAAATTTACATGTTTTGATATAGAATCGTAGCCAGACTATTTTTCATTTTTTACGAGGCAATTATATTATTATTTTTTATAAGCAGGCAATATTATCTGTCATACTGAAAGTAAATATATTTTTCATACCGAGGTTCTTATCACATGCATAACTTCAATGAAGTACTGAATGAGTAAAAAATAAAGTAATACTAAAATTAACAAAAGTTAGAAAACATTGTTCTGAGCAATGTGAAAAATGAAAATATGAAAAATGTGAATATATCATAAAACTGTTCAATGTGCCCATTATTTTTATACATATAACAATCATAATAATTGTTCTTGTAAATTACATAGTATTATGTGCGCTCAACTATAGGTAGGAGAAAATTTAAGGATTGGTTCTCCATGATAATATAAGATGCAAATGCAGAATAAACAAATTTCGATTTCGGCTTCGTCTTTTAGTTATCAACGATTCAAAATCCGCCAAAAACGCGGCAACCCGACCAACAGAGGTGTACGTTGCGCACGTCATAGAGATTCGCGACAGATACGTATTAAGTGACAAATAATATGCTTACTTTGGTTCTTATTTGTAGCCCCAGCGAGGTGAAAATGTTTTAAGGATTTACAAATTAATCATTGGACGACATTAAACCTCCCTACTCGTTAAAATCCACGAGGGCATTATTAGTAAATATGTCTCTAGGGCATTATTAGTAACCGCCCATTGGAATTGTCTAGTAGAAAGGGTCAATGTCCTTTCACTTTACTAGTAAACTAGTTGACTGAGAAATTAGTTGACTGGGAAATTAGTTGACTGGAGAATTAGTTGACTGGAGAATTAGTTGACTGGAGAATTAGTTGACTGGAGAATTAGTTGACTGGGAAATTGGTTGATTGGAGAATTAGCTGATTAGGAAATTAGTTGTCCATAAAATTAGCTGACTGGGAAATTATCAAACATGCGTACCGAGATTGCGCACAATTAATTGGTCTTTGATATACGTAAGTTTGACTCGATACGCGACTGTCGCGCGCCTCTACGACGTACACAATTTACACCTCTGTCGGTCGGGTTGCCACATTTTAGACGGATTTTAAATCGTTAATAACTGAAAGATGAATCCGAAATTGCAATTTTTTAATTCTTCGTTTTCGTCTTGCATTGTCATGGAGACCCACTCTTTAAATTTTCTCCCACCTGCAGTCGTACACCTTGTATATATTTATATATAATTATAGTTACATGTATAGCTAGACTGCTGTTTTGTAAATAAAAATTCTTTGCATCAATTGCAAGATACTGGTACCAAATAAATATTCGTTTCTTCCTCTAATAATTTTAACAAATTGATGATAACGTTTCGATGTTCTTAAACTCTTTGAATTCTTTCGCTATTTTATCTTTCACCTGACCACTTTTCTTGTATAAAATCCACAGTCTACATGTGACATTGAAGTTATTAAACATTAGAGTTGGTATGTGTCATATAAAAACGACAAGATGTCAATAATTATAAATTATTATGATAAATAGGATGTCAATGATTATAAAATAAAAAGTTACACCGATGGGTGGTGAGAGTTTGGGAAAATGATTTTACCTAGCGACTCTTAACAATTCACTCAAATGAGTACCCACAACAGTTACGGCTCCTTCCGTGCACGTCATCGTTAACAAACCATGTATTGTTAAAATTAAAACTTGCCAACAAGTGAGAGATTGGTGTGCAAATTTTTCTCATTGTAGAAAAGATACAGAAATTAAATCTGAGTCTCCCAAAAATGGGGATATCCCTAATGTTTGAATTGCACACAATGATCCTGCACACATCAGAGCTAAAATTCGGAATGAAGTAGTTCTTAAATGAAAATGTATCTTTTAAATTTAACAGTAATTGCTAATTTACCGAATGCGTAATTCGTTAAGTTGGAAAGTTCGTTCTGACTTTCTATCGGGAAACAATGGTTCTATTTTTCATACAAATGCAATCAATCGATTCTTTTTAAGATATTTTTAGACAATTGTTGTAAAGAACAATTGTTCATCAGCGTTTAATATTTCGTTAAAAGGAACGTACTTTCCACTTGACTATTTTAACTGCGACAAGCTTCAGTGAAAGATCGAATTATATTTAATTTACAGAAATTATAATTGAGATTATACAGGGTGGAACACAAGTGAGAGAAAATTTAAGGGCTCCATGATAATCTAAGACGACAATGTAGAATGAAAAAATTGAAAAAAACTGTCCTGCGCCCCGTATGACGTACGCAACGTACACCTCTGTTGTTCGAGTTGCCGTATTTCAAGCGGGTTTTAAATCATTAATAACTGAAAGTCGAAGCCGAAATCGCAATTTTTTTATTCTTCACTTTCGCCTTGCATTTTCACGGAGAACCACCCCTGAAATTTTCTCCCTAGTCGAACACCACTGTATTATTATTATGAAAAACGACTACCACTGCTTAATATTGTCAAACGATGATATTATTTCAAAAAAGGAAAACTGCTATACACAATCCGTCTGAACTTTCTAATTTATTCCTATAAACACAATTCATCCTGCAAACCAACGCACCGAATCGTATGTATTCAGAAACTGATCTACCCGATTAATAAATCCGAAGGCTGGTCCACTGTATAAAATCCAGCAGCGCCATTGAATGTAAAAGAATTTCAATCGCGCTCGATCCTTTTCGAAGCCTGCGAAATTGTCTCGAGATGCAGGACGCGAATCGTTGGCGTGGTAAAAGGGATCAACGGACAGGGAACAAGGGATCAAGACGTTATCGAGCGGTGATTATACACGAGAAAATAAAAGATCCCGGAGGCCCGTACGGGGTGTAAAATGGAAAATCGAACATCGACAGTTGCGAGGATCTCGAGCTTAAGCTGGAATGACGCTCGACGATATTAAAAGCTCGTCCTTCCACCGTTTCCGTTTCCGACTTTTGTAATTTCCCGTAGCTTTCAGTATCCGTGCCCGATGCGAAGGATTTATCAGCGATGCCGGGTTGCTTAGCTTGTGACGCGAATCACTGCGTACCTGATGCCGATTTCTCGTCTCGCCGGAAAATGCCAGCCCGCCGAATGGAAATCGGAAAAAAACACCTAACCGCCATAGATATCGATCCGAGAGATCGTTCTGCGTAAGAAAAATAGAAAGATATTGCGAAAGCTCGGAGAATTTGAGTCGCATAATTTTTTTACATTTTTTTACATTTTCCATGTCAAGCAGAAATTAGAAAATGTCGATGAATATTTTTAGTGAAAACGTCTCCCCGTTTATGCAAGTAAATTCTAAATTAAAATGGCGACCAATGATTTACAGCCATTTCACTAAAATAATTTTTTACTTTAAAAAAAGCCAAACGGTTCGCTGACAAATATCTATGGTTTAATTTGTTGTATTTCTGTGAAACCGACCTTGTTATATGTTTAACAATCCCACGGCGAAACGGCCAGCCTCCTTGCGATGCGATGCGATGCGATGCGAGGCGACAGAGGACGGTCGCGGCAGATTAATTTCGCAGAACGTTATACGGCGCGATCACTTCTCGAACTAGTACGGAGACAAATATTCAGTACTGGAAAAACAGATATATTCACGGTTGAGGAGGATCGGAGGAATGCAAGTCGTTCAACAAGTGGCCGCTTTTATACAGAGACGCGGTAAGTACTAGCTAGCCTGGCGCAAGCGTGGTCCAAGAGCAAGATGGAAATCGTTCCTCTTTCCAGTGACTAAGCTTCGCGATCTTAAGGGACTGCCGATGGGCGATCTTACGTCTCCATGCGCAATCTCGATTAATTTTGTTGAATGCGTACCGCCCTTTTATTCTGACGTAACATTTTCACTCTAATTAGTATCGTTTCTTTCTTCTTTTTCTTTAATATGTTGACTGCGTTAACCTACGCTCTCGCACGGGATGACAAGCTAAAATTACAACGTTTGTGTCTTTAATTTTTGAAATTTGAGTATCTTCAATATGAAAAATAAAGTGTGTAGCAGGAGGATGGGTTTACGCAGGATGAATTCGGTTTTGGACTA
>CM052216.1:9203212-9219435 GCA_028454225.1 Lasioglossum leucozonium | reverse complement strand
AGTGCCGAGGTGCCTTGGCGCCCCCCGATGTTGACTCGTACGTTACAAGTGGTAATATAAAAAAATAGAATTTTATTTCAGGTTAAAAACAATTCCATATATAGATTTGGTAAATTAGGCTAAAGATATGTATTGTAAATATTGTCTACAATTAAATTTTTGCCATTGTTTGGTAAGAATTTTTTGGATTATTCGCAATGCAAAAATACCTGTGTGTATAAAAGTGAAAAGCATAATAAATTATTTCAGAAACCCTTATTTTATAATAAAATTGACCGATTTGTTTAATATTACGTATTCTATTAGGGTATGGAAGGAGCTAACTTTATTGCAAACAGTTTCAGTCTGCGAAATTTTGGAAGACAGACATGACTGTTTATAAAATGTAGGTAATGAAGAATCAATTGACATTTTAAATGTACTCGCTAAATAATTTAATATTTATTTCCGTTTGCTTTACTATACTGATTTAAACATTCTAAAACATGTTTCCAAATATTTTAGCATTCGAATCAATAAATATCTGTAGAATTAATTATAATTATTAAATATATAATATTTCTTCTATGTGTTATTTTAACAGTATCATTGCTATTGGTACTTCTTGATACTTACATCATAGACGAGCTATAGGAGTAATCACATCAAACACAGACATCTAATAAAGCACTTACCATTTCGATATCGTGCCCTATGTTACCGACAATTCGCAGATTTGGGCGTACTAGCACCACAGACGAGGTATATGAGTAGACCAGAGAGGTATCCTCTCTGATTGGGTGATTGGTCTACTCTTATACCTCGTCTGTGCTAATACACCTAAATCAGCGAATTATCGGTAACATTGAGCGCGACACCGAAATCACAGACGAGGTATAAGAATAGACCAATCACCATATGGGGTTTCGTGTCTCGCACAATAACAACTGGTTTTCTTACGCCCTCTACGCTGACAAACGATACATGTTGGAACTAGATCCACGAAAACGATCAAATACAAATGAATAACGACTTGTCTCTGTTATGACTACGGACGAGGTAGAATGATGGTGTTATGACACAGACGAGGTTATGACTATATGCAGCGAGTATATATATATATATGAATCTTGAACGTAGATACATAAGTTTAATTATTATTTTCATTCTTACAAATTTCTAACATTATTAATACGCATCTCTTTTGCATAAGTGGGGTCCGCGTAATTGCGAATTCGAAAAGCAACAGCTGTTTCGCGAAAGGCACCTCAATTCACTTGTAATAATTTTATAAAGACAGTGAAAAATCTAAAAGTTTAAATTTTCATTCATGTCAGATTTCCCATCTGCTTACATTGTATGCCGTTTGTCAGTCGCTGGGTCTTCAATCTAATCCAATTACAAAACTTCTTTATTTTTCATTATTTTTTTATGGGACTCTCACCAATTTATTTCTTGCATTTTTCTGATTAAAATGACGCTAAACACGACATAATTCCAACTGTATTTAATGATTTAAGTGACAGAGAAACAGCGACTACGATGGTCAGCAAAAATTAAAAACTTATTGTATTGCATTATGCTGTAACGGTTAGTGGTTACTAAAGAAAGAGACCTTTAATTTCCGAAAAGACAAACTTTATTTAACGGTACTCGGTATCTTGACTTATACTATAGCGACTCGCGAAGAGAAAAGCCCAGTAACTATTCGACGGAGTACTGAGGGATGAAGAAGAACGCACCGCGGATTTCCTGCCTATTTATGTCGTCTTCGAAAAGGCGTGACCTTTCGCAGACACGAAGGAGGAGTTTGTTAGTTTCCTCGTTACCGCCTTATTTTGGGCGGGGGTGGAAATCCCGGTTGTCTACTTAAAATACCTACCGGCAAGGTGGTCGCCATGTGCGGGAATACAGACTTTTTGGGACCGAGCTTGCCGCTCGGTCGAACAGACCCTACTAGGACACGACTGGCAGCGTTTATGACGGGGTAGCTAAATTTCTACGCTCCTACAATCAATCAGTAAAATTATTTACCATCCTGCAGATGGGCCAGGGTAGGTTTTACCACTCTAAACCCTAACATCTGCAGGCGGTTATTTTTATTGCCAAACGCTGCGAATCGTGTACCGCTACAATGCAATTCTAAATTAATAACTCAGACACGAAACAACTTTTTCAAAAATAACTTCGCTGGCACGTATGTCGCAAATTTTGCTAATTGTCTGTAATGAAATACTTTTCTTTGTGCATTTAACTAGCCGCTTCACTAAACATTAATTGAATCGAAAATAAATGAAGAAAAATCCAAAATCGGCTGCCGTCTTGCTTTAAGGGAGGCTTCTTGTGCGAAGAGCCCAAATTCACATCAAAATTTTCGTTATGAGGCATTTACGCAGGCTGCGCCATGCTCCATCGGGCAAAATTCAAGTCTAATTCTTTGAGAAGATATTTTCGAAATGTTAAGCTGTTTATGTAAACGTATGTTATATGTAGCATGTGTTACATGTATGATAAATGTATGATAAAGTATAAATTATGCTTCACACATGTTACAATTATTATTCACATGTACATGTACTTACAAATTATAGCTGTTTGTTTGGTATCATTTTAATCAGAAAAATGTGACGAATATATTGATAAAATTTCACTAAAAATTTCATAATTGCACTAGTATTGCCTCACCGATACGCGCCATCGGCCGCGCGGTCGTGTTTACTTGCTGTCCTTTTCTACATTCGGCTTCCTATAAAAAAATAGTGGCAGGGCACGATCTAAATACGTGCATCCAGAGAACCGAGAAAACGCTTAGATCGGGTCCAAGTTCGGCGCTCATCGGGCCTCGTCGCCGCTTATTAGAGCTGGCAAAAGTTATTCGAAGAGTTATTCAAAGCCTTCGAATAAAAGATACAGATGAAAGATGAAAAAATTATTCGAAGTTTGATTAAATCCGCTTGGAATAAAAAACATTATTTCTATTCATCGGATAAATTCTCGTCGAATAAAATTACTTATTCGATACTCGTCAAATAAAGATACTTTCTTTATTCGTACCTTCGAATAACGAATAAATATTTTTTTATCTTTTATTCGTTATTCGAAATTTTTATTTGGATAAACAGTTTGCCTAATTCATCTTCCAATGCATTCGCGTAACAGGCGTAACAGAATTAAAAGGACACAACATTCTTGTGTTTCATACATCATTTATAGAATCCCCGACATGAGATATCAAATTCTATGAATAACAGCGCCGTTCTAGAATATAAGTTCCACAATATTAGTTTTAGTCGATACGGTAGGATGTGACACGGAATGGTACGGGGCTCTAGACTCTAGAGTCTAGAGCCCCGGGAACATGAGACAGAAAAATACATTGGGTGATTGGTCTACTCTTATACCTCGTCTGTGCCGAAATGATACAGGAGCTCGTAGAATTAGAACCCCCCGAAGCGTGGACAGAAAAGTCTATAAGATGCAATGTCTATACTGATCTGTGCTTTCAATGTCTGTGATTTGTCGGTAAGATAGAGAGTGACATTTAAATGGTAAAAAATTATTTTTCGGGTCGTCAAAAATCCTTCTGACAATCATCATTTTAGTCAAAACGGAACTTATTCCCAAAATTTCATCCAATTCTGAGCATGGACTTCTTCGGAAGTTTAGCCCTATTTAGCGAAATTATAAAGACCCGCCATTGAAATTTTGTGTTCAGAATTTATTTATCAATTATAATTTTAGAATTTATCAATTATACGAGTAAATATGATTTAAATTACATCGTATTATTTAGCGTTATTTTTATCAGAAAAATGTCACGTATGCGTTGGTAATAGTTTCATGAAGAAGATAATGAAAAAAGTTTTGTCACTGGATTAGTATTGCCAGGTATTGCCTCACCAATATGCTTGACCTTGCAAAACCATGCCAAACTTTTTGGAGTTCAAAGTTCGGGATTCGCGGCCCATCGACGAGTATACCCCTTGGTGGAGGGGATAATTTTTTCGCAGATATATATATCATGTAGCGCCTTTTCACGTACATATATCGGCAATCGCGACATTACTGTATTGTATTACATCGTGTTCCAGCATCTTCCAGTGACTTTTCTTAGCAGTATAACTACATAATCAAAAGGCAAGTAGCCTTTCACCTAAATAGTGTTTCATATCCATCCATAAAGACATATGGGACCGAATTAAATTGTTAAACGTAAATATATCAACGAATATGTTGAACGCACTATTTCGTGCAAGTCCGTGGCTTGAAAATACTTTAACATCTTTATACTTCAGGGGTACTTAGATTTTTATTATCAGTCTTCTATATATGTATTTAGTTATCAACGTTATCGTTACGTGTACATATATTTTTCATTGGTTATATTCTTGCTGTTTCATTCAATACGTCTTTCAATAATTAACCTATACTGAATTTATTCAATTTTCACTAAGATATTGTAATAAATGTTTATTAAAATTAGCGATATAATCTGAGTATGTATATATTTTTTAAGTTAGATCATTATAATAGTTGTACATGAAATATATTCTAATGTAAGATGTTATAATATGTTAAATATAAATAGAATTCGTGATCTTTTTTAATGATAGATCTTTTTTAGTTACAAAAAATATTAATTAACATAATATTTGCATGCTTTTAAGGTACAGTCTAAGTTATTGGAAATGTGTGTTTATCAAATTATATTTAATCAACATTAATGCACTTCAGGTTTGTTTTTTATACATCCTCCCAATATATAGATTATTTAGTAAATAATTGAAATTAATACTTAAATACGTTTTTGTGTAAACAAACCATATTTAAGTAGTAAAAATTTCAGCCATTTGTTAAGAGACAAAAATAAGTATACACATTAAATTTGATATTTTATATTATCATCTTTTACCAAAATTATCAATATAAGTTTTACTTATATTTTCAAATATTCACTCTGAACTTTTCAAATAGTCAGTTCTGTTATTTCGCTTATGCAATGTAAATTCGTGTTCAATAAATTCCATAGATTTTCTATAAAATTCAAGTTTGGTATCCGTGCAAATCATTCAAGTAATATAACATTTGAATTATCAATAAGTTTTTTACTTGACAGTATATTTTGGGTCGTCGTCCTATTCAAAAACAAATTATTTATCAAGTCCCATTATCATATTGCCTTTTTTAAATTTTCATTATGTCTTGTAAAATCTTCTTGAACATTAGTATAACATTTATATTCATGATCTCCTTAATTATCTACAATATTATGTAATAGATATTTTTTGCAAGGTTTTTCTATTATACTTGTAAATACGTACATATTATGTTTCAGAGCTATCGCATAGTTTTGCAATTCAGCAATTTATTACTGCAATTTGTGAATATTCAATGGAAAATTTGATATGAAATGTTTTCTATTTTTGATGTAATATAAAAAGTTTGTTTCAGATGTTTGTGTACATTTCTTAACTTGCAACAAATTAAAATCAAATGCTTGTTTATATTTGTTCCTTGACAAATAACTGATATTTTTGTTATATACAATTTATTTTCAGAAAAATATAAACATTGATTTCAAATATTTACTAAATGATCTATGTAGTATAAGGATATATAATAAATAAAACTAAAATGTACAATAGTAATATTAAAATTTCATTGATACTTGTTTCCAGTATCTTTCCACTTAATCTTATCTTTAACTGTAACTACTCTATTAGGTGAGTGCAAAAGTTCATGCACAATTTGAAGATAAACCAGAAGAGGTTATAATTTAAAGTAAGACAAATTCATCAATTACTTATATTAGTCACTACCAGTTTCTACAATTGTCTTCAACTAGCATTTTACAAGCTGGTGGATTTCTTTTTGATAGAAACTGTGTGGCTTTTCTTCAAAAAAGGTCTTGATTGATATCTTGATTGAAGTTTTTGAGATTATTGTGTAAAGACCTAAACAGATGAGAACCTGAAAGAACAATGTCCGGGGAATACGGTCAGTGATGGAGGACTTACCACTTTAATCCTTTCAGTTTTCGCAGCATTCATTAGAGACATGCAGTCTGGCATTCTCATGTCGTCTTTTCGATTATCCAAACCGGATGATTTTCTTGAATTTTTGCATTGGTGAGTTTCTTACAGTACTTATTTGATGCAATTGTTTCACTAGGTGCAAGATGCTTGAAGAAGATTACTACCTTGCAATTCCACCAAACACAAAACATCTTCATTCAATGTAATTCAGCATTTACTACAGATTCTGTACTTCCACTTGCTTGTTTCCAAGTTCTTTTTTGTTGCACGTTGTTGCACAGGATCCACTTTTCATCACCCGTTACCAATTGATCCAAAAAAGATGTTTTCTCATAGCGACCAAGGAGACAAGTGATCGCAAAGACATGGTCTAGCTAATTCTTTTCCGTTAAGGAATATGGTACCCATGTATCGAACTTGCAGTTGAATTTAAATTTCTTTAGATAACGAAAAACAGATGAATTGTCAATATTCAGCTTTTCAGTGATCTTCTACATTGTAATCTGTGTTATTTTCCATTAAGCACACACAATGTTGTCATCAATACCAGAACGTTGTCCTGAGTAGGGTTGATCGTTTAGATTAATATCACTATTTCAAAATTTGCCAAACCACTTTTCAATTGTTCAGAAATCAGGAGCCTGGTCCAAATAAATATCTCGTGTGTTTTTTATTGCGATTCTAATATTTACTCCTTTTCAAAACTCGTATAATATAACGAAAATGTAAATTTTTAGTTTTCCATATTGAAAAACTCGTTTTAATTACGAATCGACTTAACTCAATGGTCTGATGCAGAAATGTCTTATGACAGAAAAAAAAGCATTTGTACCAAATTGCGATAAGGTTCCTGCTACATCTGAAAATTGGACACAAACTTTTGCACTCATCTAATACAATTCAAAGATGTTAGCACCTCTGTTGAGATTTAAATTATTAAGTTTATACAAGACTGTTGATACAATAATTTGTTATAATATCTTGTCTATTGTTTTAGCAAGAGCTATATCTACATTTGGTTCTTCTGCATCACATAGACTTTCAGCTTTAATTCAACAGTCCAATATGAAAGTTCAAGTATTACCAGCACTTGAAGATAATTATATGTATCTTGTGTGTGTTATATTGATCTCTATGATTGATCTTTTTTTTTTTATATTGTTCCATTAACATTTATTTAACATCTTTAAAGATTATTGATGAAGCGACACAGGAAGCTGCAATTGTTGACCCAGTAGATCCTAGTGCTGTTATCTCTGCTGTTCAACAAAATAATGTCAAATTGACAAAAGTTTTAACAACCCATCATCATTGGGATCATGCTGGAGGAAATGAGGAATTATGTAAACAGATTAGTAACTTGCAAGTATATGGTGGTGACGATAGAATTGGAGCACTTACAAATAAAGTGAAACATGATGATACTTTCAATATTGGAGAGCTTAAAGTCCAATGCCTTGCAACACCATGTCACACCAGTGGACATATCTGTTATTATATTATAGGAGATCAAGATTCTCCAGTAGTATTCACTGGTAAACAAATATATTATACTTTATACAATATCTATATAATTTATTCTTATCTATGTGTTCTAAAAAGTAATTGATATTACCGAATAGGAGATACACTCTTTGCTGGCGGTTGTGGTAGGTTCTTCGAAGGTACTGCAGAGCAAATGTATAAAGCACTTATACAAATTTTGGGATCATTACCTAATGAAACTGTAAGCATACAGTTATACTAATTATTTTTGTTCTAAGTTATGGTATACATAACATTTTTAATAGAGTAATTAGTTAATGATTAACTGTTGTTTTGCTTTGGCTTTTTTATTTTGCGAAACAATACATTTTGAAGTAAAATCAGATGTAGTCATCATCTTTGTACCAGATGATGTTTTTATTTTCTTACATTACAACTTTTTTTTTTAATTACGTTTACTTAAACAATTAAAAAGTCGGAAATGTATACTATAATATAGGAAAGAAGTAATGTTTATTTTTTATTTATAATCATTTGAAAAAAAAATTACATTTCGGATGTTTTGCAGAAAGTATATTGTGGCCATGAGTACACAGAAAGTAACTTGAAATTCGGAAAACATGTGGAACCACAAAATGAAGCTATCATTCAAAAGATAGAATCAGTTCGTGTACAGCGGGGAAAGTTTCAACCTACTGTACCTAGTACTATTTCAGAAGAGAAACTAACAAATCCATTTATGAGGGTACACGAACAATCAGTAATGGAGCATGCTGAACAAAATGATCCAGTTAAAACTATGGCATTTCTTAGACAAGAGAAAGATAATTTCAAAGCATAAATTTATTACTGTCACAAAAGAGACGACAGTATTTACATAATCTTCTGTTTGTTAGTATAAAATTTTTAATTTGACAATACAAGTTTTTTCCTTAAAAAAAATTTACATGAGTAGAGTTAATCTTATTTATTATATTTTATTTTGGATTGCTATACATAAATATTAGTGTATGTGCAAATATTTGATGATAAATTACGTATTTACAAATAACATTTATCTTAAATACAAATACTATGTTATATTTAAAGACAATTGATTTGGTGTGTCTTCCGATTTTTTATTATAAATTTGCATTTCAGCAACATATTTCTCTTTGGATCGTTCATACATGTCATAATACACCTAAAAATATTGTAATGGTAACCATTAGAAAAAGCTGTAATACGTACAAAAATGTAAATAACTGTTTTTCTAATACATACTTTCTTATCCTCGGAGCTAAGAGATTTCCAAGTAGTTGCAAGTTGCCTAGTAAGTTCTTGTTTGCTTGGTTCGGGTTCCCCAGCTAAACGTTCCATCACACGAGGTCTTTGCTCTTGACAAAATTGGAAAAATGGATTTGCTGGTCTTTTCGGCGCGTTTGGATCCGTTTTTGCACCTTTTCTTTTAGTTCCTTTCTTTGTTCTTTCGTCTTTAGAATTATGAGCAGTAGCCTTAGCGCCTTTCTCTTGTTTAGACGTTGCTTGGAAAACGTTATTTTCTTCAAGGACTCCCATAGGTGCTTCCCGCCAACGATCACCATGCTGATCCAAACGATCAATTAAAAATCTGTAACATGCGAAATATTTTTTCAAAACACGTCGCATGAAATAAATAGCACATAATTACTCACTAATTGAAATGTAAATTAGATTTTGATAACTTTGTTACGAAAGATAACATTTCAGTGGTGTATTCGAGTACATAACCTATAAATCGAACTAACTTTTTTTCCTTTCTTGTACGTTTAAGAAGCTTCCTTACTCGTTGAATTCGGTAAACCAACCTTTCGTTCTCCTGTAATTGAAAACAATTCAAGAAAACTTGAAAACACAAAGTTATTACGAAATGTTTAAATTACAAAAATTGTTTTTGAACCTGCTGCAGAACTTCGCATCTATCTAACAGTAATTGGTATTTTTGTTTATAAATATTAAATTCTTCTGGTTCTACGTCATATTCGGATTCGTCTGACATTTTAGTAATGTATTGTTATTAAATTGAATTAATATTTGTCTGCATTGTTTTCATAAGGTGTCAACAGTTCACACACACGCTTATTTAAACTTCAGTATCACAGGTGTCGCTAGTTCCTGTAATTATCATTCTTTCATTGTTTTCCGCTCAGATCATTTATATAGTCTAAGATTTTTCCGATACGTGTAAAGACAGGAAAATTATATATAGGAATTTTTCAAACCTTTATGACATAACATTTTCATAATTACGATGAGCAACCAATTTATTAAATTTTGATTTTCAAACCATAGGTTGTATAATATAATCAAATTCTTTGGACATCAAAATTTAATAAATATATATAATAAAATAATAGAAAAACTGTGCGATTGTCTATTGCAAAAGGATTGGCACAGAATTTTAAAAAATGGTGAAATGTATATGCAATTTTTACAAATATATCTAAAAAATATTTCGATTTACTCAATTTTGCTATAAATGCATAAAGATCCGCAGTCTAATAATTAATATTTATATTAGGTAAGAAAGAGGAAAGAGATATAAGGAATGTTCGAAGGAAATTGAACATTTTTTATTTTTCCTCTACTATGCGCCTTGAATTGCGTCGTCCCTGTTCTTGAAAACGACCAATGGAAGTTACGAAAGAAGGGTTGCGTCGATACACATGCGCAACTAATCACAATTCATTCTGGGCTCAAACAGTTGGTCAGACATGGTCAAAACACGTAGCGGGCCCCACGGTGCGTTATTACTTTCCTTTCCTACTATTTGAAACTACACGTTTTCCGTTAACGTTCTTTCTTCTATTCGCCGCGCCAACGATTCTTTCGCCCTTGGCTTCGTTCTTTCTGTGGCGTTACTCGCTTTCGTCGGCTAACTATTTGCAAGTTATTGTTTTCCGCGCGTACAATGCAGTGCATCGCAGTTTTTTAGCATTCGCTCCAGAGATTGCCAGGCTGATTTCCGGTGAGTAAGTACAGCGAAAATATTGTTTTTATTCATGAACGTGCGCATACTTGTTCCGCGAGCCACTTACACGTTGGATCAGATTTAATCGCGTGCGTGGAAACTGACAGGAAGGGGTTTCCAACGCGGCACGCGCGTGCGAGAAGTTCGCTTACGAGATCAATAGCAGCCATTGCAGTTAAGGTAACGCGATCAGCTGATGCTTATTTTGTTTACAAAAACCTGCAGTCCACATAGATCTAGTTTCCAACGGTGGAGTCCATCTCTGTCTTATCTTCGCAGCTTTCTTGGGTTACCGGATGCCCCACGTTTTTGTTTACACTATTTCTCAAAACAACTCAAAGTCTGTCGAACGATTGCAACTGTTAGTGAATCAGTGATTAACAAAACACCAACGCTATTACTTTATCATTAAGACTATTACTATTACATGATGTTTATAACTGAACTCTTTTTACGAATATTTGTATTCACTGTACCCTAATACTACAGTGCTGGACAAAAGGATAAGAGACTGTGCATGTTTGTACATTTGAAACAAGGAAATGTACATTTTAAACATTCTACATGTTGTTAACAATTTCCGGAACGAGTGTGCAAAAACATAAATTTATAGAACGCATGACAAAGAAGTAACAGCAAAAAATGTAAATATGATTTGATTTTGGGTGGACAAAATTATAATACTGTCATATATTTAATACAATACAAGCAAATAACGTTTTAATATTTCGTCAAACCTTGTTTTAGCTGTATAACATCCAGCAACCGTTTTTGTATTGTCTTGTACAAATGTTTAATTCATTTTGTTTTAGTGCGTTTCAAGTTTGAATAGTACACTCTTTTAACGTTACTGTCTATCCTCATAGGTAGCTCGGGACAAGTAATCCCAAATATTTTCAATTATATTTAGGTCAAGTGAATGGGTAATCTAAAACCTAAAATCTTTGCATTCTTAGTCCTCAATATTGTTGTACGGCTTTCGCAGTATGTATAGCAGCATTGTTCTGCTGAAAAGTATAATCATCCCATATTATATGCACTACATATTTCTTTAATTGTTTATCTATTAATTTAACGTACTTCTTGCTATTTATATGACTTGATATAAAATTTATTTCTTTTTTTTTCATGGTAACCAATGCTGGTCCATTTTTGTTTAGGTGTATAATACATTTATAAGCAAAAGAACAGATTTTTACTCCTGCGTTTCTTCGTAGACGAGTAGTTACTAACAAAAATCCTAAAACTGGAGAATGGGCACAGTGGCTTATATTTTTGTCCGACTCAAGCTACACTGTGTTAAATTTTTTTCTTTTCCTTCCCTGTTGTGTGTTCCACAAACTCATGTCTTGGAATGTTCGCTCTGGAGATGGCACACAATACATGAAACATACAAAATGCACATTTTCTTGTTTCAAATACATGAAATATACATATAGATGCACACAGTGGCGTGCAAAAGTTCCTGCCCAGATGGTTTCTGTGATTTTCCTTTAAAAAAAAAAACTGTTAAGAAGTTTTTATTACTACCATATATAAGGGTATATTGCGTAAAAGGAGACTACAAAAAAAATTAATGTTATTTATTTTTCTTACGTGTTTATTTGCAGAATAAATAAATTGCAGACATACGGATGTTTATCATTTTTATTGTATTATGTAAACTAACTTACGTACTGCAAAATAATCTCTTCCTTGAGATTCAAATTGCATTAATAAAAAAAAAAATGTTCAAAAATTTCTGGCCAGTATTTTTAACAAAAAAATTATACTTGTTTTTCATTGTGTAACAATTTTGTAGTACCTTATTTAATATGTTATTATTAATATTTTGTAGCCATGCCTTTTGCAGCAATAACAGCAGTACAGCGACAAGGCATGGACTCATGAGTAATGGACACTGAGTAATGTAGTCATGTGGTATTTTATTCCACTCTTCTATTCAATTTTGAAAAAATTGTGTTTTATTAGAACTTCTATGATTTTTCATTCAACGTTTCATCTCTCCTTAATGATGCTCTATTGGATTTAAGTCCGCATATTGAGAAGGCCAGTCTGAAACCTGTACTTTATTTGTAAACAGCCACCTTTTTATGATTTTCGATGCATCTTTGGGTTTGTTATGGTATAGTAAAAAAAAATGTGTTTATACATGACACCATTCATGATACCCTCAATTTTTATAAGAGGACCAATTTCTTGAACGGAGAAAGCTCCTCATACCATAATGCTTCGTCCACCATGTTTAACAGTGTTTGGTACCTGGGATCATTTCTTGTGCCAACTGAACGTCGTACATATTGTCTTCCATCGCTGCCGAACAGATTAAATTTAGCTTTATTCAGAAAAAGAACACCTTTCCAATTTTCAACAGTCCACTCACAATATGTTTTGTCAAAGTTTAATCGGGCCATTTTATTTTTCTTATTGATTAGTCGTTTTTTAACACTAACTCTGCCAAATAATCCTACATTATGTGATCTTTTTGATACCATACATCGACTAATATTAGCAACGTTT
Organism: Lasioglossum leucozonium; assembly: GCA_028454225.1. NCBI lineage: Eukaryota > Metazoa > Arthropoda > Insecta > Hymenoptera > Halictidae > Lasioglossum > Lasioglossum leucozonium. Next base: position 9,206,427 of record CM052216.1, on the reverse strand, counting down.
TCCTGTTGTAGTTCTCTACTGCAATATTGCTAGCTGTCTTCTTTGGATCCGCAATTTATTTACGTTTTATAATTCTATCAATTCTTTTAGTGGTCTTTAGGGGTCTTCCACTTCGCAGGCGATCTTTCACGCCATGCCCACCACGATATCTATTAATTGTATCGTTCACTGTACTTTTCCCGATAGACAATGTTGAAGCAATTTCACGAGACGATTTTCCCTTTAACGACAATTCTATCACAATTTTGCATACTTCGACAGATGTCTTTCGAACCATGTTTACATTTCAGCAAGTGATTATCAACTGAAGTAATAATACTACATAATATTATTTGAATGTAAACACTTACTGACCTTTTACAGACCTATAAAAGAAACTAGCCAGGAACTTTTTAACACGCTAGTTTTTTTATAAATATGATAAATATATGTTACTTATCCTTTAAATAAACATGTATGAAGAATCAGCAGCATTGATCTTTTTTATAGTATCCTTTCACACAATATGCTCTTATATGGTATATGATACTAAAAAAAATTTCGTAACGTTTTTCTTGTAGAAGAAAAATAGCAAAAACCATCTGGCCGGAAACTTTTGCACACCACTGTATGTACATTGTCTTACCCTTTTGTCTATATTAACCCTATGATAATAATGTTACATAAATTTGAGATCACTTTCTGTAATATTCAAAAGTCTCTGAGCAGTCTCTGTGAACATTTATGTAACAACTGCATAACTATGAACGACTGGAATCAGACTAACAGTAAGTTAAAATTGCTGCATATGTACCTATTTATTAACATGTGTTTCTTCCTGCAATACATACATGTATATATACATATACAAACATAGTTGTAAGGTTTAATATTCTTTTAAAAGTGATTACATATTTGTAGATTTAATGGGTGTAATGATTTTCACAATTCCCAGCAGAGCGTCAACACATGCATTCAATAAAAACGTATTCTGCATAAATCTAGACCTATGCACACGTACAAAAGTTGCTCATGTGTAACAAAACTCTGACTCTGTTTTAGTGTATTTCAGTGCGTGATGTTTATTTACTTTTGTGCTGGTGTGGCACTATCAAAACGAAAAAGCACTATCAATGTGGTTTCGACGCTTGAAACAAACTGTCGTGTTACTAAATGGAATTTAGTAGCACCTTGTTGAGCTTAAATACCTTGTATCTGTGATAGCGATGCATAACAGTATAACCATGTGTTTTCGCTTTTGAGATACGGCTGTTGAAAATTTTGGATGACTATGGCGTTTGTGTTACCAGATTTAACCTGACTTGGTTGAACTGTAATACAGTGTAAATATATGTGTCAGAACCAAATCAAAAAATTTTTTCTGAAAGGCTATAGCCGGGTTTGGTAGTCAAATTCGCCCCCTACGAGTTTTTAATCGAGCTTTGGCAATTCGATAGCCTACCCAAAAAGACCCCGATCTGCCAAGTTACAGCCCCATATCTCATATGTAAGGGTAGTTATTGAGGAAAATCGAAAAACCAGTTTTTCGCCCATTTTCCCCATTTATTGACAGTTAAAAATTCTGACACATTTTGGATACTAAACCACATATTATGTATCATTTTCAGATTTTTCCGTTGCAAACTCTGATTGTAAAACGCAAAAAACGGAAAAATGCAGATTTCATATAGAAATCGAAAGAGCACTACTGCAGATTTAATTTAGAATTGAGATGTTATCGTAAGTATTATGCTCAATTTTTTTCAAACACCTGAGAGTGGTGCGTCATTGTTGGAAAAAATGAAAACCACTTTTTTCGACGTTTTTTCTAAGTTATACCTATCTTCTCTGAAATAAAAAAATATATTATGTAATATTAAACATCCCTACGGTCAGAGAATTTTTTTCCAGACTTTAAAACTTGCGTAATACAAGAAAAAATAAAATACTAAGTCGTTATATTCCAATATTTTGAAAATAGTTTCAACGGCGCCGGTTAGTGCAGCGGCTATGGTCTCACAATCAGACTGCGGAACCGCTGATGACTTTTTGGACCAACTTCGAATCCCGCCCGGGTCAATCTTATTTTTTTTTGTTTATCAGATGTTTTTTCTCTTCCTAACCATATGATTGTTGTTAAACCATTGTAAAAACATTTTTTAACTATTTTTAAATAATTTTTCGGAAAAATATTTTTGGAGTACTTTCGGCCTCTAGTCACTTACGGACTGTATTATTGTTCTACTTAACATTTTTTTACATGGAATTGTACATCGTCTTGACTATTAAGTCTTTTATCTTTACCTGGTGCCTTATTCAGTAATAAATCCAGTGTTTTATTAGTATCTCGAGATATTGTTGTATCTGTTTCTCTCAAGTGAAAAGGAAAATGCTATACATATTGTTTGCGCGTGGCGTGTGTGAGGGTGGATAGCTGGAACTGTCCCGACGAGGATATGCAGGGGGAGTGAATGAAAGACTGCAGGATCACTTTGGTCACACAAAACTGTTTATTACGACAAAATCGGGACGTTCCTTCCGGAATCGATAATCTTGCGATAAGCACAAGAGCGGGAGTCGCCGAATCCGAAATAAATCACGGACGATTAACAGAACGCGATAGGCGCGGATAAGCTGTTTTACGTTCGCTTTACTTGAATTACTGACTTGTCGTGTGTCAACGGTTGCTTATATATCGTTTGGCGTACTGACTGAGAATGATTAGCGGACGGCAGAGTTGGGCGTTATTCGAATGAGATTTCATTCGAATAACCAGCGAATAAAAATTGCGAATAAATTTTTATTCGTTGGGTTATTCGAATAAATTTTTATTCGAATGAATTTTTATTCGAATAACCCAGCGAATAAAAATTTATTCGAAAATCCCATCGAATAAAAATTTATTCGAATAGTCAGCAAAAAGTCATCAGCGGTTCCGCAGTCTGAGACCACAGCTTTTTTTTTTTTGTAAATATGTTTATTGATTAAAAATGTACATTCTAATAAAATATTGGCCTCAAAAATAAACATAACAAAAAAATAACCAAAAGATCTTAGAATTATGACGTAATTGAACGTGTGCTTACGCTACTCTTATATCGACTATCTTATATTTTAATAATTTTAAATCAATCATAGTGTTATAACTAGTTTTTGGGACGGACTTTGGCATGTGTGCTTACAATTGCATTTTTGGGGAAGGACATTGGGTTTCCAATGTTAAAACCCCAAAAGGA
>CM052216.1:9141728-9202712 GCA_028454225.1 Lasioglossum leucozonium | reverse complement strand
AAAAAAAAAATAAATTTATTTAATTTCAAAAAGCACCTTGGAATCTGTGATGACCTTGAAAAAATTTAAACTCACCGCTGCTTAAAATGGTCCAGCCTCGGAACTTTTTTCATAAAATCATTAATAACAAAAATATTAAGATGTTTCCATTTAATTGATAACAATAATGATGATAATAATAAATGGAGATCAATTACCTTATTAATCTCATTAATTTATTTCTAATTCTAATGTTAATACTAATGTTATGTAATTAATTCAAATTTTAATTCTAATTAGTCTCATTAATTTATTATCTCCGGCAAAGAAGCAATTCGTGTGTTTTGAACGATATTTTCGTTTTATCATAGTCTTCAAATTTCCGATTACGGTGATCTCTTTAAGCCACGTTTTCAAATGCTTGTTCACATTATCAGTTCACGATAACACACTATCAATGTACGACAGCTAAAGTCTCAACATCTAACAAGTATTTACATTTTCAAATCCATACATCTAACACTCGTATCAGGAACTGGCACAATTGTTATCTACATTCTTTATCTGTATGTCAGTGGCAAGTCATTATTTCGGAAGCATGTATAACTTATCTATACTATTTGTTAATTTTGTATCGTGTCGTCTTTTCGGAATTAAAAATTTGTCGAAATTATTGAATTCAAGGACTTCAACACTAGATACCGGCAGATCGTTTATTGAATTTGTGTAGATACTGCATGGCTTGGCACAAACTAAATTGGTATTTATGAAAAATTCCAGAGACTTTGTACACCTACTGTATATTCTGCTATGCTAAATTCATATCGTAATATTTTTATTGTGATCTATGTACAATGTTTATACGCTTGTATATTCACTTGTATATTCACATAATTTGGTTTGTAAATGTTTTAAAGTTTTTATTTTAAAAAATCTATACTGTGTTATTTTTGTTTTTGTTTGTCGTTATTTTTGTTTTTCCTCCCTAAAGTGTTAGTGGGGAAAGGTAAATCGACGTTGCATCTCAATCTGCATAAATATTTATGGAAACTGTAACCGTAATATATATTTTATTTTATTACTCGTTAATTTTTACTTTACTCTTATTCTTTTAAATATAGCTAACTCATTTTGCCAATTATAATTTGGGAGAAGTTAAATTTTAATGTAGACGTTGATAATATGTATGAAATCTGTATATAATTCTCATATAATCTTTTAAATGCACCTTTAAACTGGCGTGCTGTTGGATTGTTATTGTTTCTACTCATGTTTCTAATGCAAGTGATAAATAATTGCCTGCGTCGATATACGGGATTATCAGAAATACATTTAGTTTCATAAATTTTTTTATATGAATAGGAGTATGAGTAGTCATATGAAACCTACTACTTGTCTTTGTGATTCTGTTATTTTTTCTCCATTTAAAAATGATAAATTTATAATGTAATTTTTACATTCGGTTATTCTTTTTTCTATTTCTACGTAAGGATCGATTTTTCGTTTATTTAAAAAATTCGAAAACGATTCCCATTAATCTAACACATTACTAGACATCGAATCTGTATGCAAAATAAAAATTTTCTATCTAAGTGAAGTAGAAATTTATTTCTTTTGTTAATATATTTAATAGGTTGAAAATAATATGTAGCAGTGCCTTTCAATTTTTCTAATGTTTTTACTGTTTTAAATCACACCTACTAATTTTTGCCGTAAATGCATAAAATCCGCTGTCTAAATATTACTATTCAATAAAAAAAAAACATAGCTAGAAATTTCATCTTGACATTTACTTATTCGGAAAAAGTTTTGCAATTTTTCTTATTAATTGTTAACCGACTTTTACACAAACTCGTATCTGCGATTTATGAGTGCAAGTATGTCGAATATTTTTTTAAGAACCGCCTCTCGGGAAAGGCTTGCGTAATTTGAGTATGCTCCCTTGTTTGTTTTGGGCGCATCGCGATTAGCCAGTGAGAGGTAGAAAACAAGTCAAACCAACCCTTAGCCTCTTCCAGTCCCTGCCACGTCACTCGTCAAGATTTGGTCTTTCCCATTTCCGTCCACGTAAACCATTCTCCCCCCTCCCCCCATACCGTATTCGAAATTCCCTCGATCTGTACAACAGCGCATTCTGCAAATTCAGAATAGTTATTAGCAGACTATCGTAGCAGTTGTAGTAAACTCGTAGACGAGTGAACACCTTTTAAGATGTTCTTATAGAAAAGTGTTGTACTCGACTCGGCAACCCAACAATTGTTAGTAGTGTACAAGACCGTTCAGTGCATATGTGGTGAAGGAAACGTCACATTAGAATCATAGGATGATGCTGTTGGTGAGTTTTTAGTGAGAAGTAAAAGCGAGCGTTTCGTCCTAGACACGCTAGACAACTCGTCGGTAAGACTAGCGGACCTTTTTATTTTTTTTAAATTATGTTTATTGACATAATAATGAACATTGAAACAAACTATTTTTCAAATGGTTTCTGACATTTTCCCGACCAAGTAAATTTTTGATTTTTTCTAAGTATAGTATGTAGTGGGTCTAGAATCACTACACTTTTCGGTATATGTTCATGGTAAAAATTAATTTTCCTCAGAAATTATCTGATATTTTTCTGAGTTTTTGGAACCGGGAAATTTCTTATTGAAATCAAATTATCTTTTACTGGTCTGATTGAATTATTTTATGTTATGTGACCCAGATATTTTACTAACAATAAGTTCGATGCAAATGTACATTTCGTAAATTTTAACCTAAAAACTTCCCTTTTTATTGCTTCTAGTAGCTGAGTTAAATGGTTAATGTGTTCCGAGAAAGATTTAGAAAATATTAGGATATCGTCTATATAGTTTACAGCAAAATCTGTGAGTTTATACTTCCTTAATATATTATTTCGATACAAAGATTTAAAGAACAACCCCTTTCTATATTTATTTTAATATTGCAAAGGACTTTATATATAATGCGTGCGCTCGTTCCACGTTTCCATGTTTTTCTGTTCGTCTTCTCGCCTCTGTTCACTTCGCTAGCTTGCTTGTTTTTCGATGTAAACAAATACGGCTCTTTATATCGATTCATCGAATATGTCCGATTGCCGACAATTACTTAGTATTCTCTGAAATATTGCTGGTGCAGTTTTCAATCCAAAAGGTAGGCAAGTTCATTGGAAATGACCTTCGTGTGTTACGAATGCAGTTTTCTTTTTATCTTAAATTCGTAGAGGGATCAACCAGAATGTGGAGTTTATACCCAACGATGAAAAAAATTTCCAATTTCTAGACCTTGTTGTTAGGTCCTCGATTAGTGGAAACGGTTGAGCTTAAGGTACCACTAATTTATTCAAATCTCTGAAATCTATACATAATCTGGATTTTCTGTTGTCTTCTTTTTTAAACGCCAAAGTTACTGGTGCTGCGAATGGACTGTAGGATTCTTCTATAAGATTCTTATCTAATAATTTTGACATTTGTTCTTCTATTTCTTCTTTATCATCTACAGTGCATCTATAGAGCTTTTTGCTACAACAATATCTGTCTTCCAATATGGGTCGATAAGGTCTTCATACTCCTTCACCGTGCCTATGTCATATCTATCTTTTGCAAAAACTGATCTATATTCGTCCATCAGTCTGCTTATTTCTGTTTGTTGCTGAGCAGTTAAATGATTTATTCTTATTTCAAAATTTTCTTCTGTTATTTGTTCATTAAAATTTATCAGATATTTTCCTTTATCATCTTCATTATTTTCTGTACCTGTCAAATCAGGATTTTGTTCTTCTTGTGTAGAAACTCCTACTATGGTGTTTCTGTCTTTTTGGCTTATTTTCAAATCTTCATCCTGAATTAGTTTGAACTTTTTTATCATATCTAATCCAATCAAAAAATCTTTTTTCTTCTGTATTGAAAATTTTAATTTTTATAGTTGTCAAACCACTTGTTTTTTTAACACCATTAATCGTTATTAATTTTGCATTATTTAAACTACTTTTTCTTCCTTTCAGTTTTAATAGTTTAGAATTCATTAAAGAAACAGAACCCGAATCATATGTCCCAAGTATTTCTAATTTATCGTCCAATAACAGTTTGACTTTTATTAATGGTGTTACTGATCGTTTTTTTAATTTGTATCATTTAATTCTGCTTCCATTATGGAATTATTTACATGCTTAATGTAGTTTCTTTTATCTTTATCATCTTCTTTTATTTTAAACCAGCATATTGATTCAGGGTGATAGCGAGTGCCCTTATTTAATTTCTCACAATTTTTACATGGCTTTTTTTCTTCCATTTTCCCTTTATAATCCAAACTCACATCCTTTTTCTTTCCAAAATTTTTTTTATCTACCATGTGTTCATATTTACTAACCTCATTGCAAAGATCTACAGCATCCTTTAATGCCTTTCTATCAATCCTATTCAGTATAAATTCTGGCAATCCTGCTGCAACTAGATCCACCAAAGTACCTGGGTCTATTTATCTTCTCATGTCTAACAAAAGTTTTTCTTTTCTTATTGCATAGTCTAACAGTGTACCATTTTTATATTTGTATAACAGTGCGTAAGTGACAGAGTTCCATCCTTTTTTTGCAAATGTTTCGCAAAATTTGTCTTCATACTGCCCATTCAGTGTTCCTGGTTAATTTTATAGTCATAGAGCTATAGCAGTCCATACATGTGTGTTTGTGTGTGTGTGATGTATCCATAAATAGTCGCAGTATTTCAATTTTTTTTGCATCCACCGTCACGTCAAAGTGTACACATTTTGATTCAAAAATATCAATCCATTGATTTGGGTTAAAATTTTTGCTTGTAAATTTTTCTATTACAAACTTAATATTTTATATATTAGATTAGATATTTTTTTAAAATTTTGGTGATCTGTTTTTTGTGTATTTTCTATTAATTTTTCCAAGATTTTATCGAAATTGCTCGTCTCTTCTGTATTAGCAGTGGCTTGTTGTTTATTTTCAATTTCTTCTAAAAATTGATCTAAGAACTGTATATTTCCATCCTCATCTATGTAAACGCTTTCTAATTCTTTGGTTTGTGTTATCCAAACTTTTCTGATTTGGCATCTTTTTTTTAAGCTATTCTTTATTTTACTGTAGGCACTAGTTTTTACCGCCTCTTTGTGGAGACTTACTGACTGTAGGACTCTGGCACGCCAAAAACCTTTTCACTCTCTGTGGCAATTGAGGTTATGGCCATAATATTTGATTTTCCATCGTCACATTGTTTTATTGTAAATTCAAATCGAAGTTTCGTCATTGTAATCTTTTTCTTCTTTTTTATGTATAACCAAATATCGTTTTATAATGGTTATCAATTCCCTTTTTATTTTGACTTGACAAATTAGACAAAACTATAATGCGATGCTCTGGAAACAAAGAAACGACATTTACAATTATTATTTAAAATGTCAATTCTCGATTTATAATCGTAAGAGTGCGCAGGAGCGATCTGCAACTTTTTAGGTGATTGCAGTGACACATGCGGAAAAACTAAGAAGCTCCTAGACAAGACCTGTGTCACTCGCAGGAGAGACAAAGACAGATACATAACCAAGCAGCTAGATTTTTCGATGCAGTTACAACAATTTTTTGAAGCGAAAAAGCAATATTTTCTGATGATTTTTATGTAGAAATATTATTTGTATTATTGTGCAGGGCATTTCAGCGCCCTTTTTTGGAAAAAAGTGTACAGAAAAAAATATTTTATATAAAAACGTACACATTTATTTTTTACAAAGTTTCAAGAGCCAAATTGCAAAAAAGGACGCTGAGAGGACACGGGGAACAGAACAAAGAATCTTTTAAAAAAAGAATCATGAGAAAATATTGCTTCCACGCTTCAAAAAATTGTTGTAACCTCATCGTTATGATACTAGGCGATTTATATGCCAATATAGCTACTGTTATTCTTTATCGGCGACCTAAACACGCTTTTCCTTATGCTTCCGGACATAACGTAAAAGCATAACTGATAAACTGGCGGTTCAATCACACATTTTTCAAAACTTTTTTCAATAAGTCTTACTATACATTTGTATACGTTATGTTTGTAACGAGACTCGATACGACGTGATGGTTGTTCATCGCTTGATCGTAGGGAACTGATTGATATTGTTTTTTTTTTTTTAACAAAACCACAACGTAACGTTCATTTGTTAACAAAACGTAAACGCAACGCGTAAATCGATAAAAACAGCCGTTTAGTTGCCAAATCGATTAACTCCATAAAATAGAAAATAGAGACATGTGATGAAATAATATACATTGTTTTTAAAATTTTGTTAACTAAACATTGTATAATGCATGTGCTCGGCTCATATATGTATAACAATTAAACATATAGCACGAACCTCTGCGCCGCATGCACACGGTGATACAAACAGACATACATATATAATATCTGTCTTTTTTATAGAACTTAGAGGTTAAATAAGCTATACTGTGTTTCACTGAGAATAGAGTTTTATCTTTATTAACAAATAATTAACGTTTTTTATTTACACTATTTACACCTCCCTTACCTGAAAGTAGAGAAACGACATTAAAGCCTATTTTCCCTATCTTTCTTTTATTACCTTACTTTTTCTTTACTTTGACTTTACGCGTGTCTTCCTTAATTAACAACTCAATCCTTCTCCTCTATTCTCTCCCCCTTCTCCGACGAATCACGCGGCCAATTCAAACATGGGATTGAGAAGTAGTATCTGTACTACTTTACACATATATAATACTAAAAAAATGAGGTGAAACCGAATAAAATATACATTATTTACTTTTAAATTAAAAAAATATATATAAATATATATATATATATATATATATACACATTTACACATGACAAATTTACAGATCATATCTTTGACATGAAGGCATCGAATTTAGATGTATTTAATAGTATAGTATATTAATAGTATAGTAAGTAATAGTATAGTAAGGCCCATTGTTGATGCTGCTGTAAACGGATTCAACGGTACTGTGTTTGCCTACGGCCAAACAAGTTCTGGCAAAACATACACAATGATGGGCACATTGGAAGAACCAAGAATCGTACCGCAAGCTATTGAACACGTGTTCAGTGCTATCGCGAATACAGCTGGTCGAAAATTCTTATTAAGGTTTATATGGAATCTAGTTAATAAGAAGATATATTAATTGTAACAAATTGAAGCTCCAATTGCCATTGAAAATCACTATCTTCCAGAGTATCATACTTAGAGATTTACAAAGAGAAAGTCAACGATTTATTAAAGAGAAAACTGGCATCGACCTAAAATTAAAAGAAGACTACCAGCAGAAAGGCCCGGGTTCGATTCCCACTGTCGCGGCGGTTCCCTCATTTTTCCATTTGTACTGAATCGCACTGTTCGAATCTCCTCCGACCTCTCTACTCTCGATCGTCTGGAGAAAACATGTAGGATTTTAGGAAAAATGAGGGGACCGCCGCGCCAGCGAGAATCGAACCCGGGCCTTTCTGCTGGTAGTCTTCGTTTAATTTCAGGTCGATGCCAGTATTCTTTAATAAATCGTTAACTTTCTCTTTCTAAATCTCTAAGTATGATGTTGCTACATCTTGTCTTATAATTTGGGTTAGGTTGATAACTGTGGTTCTTACCTTTATTATTCAGCCAGCAATTCTTTACGTCATGCCCTTGTTTCTTGCAATGTGAGCAGAATGTAGTTTTTGGTCTATTGAACGCTGTTGTATTTCTGTATGGTACCTGTTTGACTAACGCCTCTTTGCGATCCACATCCTCTTCTTCGTTTCTGGTATTACGCCTGTCGAACTCGGTCAGCAGTACTTTGCTTATTTCAGCTGATGTAAACTTGTCATCTGGTAACTAATACAGTAATTCATCAATAACTGTCTATACCACGGGTATGACCAAAGACAGTTATCGTAAAGGGATACTATTCTTTGAGTTTTGCCGAACGTAGAACACGACACCGAAGCTCGAGAGGCCTCGGCCGCCGAGCAGTGAAATCCGATACCGGGTCGGGTATATCGGTGTGAGACCAGGAGACCACTACTAATCCAATGACAAAACTTTTTTACTTTTTATTATTTTTTTATGGAACTTTCACCAATATATTCGTGGCATTTTTCTAATGAAAATGATACCAAATATGATATAATTCCGATGATATTTACACGTGTAAGATTCGCGAATTGTCCCGGTCAAGAGAACTGACTTGTATTATAAATGACCATATACATATCTGTATGTGATCCGAATTATATCGTGTTCGGTATCATTTTAATCAAAAAAATGCAACAAATATATTGGTGAAAGTCTCGTAAAAAAATAAGTAATAATAAAAAAGTTTTTTTATTGGCATTACTTTGTGAGGACACGCGGGCCTTTGAACTATGCCGGCGACTGCGACTATCTGCGTATCTTTCTTTCCCATACGTTGTCCTTCCTTGCATCCGAAACTTTCATCGTCCATTACACGAGTAAATATCATCGGAATTATTTCATATTTGGTATCATTTTCATTAGAAAAATGCCACGAATATATTGGTCATAGTTCCATAAAAAATAATAAAAAATAAAGAAGTTTTGTCATTGAATTAGTAGTGGTCTCCTGGTCTCACACCGATATACCCGATCCGGTATCGGGTTACATTGCTCGGTGGCCGAGGCCTACTGAGTTTCACAGCCCCTCACGGGGTATGCCCCTCAGTGGAATGGGTAGGCGACTAGACAGTTAGCGTTTAGACATTTTAGACAGTTATAGATGAATTACTGTATAATGTACGCAAGATCTTCATCTCTCGGCTCGGAAACAGCTTCCCTTAAATTATTAGCCAATACTTTTATTTTAGGTACATATGCTGACATGGTTTCATCTTCTTTCATTTTTGATTGATAAAGTTGTTTTTTAAATTGCATTATCCTGACTCTCGATTTTGGTTGGTGAACTTGTTCCAATGCCAACCGTGCTTCGTGAGAAATAGCACAATCCTCTATGTGCACTTGTTGATTTGGCTCAATATTTAGCCCTATTGATGCAATGGCCTTATCGTCACTAGCTTTATGTAGCCTTTTCTATTCTGCCGTAGCTGTATCATCTAATACAATATTACCCAGCACGTGGTCTAATAAACCTTTTCCACGTAAATACCACCTCATTTCAATTTTCCACTTCCGACAGTTATTGTGTGACAGCTTTGTAATTTTCACGTCTAATTTTGTGTTATCAGCCATTTTTATTTGATTTCCTTTAACTATCTTATTGGATTGGACGCGTGGTCTTGTATGCACATGGCAAGTTATAGGTTATGTTATTTACTTACATATGTATATACGTTGCCTGGGCCCATAACATTTGTTGGGGGTAAAACTGATGCAGCTTTCTCGCACACATGATATATTTAGAACAAGCAACTTATATATATTGTAACGAAAGTACTGCTTCGTCCAAATAAATAAGCACACTTTAAACAATTTCCTAATCCTCGGAGGAAGGAAACTCCTTTTTCTCTGTCGCCTTTATCGCCTTAGACGTCCGTTCATAACCACGTTGTGACCAGTTTCTCAGTTACGCTTTTACGTTATGTCCGGAAGTATAAGGAGAAGCGTGTTTAGGTCGCCTAAACAAAAAAAAATAGCAGTATAAAATAAATAAAAAATAAAATAAAATAAATAATAAACAAAAAAAGAATAGCAGTAGACACGATGACAGCGCTGCGACGGAAAGCCATGTAGCCGTACGAAAAATATGTATTTTCTTTTCTCTTGTACGACATTTGTGGGGATAAAGACGTTTTAATCGCTGTAACTGTAAACAAAATTGTACGGCAAGGGGTTTAGGAGTAATTGTGTAATTCAAGTTGCTCCTGTGATTCTTCGAATTCATTGAATTGTTGATTAAATATTTCCCCATTCTTTTCAAACATTGATTCCTCTAATGAAGAATTAATTGTCGATAGTCGACGATCCTCAGTAATGTTGAAAAAATTCAGAACCAATTAGGAAATGCACATTAACAAAATCTGAACTGGGAACAACCAATGGAAGCTGGTAACTTCAAATTTGTCCATTGTGCGAATCGTTTGAACAATTCAGATAATATCATGCAATAGTTAATTTTGTCTGAAAGGCGTAAAAACTCTTTCAGGAATTCAACGAACAATTCATTCAATTCACGCGTATCGTGTCAAAGTCGTGTGAAATTTTGCCTCGTGATCGTGGCAGTTTTACGGTTTCCGTATTTTCTAATTGACAAGTTCTCGCATTATTCTATAATCGTCGACCATAATACATAGTTCTCTGCCCACTTGCTCACGTATTTTTTCTACGTATCACGCCGTACGAAAAAGCACCATGCACCAATTACATGCATTAATTTAAATAAATCCCGAGTACAGTAACAAATAATTTTTTTATCCATTACATTTTAAACGGATAAACCTCTTATTAATTTTCACACGGTAGTATAATATCGCATAAATAATTAAGTACCTTCTTTCAACAAATATGTAAGTAATATTTATTACCTTCAGTTTGGAGCTTGACAAAATAATGCCAAGGTATACCTTGGTAACCAATCTGCTCTTAATTTAAATACGGACCAATCTGTTTCCGCATTAGGGTCGGTATTTGGTGCTATAATTTGGTGCCAAAATTGTATGCCAAATGGGGCGCAGATCCTGCACTCGTTGCAAAGGGCAGGTCGGTCGTACTAAGAGCGAACATAACCTTACTTTTAGAGTAAATATCGGGCAAAATCGTTATTGTCATTAATTCAAGGTTTGTAAACATCTAAATTAATGAAAATGCATGGAATTTAAGATTATACAGGGTGTCCTAGACCATCCGTCCACCCCTATTAAAATGAAGGAGAGTGATTTTTATTAGAAACTAGAGAAATTTTAGTAACTAATACGAGTACGCTCTATCGAATGGCGGTTGCAATTTCCAGGATTAACCGGAAATAGGATTTTCAGACCGGAAGTCGTATTTTTTTAATGGGGCCTGGTATTTTTTATTGCATATTCAGATTGTACGCAAAAAAATATAAAAGTTTTGACTCAGACGTTTTTCTCGAAAATGCCTCCATTGGACGGAAAACAAACTCCAATGTATGAATTCACATTTTTCAAATTAAAGATGTAATTTTCAATAATGAATTTGCACAAGTTAGAGGACAAACAGTAAAGGACAATACCTTCTCTTAAATAATAAAAAAAACAGAGTTGACCTTCAAATCTCCGAAACGTTTTCACCTGTAAAAAAATAAATACACCACATAATGTACCCCTTCAGACCATGCAACTTCTCTATACAAAACTTTTGCGTGCAACGCATACTTTGGAAGTTACTATAATTATAGGTGTGCAAGTCTCGTGGACCACCCTGTACATGTAATTTAGAAATTCAAGTAAAGTTCGATTTTTCCTCCAACGGCAAGGTTTACCGTGATTTTGCTCGATATTTACGCTTAGAGAAAGATTAGGTCCGCTCTTCATGCGACCTACCCTCCATAACGAGTGCAGGATCTGCTCTCCATTTGGCATCCATTTGGTATGCAATTTTAGCACCAAAGGTTGATGCCAAATACAGACCTATTTGTTTCAACAGATTTTGGTCTGCAGATTCAAACCAGATAGAGTCCAAATCCTGTTCCAAACATGTCTTGGAACCAAAATGACCGCGTTTTGCTCGCGAAGTATGATTACTTGATCTTAATCTGCATAATCAGATTTTGCTGACTGGGTGGTTCTCTAGAACATGAAGTAACTGTTGACGTTGAACTCTTACGGTAAAGTTGAAATGATAATGTATAAAGTTGAAATAAAAAAATTCATGTTTAAATAACTTGTGATAGTTTGATTGAATCTTTAAAACTTCAGTGAATTTGTTATTTGAGATATACTAGGATTGTCCGAAGCAACGAGTTTCAACAACATAATGCTACAGAACAAAAGGGATGTCCGGACACACGTATAAACGGTTAATTACGCACGGCGTGTGTAAGGTTTGCGTAAAAAGTAAATCGTCCTCTTCCTTGCGGTTTGGATCGAGGTCACCGTTGAACCCACAATTATCCGAACGAATTAAGACGAGGAGCATGACCTCAGAACACTTTTCCTTCCGTCGCTGTGTGGGGTCTCCTCGGTTATACAAATATTTAGAATCTGGCGGGGAATGTACAGTCCGCTACAAAAATATTCTCTACAGGGTGTTCCACGTGACTGACGATTTTTCGTCCAGTTGCGGATAAAAAGATTAATACGGCTACAAAATGCAAAAGAAAAAGAAATTCAGAAAAGGTCACCTGAAGGTATCCTTCATTTTTTAAAACGTCAAAATTTGTTTAGTATATTACTGCAAGATGAGTTGGGTGTACTTCCGAAAGCGACAACCCTTCGATTTTGCTGAAATTTTTGCCAAAGTTTATCCGTGATTAGAGAAGAAAGTCCCTAAAAGGATTTTTGGCGACAAAGCCTCGTTTGCCCCCCAGGCCCCTTCAAAGTTTTGACAGTTCTTACTAAATATTTTCGAAAATATTGATTTTAGAGAAAAAAGTTTCAAACAAAAAGTGAAGCTCATAAAAAGCTCTACAAAAAAGGTTATATACATTTTCTACGTAAACCTATTATTTTGGCTGTTATGACCCAAAATAAGTCGGCGGGGGGCCAATTAACTCGGTCAAACATTTTTTAAAGTTTCTGTTTTATTAAATATGCGAAATGTTTTTAATTTAAAGGTTACATATATTTATTTAACGTAAGCAAAAGTTTTGGAGGTACTGGGTTAGGTCTGGGTTAGGCAAGGTTCTTTTTTGATGGGAGAGATGGTTGCGAGGGGGGGGGGGGGATTTTTGGCTGCTCAACCTAAACTGTTGAAATTACGTAAAATATATATACGACTTTATTTTTAGAACTTTTTACGAGCTTCATTTTTTGTTCGAGAATTTTTTCTGTACAATTAATACTTTATGAAGTGATTAACAAAAATAGTTTTACCTTTGAAATGGGCTGGGGGCGAGGGGGTCGCGTCTCCCAAAATCCAATTGGGAATCTTATGTTGTAGATAAAAAGAAGCTATATACAAAATTTCAGCAAAATCGGAGAGTTGTCGCTTGCGGAAGTTTATCTAAAACTTTTCGCATATTTAATAAAACAGAAATTTAAAAAAATGTTTTTTCGGAGTTAATTTGACCTCAGCCGTGTTATTTTAGGTCATAACAGCCAAAATAATTGGTTTACGTAAAAACTTTATGTAACCTTTTTTGTAGAGCTTTTTATGAGCTTCATTTTTTGACTGAAACTTTTTTCTCTAAAATCAATATTTTCGAAAATATTTAGTAAGAACTGTTAAAACTTTGATGGGGGCTGGGGGGCAAACGAAATGTCGCCAAAAATCCTTTTAGGGACTTTCTTCTCTAATCAAGTAAACTATGACCTTGGCATGACCTTTCTCGAAAATTTTGTCCGACTTTCTCGGAAAAATCGACCACTGTGCGACGCGCCGTACTACAAGTAGGCGCACATCAGCACTACAAGCAATCTGTCGTTGAAACTTCTCTCGTAGGCCGTTTCAGATTCAAATACAAAGAATGGAAATACGTGACGGGATTCTGGTTGGCTGAAGTTTCAGGGTAGTCGAGAACATTGAAAAATACGAGTACAGAAGAAAAAATTAACAAAAAAAAAGTGGAAAACCTAGCTTAAGAAAAGACGAATGGATCGCGAGATACGCTCGTGATCACCGTGAACACTGTTAAATTGATAGCAACTCATATACAATGAACTTCATTTATAATCGCCGGCTCTAACTCGAGTTACTTCGGCTCGTTACGAAATGCCAGAAGCAAATCTCGACGTTGACGCGTATTCTCTGACAAACGTCGAACTCATGTCGCGAACATGAGAATTTTCATTACGGCATTGACTTTGATCGATTGTCTTCACGAACAGACACCTTACAACTATGTGTTAGAAAAAAGAATTTGTCTGGGTTAGGTTTCCCGTACCTATGTATGTACAGTAGGGCGGCCCTTATTTTTCGACCATCGCATCTTTTCGGGACAATCCCTGGGATTGTGACTCTGGCCAAAAGAAGAATCTATGCCAAATTTTTTATTTTTTAAACTGGATTTTCTCCATTACGGACATATACATTTCGTTGAATTTCTCTTTCCATGCTCCATAACTATATGCAGATAAAATAAAGATTATGGTAGAAAAAAAAATTCTCAACTTTGAAATTTAGAAAAAAAAATTTTTCTTTAGCACTCTATTTACTTCGTCGAACAATACAACTATTGTTTGACAGATTTCTTCATCGTACATTAAGTTATTCCTTCGAAAGTCATTTCAAGGTCAACATATTATACATGGTTGAATTTCTATTTTCATTAACTAGAATGTTACACTAATCGAAAATACATCGTTTCACTTAAAAAACCGACGATGACCTTGAAATATCGTAAATTATGACCTAGAGAAAAAAAAATTCGGCGTCAATAATTGGTCCACGGAACCAAATATTTTCTTCCTGAAACATTTTCTCGTATTCACTAAAAACACCGGAGGTATTTTCGGTGAAAGTCTTTAAGTGCTTGTATAATTTATTTGAGTCTGCAAAACATATTTTAAACATTTTTAATACAGGCCCGGATAAAAAAGTTGTAAAAATCAAATTTTACTATTTTCTTTGCGACTGTGACCGAATGCAATTTTTTCAAAATTTCATTACACATCTTCTACTAAGCTAATCCTAGCTGTACAGAAAAACTGATGTCGTTTGGCCCATTTGGGTAAAAAAGTTATACCTGAGGTCATTTAAAGTAACATTAATAAGCCTTTGCCTCTTTCTTATGTCATCCTGTAGATTTTGGCAAGAAAATGTCAAAAATCCAAGTTTCAATAGTGGGGGATCAGTGGTTTAAAAGTTATACGTGTTCAAAATTAAGCGATTTTCTGCGTTTTTGAAAGATAAGGGCGCCGCCATGTTGGTACGTAGTGTCCATCACGCGCCGCTTACCGACCGGAGCTGCTAGATGGCAGTATAAGCACGCGGTGATGTCGATAACGTAGATTTCCCCCACACAAACTTGACCCTGACCAACTTTCTCGCGGTTCCCCTCATTAGACGATATACGAGTACATACCAATATGGCGGCGCCGTTCCCTGTTGAGACTCTCTTGAAATCGCTGAACTTCACACGCGCATAACTTTTGAACCAGTGAATTCCTAACATTAAAACTTGGATTTTCGGCATTTTCGCGTCAAAATCTACTGCAGGCTGGCCAACGGTGGCTCGCGGAAAGGATTTGGCTTGTTCTCTTTTTCGTTTGCTCGGCGATTCAGTCACTACCACGTCCACTAAGATTCTTCCTTCAGAACGATGCTTCATGGTGCTGCATCGGCAGATTACTCACCACTACTACGTATACCTGTACATGAACATAAGACCCTTGCTTGAACTGACATCAACGACATTTACCAATTCCTTCAGTTTTCATGATAGGGACCATTCAGATACAGGTAAAGAATTCGTAGAGCCGAAAGAATTTGAAGAAAAGTAGTACGTAGTAGTAGTGAGCAACCTGCCGATACAGGTTCTGCCGATGAAGGAAGAGTCACAGTGGACGTGGTAGGGATTGACTCGCCGAGCAAGCGCAGAGGAGAAGCAGCCACATCTGTTCCGCGAGCCAGTTTTGCCCAGGCCTGATCTACAGGATAATATAGGAAAGGGGTAAAAATTTCTGGTTTCCGGAGGTATTGCACTATACATGCAAAGAAAGATTCTACTCATACTGTGAATCGGTTTTCAGATCCCTTACGATACCTACTTAATCAATAACAAAAATCTGAAATGATGACTGTGATCGGTTCGGCTAATTGCATATCGTTTGATCCTCAGAATACACCGCAGCCGAAGCACTACCGTTCGCCGCATGGGTGCCTGGGTTAACGATCGTTTCGCGGAGGAGGAGGTGGTCCCGATTAACCAGGGCCCGAGGAGAAGGAAGATTTCAGGCATCCTGGGTCATATTTGCGATGGTGGCGGTCCAGGCGGGATTTGTCAGTCTTCAAAGAACTTTAAATCGTCCACATCCTCGCCGTCGTTGTTGCCGTTACGTCGTCAGTTCACTAGACAGCTGTACGAGTGGCCGTGCTTACCGCTGTTTAAATCAAGGACGAAACTAAACCGGTTCGGGATCGGTTCGACTGTCGCGGTGATTCGAGTGATTTAACTGTTTCTGCGACAGTGTTCGCGTGTTTGCGTGTTCTAAGTGCTCCGGAAAAATTTCAGCTCGACGAAATAGGACAACGAGAAAAGGTACATACATATGTAGCTGCGATCGATCTTTATCGCCGTCGAGAAAACACTAGAGAGGCAGCAGAAGCAGACTATCCTGTCGAACCAAGTGAAAGACAAAGCTAGGTAAAGGTAACCCTAGCGAGTTGAATGTCGTTACGTTGGCTTTCGGAAGACTGCTCTTGAACAGCAGTCTCCTCCTTTTTCTCCTCCCTTGACCCGTCATCATCATGGCCGAGTGGTACCGGGTGAAGTTCAACGATGAGAGGAAGTTGACCGAATCGAGCGAGACGATCGATCCTCCAGAGGGCATCAAAGGCGATTGCTATAGCAGTGCCACCGAGTCGCGCAGCGACCTAAACAACGGTGAGATCGCCCGTCGAAAATGCAGCGAAGAATCACTGTTCGAGAAGAGACGGTCGTCGAGCATAGCCTCGCAGAACGCACCCCGCGAGACGAAACACCATAAGAGCAGAGATGCCGCGTCGATCGTTCTAAATTCCATAGTGAAGGATGATTCCAGGTTTCAGAAAAACTCGGATCAGATCGGCATTCTGTCCGAGGAGCTGTCTAAGTCGTTGAGCAATCAGAGCTACGAGAACGATGTGGTGATCGACAAGTTCGAGGACGAGGAGGAACGAAGATGTCTGGAGAAAACGTACAACGGCTATGAGGAACCTGGCTCCAGGATACGGGAAGAGGCGAGGCAGGAACTGAAGAAACTCTCGAAAAGCTCCGGGAAAAGGCCGGTTAGCATACACAAAGAGGACGTCTCTGGTTCTCAGAAACGCAAGAACCTCGTCACGGTGAGAAGATCGATCTCTCCTACGAGGATTTTGTCGGCGAAGAGGCGCTTGTCGTCCGAGAAGAGCAGCGAGAAGCTCGTGAACGGAAATTCGTCCAGAGAAGACAAGCAACAGCACCATGTTCAGTTCAACAAGGATTCGAAGAAACAATACTCGCGAGACGAGAGGTCGCAGCCCACTCCTTCGATACCTACGTCGGCCATCAGTACTTCCGAGGACAACTCCAGCTTGGGACAGCTGTGCGAGGGCACACCACCCGACGGAGGCTGGGGTTGGGTGGTCGTCGTGGCTGCTTTTATAGTTAACCTGATAGGGGATGGAGTTACGTTCTCCTTCGGTGTGATTTACGTTGAGTTTTTGAACTATTTCGACGAAGGTAAGTTCAAGACCGCCTGGATAGGCAGCATATTCATGGCGATGCCGTTGCTGTGCGGTCCGGTGGCCAGCTTTCTCACGGACAGGTACGGATGTCGTCGTGTATGCATCGCGGGAAGCATTCTAGCCACGACTGGTTTTGTCATTACATCCTTCGCGAACTCGATGGCGGTGCTGGTATTCACCTTCGGCATCCTGCCTGGCTTCGGGTTGTCTCTTTGCTTCGTGACGGCGGTGGTGATCGTCGCTTACTATTTCGACAAGAAGAGATCGTTCGCAACCGGTCTGTCTGGATGCGGAAGTGGCATCGGGACGTTCATATGTGCGCCGTTGACGCAATATCTCCTCGACGAGTATGGCTGGCGGGGGACGACGCTGATATTGGCCGGATTGTTCTTGCAATTGGCTGTATGCGGATGCTTGATGAGGGATCCGGAATGGACGACCACTCGGGCGAGGGCCAAGACCGAGGAGAGGCGGAAAAATAGGGAGAAGAAGAGAAGCAGGGTACAAAGCTCTAGCGTGGACTCGTTCTCCGCCAACTGCTCGCTGAACACTCTTACGATCATGGAGAAACTTCGACTGCAGGGGGAGGACGACGAGGAGAAGCTCTTCTCCAGCCTGGTCAGTCTCCCTACCTTCGTCAACACCGGGGAGAATGTGCCCTCGGAGGTGCTGGAACTCCTCAGCACTCGGAAAAATGTTTACAACGTGTTGGTCCAGAATTATCCGAATCTTCTGATACCCTCGCGGCGTTTCAGCGACTCCGGAGCGCTTCACGACCAGCTTTGCACACCGTCGTCGGCGAGGTTCGCGATCACGCCCAGCTCTTTGTCCGAGCTTAAGACCGAAGAAGAGAGCAAGGACAAGGCGTTGTTGAACGACAATCAAACCATTGAACAGCAGGCTGACGACGCATGGCGCTTGTGGTGGTCGAAGAAGATTAGTTTACAGAACAACTTGAGGAGATCCAGTACGCCCGAGCACTCGAGGAGAATACCGCCGGGCTTCCTGAAGGACATCAGAATGCATAAACGTAGCCTTACCTACCGGGGTGCCATGTTGAATATGAATCGGCTGAGAGCGTCCAGCTGTCCGGATATTTATAGGAACTCGATGACCACTATTACAAAGACGAAGCTTGTTTGGTGCGCCGGTCTGTGGGACCTTCTCCTGGATATGGTGGACTTCTCGCATTTCGCTGACTCGCGTTTCTTGTTGTTCGCCATTAGTAATTTCCTGCTCCACACTTGGTACGACGTCCCCTACGTCTACCTGACGGATAACGCGATCGAGATGGGATTCAGTGAAACCGATGCTTCCAATCTGATATCGGTTATTGGAATTACTAACACGGTCGGCGAGGTAAGCAAGTTTTCTTTAAATTTTGCGTAGATGTAAGGTGCGGATACGGAGAAAACTGGTGTTACAAATGCTATAGCCTTTAGATACCATCCATAACATAGACTCTTATTCGAGATTCACATTCAACTGCCGATATGATAACTACTGATGGTAATTATGAAGGTGGTTCACAGATTTCGATGACCTGGAAATATGTTGTCAAGGTCATCATACTTGTCCCTATACATGCTACCGCCGCTCGGTCTTAATTTTTTAGATAATCGGAAAATATTTTTTAAGTTTGTTGCTTTCGTTTTAAGTTCGAGTGAAGTATGGGTTACGTTTAGTATAGTTTTTTGCACACAGGAAATAGAATGGGATGGGTGGGGGGTATTTCCGGGTATCAGCCCTTAGCAGAGTCTTAAAACGTCTGATCTCTTGTTGAGAATGAGGGGGGATGTATGCAGTGCGTAACTACTTTTCATTAAATATTATTCTCAATTATTATTAATAGAAATTGAAAATATTTGAGCCATTCTAAAAATTCTGCAAGGTATCCCCAACTATTGTAAAGAACGCTTTACCTTAAAAACTACACTAAATAAAGCTGTTATCGTAGATCAATAACACGCTGAAGATTGCTTACTTTGTTAAATCTGGAAGCTCTTTAAACGCCCGTATTGCGTCAGTCTCGTCTTAGGTCACTCAGCGACATGGCACGTCCAATTCTCACCCACCCTGATCGCATTTTAATGTAAACTCCCTGTGACCTTCAATTTACATCACCAAAGCATTAAGCATTTACATTAACAAACTCGAATATTTTTTTTTAATTTTTCGAGAAATATGATTTGAAAATGTGTTACCAACATTCAGTTATATATTCAAATAGATTTTTTTCGAAATTATTATCAACAAAATAATCCAAAAACACATCCCATATATTGATTCATAGATTACAGATATATGAGTTCGCGCAAAAATCAATTCACAATTAGTACGGAAAATTTCAAAAAAAGTTGAATTATTAAGACATTTAAATAAATTAATTTTTTGAAACTTTCGTTATTCATTAAATTTCTCAATCGCAAACAGTGAATCATTCCGCAAAATTTATAAATCCTGAAGTGGTGTTCATACACACAATATACAGAGATTGTGGAGGAACATACGAGCAAATATTCCTCGCTATATGGTATACACGTCATCATCATTACATAAATTATTTGGGTCACATAGGATTACATCCCCATTTTCTGTCGTTTCCAATTAATCCAGATTTCCGATTCTTGCCAGACGCGATCTTGAAAGATTCTTGAGAGAAAGTCGAACGGAAAATATTCTCCGTGCGTGACAATTTAATCGCATCATTAAAAATATTATAATTCAAATAAAACTTATACGAAAACAATCAAAGCAAACACAGAAAAAACTAATCTAACGTCCAAGTGTTGCGTTAATCTGCAAGCAGATTTTCAGCAGATGCGGACAGCAGATTTGCCATAAACGTTGACCAAAATCTGCCACTGTGGGGCGATTGGTTAGATTTCCGAATGAATTCGAAGACGGCTGTGCCGCCCATCTGGCTCGATCGGTAACTCCGTGTTCTAGCGGGAATCTCTCGATTATATAAATAAAGTTATTCCGCGCACAGACTTAGGATCAGTACAGACATTGCAGCTTATGGACTTTTCTGTCCACGCTTCGGAGGGCTCCAAGAGCCCCCGTACCATTTCGGTGTCGCGCTCACTGTTATCGATAATTCGCGAATTTAGGCGTATTAGTAAGAACTGAATATTCCATATACTTCATTTTTACTACGGATATTTAATATGATTTGGAAGTCATACATGAATATGGCGGGTATATTTGAACAGAGAAAATAGTATTTACGAAGAATGAATAATAAAAATACGAACTATAGTAAAATTAATTTTGTTATATTGCTCATATTATTAAAGAAAGTATATTGCAATAATTTTACATATTTTAAACTAATGCTCTACTTTCTTTACAATTATTTAATGCGTACACACATATTTATTATTATTGTCTTTTAAAATAACGACTTGCAAGTTTAATAAAACAGGCATTTTTATGCCTATACAAATAAGAATTCACTATATTTTGACAATTTAAGTTGCAGTTAATTGTGTTTATTAGATTAATTAAAAAATTAAAAAGTTTTTTGATTAAGTCAGCAAATATTCAGATGATCGTTTGATAATCGTGTTTATGATTGAAAATTCTACATTTTAAATTAAGAAGCAATATGTCTCTGAATTTTGACAGCTCCGACAAGCAGGAAAGGAATCGCTCAAACGCTTTCGATGCGAGCATCGACGGTTTTTGTGTGAATATAATGCGGCAACATTGCACTTTTAAAGCTGACAACGTTGTAAAATTAGCATTCTCGGACACACACCGTTTGTGTTGCAACGCCATGTAGTTCACTAGCTGACCGCTTCATTTCGATAGAGTCCGCTATTGTACAGGAGCATTTTCTACAGAGTCGGTAATTCAGAACCGTGGACAGAAAAATGCATTGCTTGCAATGTCTGTGTCCTAAGTCTGTGTTCCGCGACTTTGGCTGGTAACTTAGTTACCTTTCACCGAAGTCGGTAATGTAGGACATGATAGCGAGCGAGGAATGAAAGTCCACGTGCTGGATCAAGAAAGGGGAAACAAAATTCGGATTGAACAATCTCACAGTAGATATTTTAAATAAATCGTAAAAATGAATAATAGACGTAAATAATTCAAGGAGGTTTAAAAAAATAAATCAGGGATCATTTTTATTTTTTTTCTATTGATTTCTGAAGACAACAATCCTATTGTAGTAGTTTCTAATTCGTTGTACCGAATCCTGCAAACAAGTTGCTTCATGATAAAATCGAATATTGAAGTATTTTTTTAAAATTACATTCATCAAATCCAATTTGTATTTTCAACAGTTTGCTCAATAAACATATCCATATTCGGAAAAATATCTACTTTTAAAAGTACTAATTTTGCATCAATTAATAATTTTTGAAGAATATTTTTAGAGTATAAATTTGGAGTGGACCTTATCACTTTTTCTGCAGTTTTACATATTGTAACTACGTCGTTACTTGGCGATGTTAAGCCCCCCTGTTTTTTAATTTAATCAATCTAGATGATAATAACTCATCATTTTCTAGTTGCTCGAGGCACATCTCACATTTCATTTGTTTTTTTATGGAGCGTACAATTGCCCCAGCAATGTAAATAATAATGTCATTACTGTCCTCGCTCCACGACCATCCATTTGATCCAATGTAATTATGATCCGATGAAAAGAAATATCAGGAACTGATCCCCATTCAAGTCTGCAGATGCAGCACGCGAATACCATTTTTTAAATAAAAAATATACTTTCACTGCGACACGTGTTTTCTCCTGTAAGCACAGAGCAGCACAGAGTCTATGCTATATGAATATGTACAAGCAAGTAGGGGAAGCAGAATCTCTCCCCACCAACTCGTCAATTAGAAAGAGAACGCACCACAACCAACTATTGCTCTCTCTTTCACTCTTTATATTCCTCGCCGCCATTGTAGGCTTCAACGCTTCGTACGGGTCGCGCAGTCTATTACTATAAGTCTATGCTGTATACTCTTCTTCGCGACACCTGTTCGATGACTAAGAATGAAGTAAAAGGGGGACGTTGAGTCCTGGACAGCGAGGGGATGTTGGACGGGTTTTCCGCGCATGCGCGTCCAGCGCAATAATGTATCTATATTCTGGAGAAAGTAGTGGGGGGCACTATTACTGGCCGGAATGGCCAATTATTTTAGTAAATTACGTATTATTGATATTTAAATGACATACACGCGTTATACATTCCTTTTTGCAAAAACAAATGATAACAAATTTTGCGAAATTATACGGGGTGACCGAATCCTTCCGGGTCCAACTCGGGGTCCTGAGGACTCTTCAGGCACTGACGGCACGGAAACAAAAAAATATGTATATGCTGTATTCAAAAGAAAAAAAGTATAACGTGTTGCTTTACATTAGGTCAATACTGTATTCCATATTGTCAATACCAAGTAGTGAGCCGAAGGGCATCGGAAAAATAATAAATATTATCGAAACAGTTACAATGTTTTGAGTCAACGACCATTGCCTCGCTGAAAATACCGGTTCTCGTTCGATCACCGAAGTTAAACGGCGGGGGACGCACCTAGGATGGGTAGCCGCTCGGTGAAAAGTCGGGAAGTGACCCTCTGGGTGCATTTCACATGTTGTTGGCAAAATAGGTGGTTCGGAACCCACCTTAATAAAAAGTAGGTCCCGCTGAAATTGGAAATTAGGCGATAGTTGAGGATTGGAAAAGGGAGAGGTTGTGGAATGGATTTGAAACCCTGAGGGGACCATATATCATTACATACATACAATGTTTTGATATTAATTGTGATAGATCAAATGATCGAAAGATCGAGAGAGCATGAAAATTTTTATAACACCATAATGTTGAATTTAAGTTTTCTGCATAAAAAAGATATTCTTACCTAATCATTTGAATAATCATCAAACCTGAGTCGCGTCATTTTATTGTACATCGTATTGTGCTCCTCATAGTCGTTGCTAGGTTGCTGGCAACACGACTGCAGGAAAGGAATACTGTAGATTTAGGTTGTAATTTATGCGAAGCGATTCGAGATGAAATGATAAGAAAACTTTGCTGTTTCTTTTCAGGTTCTCCTTGGTTGGGCAGGCGACAGGGCATGGCTAAATGCGTCCATTGTATATGCAGTATGCATGGCATTCTGTGGTGCAGTTACGGCTTTGATACCCAAGGTGGTTAGAAATTACTACTTATTGTGCGTAATTTCTGGTGCTTTCGGACTATTCATCTCGGCGAACTGCAGTCTCACCAGCATCATCCTCGTCGAATTGATCACGCTGGAGAGGTTCGCAAACGCTTACGGGCTGCTGCTTTTGGTTCAGGGTGTTGCTAATCTCGTAGGCCCTCCGCTGGCTGGTAAGAAGCGAATTAATATCTACCGTTTCTAATATTAGATCATCCAAGAAGTGTATACATATACATATGCAGGCTACTATTTGGTTTAGGGGACCACAAATTTTGGACTTTCTTCTATATAATTCTGTAGATTTTGACGAGAAAATGCCAGAAATCCAAGTTTCAATCCTAGGAATTCACTAGTTCAAAAGTTATGCGTGCTTAAAGTTCATTGATTTTCACCGTTTTTGATAGGTTAGGGCACCGCCATATTGGTACATAGTGAGCGTTGCGCGTCATCTATCGAGCGGTGCCGCTAGATGGCAGCACAAGCACGCGGTTGTAGGTTCGTGGTCCCTAGGGAACCAGTGGAAAAGCGGCCTACTCCGCTCGGAACTGGTTTTAATCACTGCTGCACGTTTAGATTAGATACGGAACTTTATTCACGCCCAATGGCGGCTACAACACGTGTTTCTTAGTCGGCAACACGGAATCTCTAGTACGTCTGATTACAACGATAGTCAGAGAGCGAATCCTATTCGTGCGACAATTCGCACTAGGCACATGGACAAAGTTTTGTCTAGAGGGGCGACTCGCTATACCGCTCGCATGTGGCCGATGCCGGGCGACGCTAGCGCCACGGCAATACGCGGAAACGCATGTTGCCCCTACAAGCGTGTGCTTGTGGTACCACCTAGCGGCTGTGCTTATTAAACACCGCGCAACGTACACTACCTACCAACATGGCGGCGTCCTAACCTGTTAAAAACGGTGAAAATCCCTGAACTTTAAACACGC
This sequence comes from Lasioglossum leucozonium, assembly GCA_028454225.1. Classification (NCBI taxonomy): domain Eukaryota; kingdom Metazoa; phylum Arthropoda; class Insecta; order Hymenoptera; family Halictidae; genus Lasioglossum; species Lasioglossum leucozonium. Next base: position 9,178,132 of record CM052216.1, on the reverse strand, counting down.
ATAACTTTTGAATCACTGAAATCCTAGAATTGACACTTAGGTTCACGGTATTTTCTCGTGAAAATCTACGGGATTATATATTTTAAAAAGTCTAAAATCGATGGTCCCCTAAACCGAACATTAACCCATATGTGTTCTTCACGTTATGCTCAGACATTTTTTTAAACGAAAATTCTGACTCTAAAGATAAAAAGCGTTCTAGACGTGCTTCTGAAGCCGATCATATATTTAATGCATTAGTGCATATTTCTAAAGTTCGTCTGATCATTTCGTTGAACATAATTAGTTAATGTAGTTAAATATGTTAACGTAGTTAAAGGTACATATAATGATAATGAAGGGGCTAATGATAATGGCTATAGAAGGGGTTACGTACCTTTCATAAAGTCGAATAAATCATTGTTTCGAAATTTCTTTTGTTTCTTGTTACAATGACTTTTCTAAACCATTCTTTCAGTACATTATTTGGGAAGTCATCAAATACTGTATTATAGCTCCTAATCGTGTTCGGGTGCACAAGTAATAACGTTTGGGTTAGGTTAATGACGATCCTTTCGATAGTACGTCGTGCTCATATGTACATAATACAGGGTGTCCCAAAAATGTTTTACCACCTTGAAGGGGGTGGGATTCCAGAAACCATTTGAAGTAACTGTTTCCTTTGGGAAAATGTTCTCCGCGACTTTGTCTTGTCATTGTTAACGAACAACATGGACCAATCAGAGCGCTCCGAGCCAAGATTGTTTAAGTCAATGTCCATTACTCAACATACCGATAAGACACGGAACGATCAGAGGTTTATCGAAGGAAAGCGGGCGCTATCCAACTCAGTAACGAAGCAAATGAAAACCTACATCATTGCTGGAAAAGGGACCACGGTATCACTGCTTTCACACAGAGGCAACAACTGACGAGGATGTTATGCTTAAAAAGAAATCAACAAACTGGAAGAGCTGGTAGACTGAATTAGACGTTGTAGCTAGAATGGACGTGAATGCCTACCACACGGATTGGGGAAGCAGTGATACCAACCCAGAGGAATCGCCCGATACAACTTCATAGTCTAGACTGGACCAATGATAGTGAGCATGGGCAACGAACCAACATTTATAGGAAACGGCAGAAGGGAGGTTCTAGATCTGACCGGGTATACCCGCTAACTCCACCACGATGACTATGCCTAGGCTAAATGAGGAGGGGCCAACATCTCGAAACCGAACGCCACTGGCTTCCCTCTCAACTCATAACATTCCGGGGTGGAGTGAAGCTCCCCCCATAAAACCTACTCTTACAAGAGTGGGAGCCTCGAAAGACGACGGAAAGAGCCAAAGCATCGAGGTCGAGAGAAGGCCACCCAGCACTCGAGCGGGTCCTAAGCGATCTTAGCAATGCTCGGCAATTCACAAGGTTCCCTCCCTCCACAAACCCGATTTTAGTGATCACAACAATAAAATCGATATTCTCACCTCCGTACCAACGGTCGATGCGTCACAAGACTATCGTACCCACAAATGGTAAACTCTACCGCTGAAACTGCTCTTACCGACTGTCATCTCGGCAGATACATTCCGAGAAAAGGAGAAAGACTTTTCAAAAACCACAAAACACCATAGCGCGACTGACATAACTTTAATTAACTTAAAAACAAAATATGAAGATTAATTGAAAATATTTCTTAAATATAGTCCTGTTAAAATGATCAGCGTCAGTGTGCACTCGAAATATTAAAACAAAGGAACTATCATGACAAGACAATTAAAGAGATTCGACGTGTCTTATGTAAGATTGAAACGACATGGTAACCCCGTTAAAAAGAATTCTGTGTAAAGTGTCCACTATAATCGGATCTGATTCAATTGACTGCTCAAGGCCACTTCTCCGATTGTGAATCATGTGAGATACGACTCTTACATTATTACGTCATACTAGCCTGCTTCTCTGTTTATAAGGCAGCACGCGGCTGCAGATATATACGAGCAAACCAAGGGTGGGAATTTGGTCAATCATTCGACGACCTTGTATAGTTAATCGAGATCACTATAACTCCTATTAGTTTCAAAATATCTTCGCAGTGGAGGAATGATGTTCTAGTAAATTCCGTTTTCCAACTTTAACATCTTAAAAATGCTTATTGGTGTTTGGCGACGGCTGAAGTGGTGTGAGAGAGGAGGAGAAAGGAGAGAAGGAAACGCGTGTCGTCCCAGGCCCGCTGGGCCTGCTCGTCCGTAAGGCTATCTAACGGACCCTGCCTTAAGGTCGGATCTCCTAAGCGTGTTTTGCGATCTATTCTCCATTCGTCGTAACTTCCCAGTCAACAACGTCTGCCTCGAGCCCATATCGATCATAGCCTGCAATCATACGATACGAGCAGAATGCGGGCTCTATGGTGTCAGCATGATGCTCGAAGCACGCGATGCTCAGAATATGCCCTGATTTGGACAGCAGACCCTACTAGCAGAAATATAGGCTTATTCGGAAGTAGTAGTATTATGTTCTACCGGCAGAGTGTGCTGGCACAACTTGACGGCAGCAAGAGGGCAGAACGAAGGCACGCCGTGGCGCCGTTATAGAGGGCAGGTCGGTTGCACTAATGTGATGGTGTCGTAACCTTAGACCATATATACGATCTTAGGTATATATGATCTAAGGTCGGGACTCGCTTTTCCAGCCGAGTCGAGTACATACTCGTATAAAGCGAGTGGCTGGTAGTCGGGAACCGGATTTTCCTGAAACTTGCTGTATTTGAAGATGACTTATTCAATTGTAATTTAGCAAAGCAGTAGCGCGCGCTTCTCAAGATTTCCCGAGAAAAGTGCATTTGAAAATCGGTTTACGCGTTCATAAGAAGTTCACGTTAATCTATGAACAAGAACTGCATTGGCCGAGGGCACTGCGAGAAAAACTGATAATCAGTTGGTCGCTGGTTCGAGTCTTGCTGTCGACACATTTTTTTTAATCTTTTTTTCAGTTTTAATCCTACCATTTATATTTTTAAATATAAACTGCATGTTTTCTATTTGTGGGTATTGACGAAAAATCAAACATAAAAAGACTACAGAGCTCATCTGCAGGCCTAGTCGAGATTTTATGACGTTACGACCTTAGACCATACATACCTAAGATTGTATATATGGTCTAAGATTACGACACCACCACATTAGTGCAACCGACCTGCCTGTATAACGACGCCAGGGCGTGCCTTCGTTCTGCCCTCTTGCTGCCCTCAAGTTGTGCCAGCACACTCTGCCGGCAGGGACATAGGCTTATTCGGAAGTAGAAGTATTATGTTCTGCCGGCAGCACTGCTGTCCAAATCAAAGCAGAATCAAAGTATTTTACTTACTGGGTTCCTGCTATGCGTCTGGGCGCACAAGTATGCGTTCGTGACGAATGAAGTATAAAAGGCTTCAGGATCGCAAAGCGCTTAGGAGATCCCACCTTTAGACGCTGGGATATTGGAATGTGGTTGAAGTCGCTATATATAGAGGTCCGTGTCGGATCAGGTAGTAGCGAAAAAAGTCTTGACTATTCGTCCATCTTCTGACAAGCGTAGGATGTAGCCGTCACATTATTACCCCCTTGCCATTGAACAACGATATCTTCACGACTTCCCCTTTGTTCCACGATGGTCCATCTCAGAATCCAGGGAGGACGATGGGATACTTGCAGGTCGTTTTGTGGCATCGGTTTAGTTGACATCGTGGGGAGGCAGTGAGTCGCACTAGGCCCTATCAGATTGCTGTCCTAGCGTGGCCGTTTGAAGACTACTCTTCAAGTAGATGAGTCTGTCGCGATCTGTTAACGTCGCCGTAGGTCCGCGGGTCTCGTGCCTTCTGGGTACCTGGTGTCTGCGACAGATCGACAGGTTACACTGGGAGAGGGATTACGTATTCTCGGTGGTGTTTTGCAGTAGCATTCATCATCCTGATGTTGATCTCTCCTATTGCGGTTGGCTCCTGGTTGTAGTTGTTCTTTCCTCCGGTCATCGTAGTCTCCAATTTGGCGCACAAGACAGTATCAGACTATAGAACAAAAATATAGCTTATGTAAATTAAATTAACCTTGAGATCACCTAGGCCTCTCCATCTAGAGCAACGACGTATACATCGGAAGGTGCCCCCTCCCCCCCAGAAACAGTCACTTTATAAAAATCACCCTATATATCCCAGCCTCATGGCTTAATTTCACAATACGTAGCTCTAACTTAACCTAAGCATTCAACACATTCGATATTGAATTCTTTTACAATGTCAACATTCTCTCTAAAGTTATCTCTTCGTTTCACTGTTTCAGGATGGCTGTACGATATCACGGGGAAATACGATTTGTCTTTCTACTTGGCTGGTCTCTGTATCGCACTGAGTGGGGTGCTGTTGCTTGCGATGCCTTTAATTAGCCTGTACCGTAAGTGCGTTTACGGATCGAAGAAAGAAGAAACCGATAAAGAATTTTCAAGTTTGAATAGCGTTTATATTAGCCGAGGCTCGTCGAGATCGATCCAGAACGAAGGGAAACTGTAGTAATCGACGTAACGAACACGTGTGTGTGTGTGCGTGTGAGTGTGTATGTGTGTGCTTCGTATACACTATTGATCCAACGGAATTTATGCAACAATACTTCCAATGAAAACAAAAGGAATTGCGATCCACAGTTCTATCGTTCATTGCGAATATCCCGCGTTCCGCTGTATAACAGCTAGGAGAGTTTTACATTGGACGTTTGTGGTTCCTTCGTATATAGTACATATGTATAGCAAATTTCCGCGTGCGGCCGTGATCAATTAATGTGTTCGACGTGATCAACCCACGAAAACGTTAACGCACTCGTATTATCGCGTCCTTTTACACGAAAGCGAATCCATCAGCTCGTTTTACGATCAACAAGCGAATAAAAATCATCATTTCGAAATGATGCCTTGCGAGATTCGGTCATCGTCTTCGTGGAGGATTAACTTTTTCATCATCGTGTTTTCACGAAGAGTTTTGTTTTCGTTTTCAATCGTTGAACGTTGAAAGCATTTTGAATCTCAGGATAATGATGAATGATGAATGAATGAAGGAATGAATGAGTGAATGAATGGCAAGCGGCGCGGCGTCTGTTCGCACACACAGAGAATAACATTTCTACGACGCCCATCGTTTTGTCCACGTGTCTTGCCTTTCTTTGAGACGTTCCATTTCGCAAAAGTTTCCTTCGTTCGATTTAAGGGGGTACGCCATCACGTAAGTTTAAACGTCAATTCTTCATGGTCTCTTCCTCGGGTAATTATTAGGGCTGACCGAGTACACGAAAATTCAGGTTCGGGTCGGGTCGGGACCCAAAAATTCATGATACTCGGGTACCCGAATGTCACAAATTTTCGGGTCCCGACCCGAGTCCACCAAAACCGAACCGAGCCCATCCCTAGTAATTATTAAGCAGAATTGTAACTGAACTATCATATAGTTTTGTATTTCTTTAAACTACAAAATATCGATGTTATATAATATTGCTTAACATCGTGTCTAGTGTGACATTATAAAGCGAGTTGGAAGGAATTTAGAAATTAACAAATTCTTATGTTAACCTAATGCCTACATGTTTGTACGAGCGTACAGCGTACGATTTTTCAATAATTTTCAGAACTACGGAAATCACGGTTGTTTATAGAAACACGTTTCTCTTTCCCCAAAGAATAGTTACTTTTACGTATTTATAAAAATGCAATTAATTTAAATATTTGAAAAATCGAACGCTGCATTGTACATAATTTAGCGAAGAATAATGCGTCAAAATTTGAATAGTTTTGGACATCTAGTGGGTGTCGGGTTGTTGTGCACTCATTTTCAGTGCTACAACTTCGTTAATCAAATTTTGAAAAATCTCTCTTCAAAATTTGCCATTTTTGAATTATTAATTTAGGACTATTTGGATCTTGCTTATACTTTGTACATATTCTTACTCACGTGTAATCCCATTGGATAATTTCAACGCTGGCACATCTTACAATTAGTTGTATATTGGAATTCGAATTATAACTTTACTACAATAGAATAGAATTACTACAATATTGCTCTAAAATGATTATCGATGAAATAATATGGCTTTTGTTGAATATTTATTTCAAGAACGACAATATATGATGAAATAATTCTTCACCGCACTTCAAATGTTAAACAATTGCGTCAAATTACAATACAATCTTAGAGAAATAAAAAACATTTTACAACATACAAAACAAGAAATGGGTGAACTTTTACCCTAATGGCACATGAGTGAAAATATTATATTTCTATACAGAGTCGACATCTTATGAAGTTACAATAGCAGCATTTAGAACTTAATGCGATATTGTTACAAAGTCATAACTAGATCGGGGATTTTATACATTTATAACATTTTTCATCTTTTAAACTTCGGCACAGAAATGCAAATTTTCATATTCTTTACTCGTTTTATTCTATTATCTCGATAGAGAAAGAAATGGTTACTCGATTCCTCTTTTTAGTAGTTTTTTCTTAAAAACTATATTTGTATAAAGATCCACAATCTAGTTATAACAATTCAGTTAAGTAAAGTAAAGCAAGCGAAAAGAACTTTCTCGATGAATTTTCTCAGTGATTGATTTCTTAACAAGATGGTGTACGCCCATAAGCATAAGTATAATCTGACAAGTTATTTGAAAAATAACGTTGAAGAAATCTGTAAATACTGTTCGATAAATTTACTATCTGTAAATCAGTGTCTGTAAACACTGTAAATACGTGTCCCATGTGATACTTGTGAGCTGTAACCTTCATTGATATATTCTTCGAATATTTTTGTCGTTTCGTTAAATTTATTATTAATCGTTAATCATAATATAAAGACAATGGTCGAGACTAAGTCGATCGTTTTGCGTTCACTTCGTCTTTTCTTCCGATTAAACAAGCAACAAAATATCGAGCCAAGATTGTTTAATATATGTATAGGATTATCCAAATTCAGTTTCACATCTTCACATTGAAATAAAACACAAATTATGCAAGGTTTGTCTGCTTCCTTCATTTTAACAGAAAGACTTCTTCATGATGCGAATCGGAAAAATATGCGTTCGTTTTGAAAAATAACAGTTTTATAAATTTTATTGGATCACATCGGGAACACATAGTTGAGACTTGAAACTATCAAAAGTGTATAAAAAGTATTTGATCGGCCGTACGAGAACATCTCCTTAAATCCCACACTTGGCAGTTAAATGACTTTCCTTTGTGAAATTAATTGCCCATTTGTCTATTCACAATGAATTATTTTTTACCTAAACTGTGTTATTTGTAGTTTCTGTAATTAATTCAAGATCACAGAGGTGCAAGACCTCGACTCTCCTCCCAAAAATGTTCATGCTCTAATGGTGTCGCGTAATACCAACTACTGGAATTCTGCAAATTCTGCGATTTTTCAAAATGAACACCGCATCCATGATAGTAATTGAAAGTAAAATGCTGTGAGCCAAGGAATGGAAAGATATATGCCAAAAGATTCCACCTTTCCTAATGACCGAGTAACAGCCATTTCAAAAACACTTGGTTCCCGTGCCTCACTGGGGCAAATAGAACCACCGAATAGAACCACTTTGTAAATAATTATCTACTTTCGTAATAGAAAATTATTTTATATCTAGTCGTATACCAAATGTAAACGTACAAATATAAATATTTAAGTGTATTTTTGTTTAGATTGTGCTTTGCTTAAAAAGATTAAGGCAATACGTATCAATTATTCAATTTTATAACACGCAAACACCGAAAAAACCACGCATGACGTCAGTAACAATCAGATTGCAGAGAGTCCGCAAAATTTTTCTTTGATTGGACTCTAATTGTGGGTTTGGGACTCCATTGGGACTCGTTAGCCGAGCTTCAAACCCCGAATCAGAAGTCGCAGACTATCTGTAACCGTAACACATATAGACATACAGTAGTGCACGCTGAAGCGTCCGCGGTTATCCTCCCTCCCCACCCATTTAAAAAAAAAAAATGGGACCTACGCCCGAGTTTCGAGAGGGTAGATTAAATCTTGATACGTGCCGAGTATCGGTATGAATAATAGCGAACGGACGCTTAAGTGTGCACCATTAGATAGAGTATAGAGGATATACTCAAGTTTTTTCAGGCCACTGCCATTTTTCTCTATATATTGCAACCAGCATTGCGCAAAAAATCCCTCCGAGGGATACATGACGTCACGTTCCAAGAATTGTCCCACAAGCGTACCAATAGTGGGAGTAACTGACGGCGTGGCGATCCGTGCTGTAGGAGTATGATAGAATCTCCACCCTCAACACAAACCGCAACGTCACTGCCTGAGATAGACTATACTATAGCTTCGTGACGTTACTCAGGTTCTGATTATTGCATTTCCCCTACTATTTATCTTTAAAATTATCTGGATTTGGTAACGTTGATTCCAAAACTTATCTCCATCATCTAGCTAATCTAGCAGCTAGATTTCAGCTGTAGCCCTCACTATGTAGTATAGGACAAATGATTAGAGCACTTGCTTAGTTACGAACTCAATTTTGGGATAGGGAAGTACCGGGGAACTTTTTACTGGAACCCTGTCCGATAATTATGATCACTATATATGAAAGACTATGTCAAAACAAAGAAACCAGAACAATCTGTAATAATTTCAGTTTTATCTTGGTCTGAAGATGTGACGCTCGATTTCGATAACTCTATGCTTTGACCTTCAGTTCGTGTGTGCAATCTATCAAACAAAAAGGATATATATGTAAATAGGCGTGTATATGTATATACAATATATGTATATATGTATAGTTTCTCTCAATATATGTATAGCGTCTCTGTGATGATGAATCTGAATTTTATGAACTTTTCGAATTGTAAGTAACAGACTAGTACCTCCGTTCCCATAGGGTGTGTGCACATTAACTCCGATTACATTTTTCCAGTGCGTTCCTGAGCGATACGAAACAACTCTACGGTATGTAGGTTTGTGTAACCCTTTGTGTTCCGAGTCGTATCATTCTTATTTCTTCCCAGTCAGCCAAATCTGCCTGGAGCAAAAAGCGGTCGTTTTGGTGCAAAAACCATGCTTGGAACAGGTTCCTTATTTGCTCTGAATCTACCGGCTAAAACCTGTCCGCAAATTTCGAGCCTATTGCGTAAACAGATGGTACAGTATTTGGCTGCAAAGTTAGGCAAAATTCCATGCTAAAAGGGGGGTCACACGAAGAGCGGACCTAATCTTGCTCTAAGAGTAAATTTCGAACAAAATCGGAGTAAACCTTGCTGTAAGAGGGAAAATTGAATTTTATATAAATTTCTAAAATATATGATTCCAAGTTTCATGCATTTTCAATAATTAAATAATTACAAATCTTAAAATAATGACAATAACGATTTCGCTCGATATTTACTCTGAAAGCAAGCTTAGGTTCACTCTTAGTGCGACCGACCTGCCCTCTGCACGAGGTCAGTGCTGAGATATTGCACAGAATTTCTCGCGCAAGTGCGTCCAAAACAGGAACGTATCTATGTTCGACGACAAGGTATTGGGGCCCTATGACAGTTATATTGGCGGGAAAGTACCGGAAAAATCTGTAACGCACAAAGAGGCTACAGGACGAGAAGCACGAGACAAGACGAGTGTCCTACGAGTTACAAGATATACACAAATACACGTGTTATCCATTTGCAACGACCATTGCCTCGCTGAAAACACCGGTTCTCGTTCGATCACCGAAGTGAAGCGGCGTAGGGCGGGGGACGCACTAGGATGGGTGACCGCTCGGTAAAAAGCCGGGAAGTGGCCCTCTGGGTGCGTTTCACGTGTTGTTGGCAAAATAGGTGGTCCGGAACCCACCTTAATAAAAAGTAGGTCCCGCTGAAATTGGAAATTAGGCGATAGTTGAGGATTGGTAAAGGGAGAAGTGGTGGAATGGATTTGAAACCCTGAGGGGACCAAATATCATTACATACACATGTTATCCATTTATTTTTGAGAATCAAACCATACCAATTTTTAAAAATTTTGCAGGGTGACCGAGGTACCCTTTTTTTATCGAGAATTGTACTTCACTGACACCAAAATCAGCACATGCGCGAGAAATCCTGTGCAGTATCTTAGCACTGGTCAGAGTCTGTCCTCGTCTTGCACCCAAAGTGGAGCCTAAGGCCGCGCTCACAGTGGCCCCGCCTTCGTTCGACGTCCGACATTTCAAATGTGTGGGTGGGCCTGTCGGTGAAATCCTTCTGGTTTCGCCCAACGTCGGCCGAAACCAGAAGGGTCTCACCGACAGGCCCACCCACACATTTGAAATGTTGGATATCGGACAAAGTCGGGTCCGCTGTGAGCGCGGCCTAAGGGTCGTTGCATATTAGGACGCACCAGCGTTTTTACTTTCTTCTATGTAATTCAATGGGACTGCGCACACTTAGTAGCCGACGCACAGCACCAGCACAGACTCAACAAAATTTGCGCACACTAGAAGGCACCAGCTCTGGACCAGCACCGCCTCAGTAGGACCGCGCAGCGCACAATATACCATCAATTAAACCATGATATACAGTTACAATTATACTGTGTTTAGTGTCATTTTAATCGGAAAAAATGCCACAAATAAGTTGGGATAACAATTACAAAACTTCTTTATTCTTCATTACTTTTTTATGGGACTTTCATCAACTTATTTGTGGCATTTTTCTAATTAAAATAAGACAAAACACGGTATAATTGCAACTGTATTTAATAGTTTAATTGACGGTATTTTGTATCGGCTGCGCCGTCCTACTGAGGCGATGGTGGTGCGTCCTAGTATGTTGCAAACTGCAAACGCACCAGCACACCGCCGGTAGCACACCGAAAACACGGCGCTGGTCCGGCACTGGTGCATCCTAGTGTGCAACGGCCCTTATGCGGAAACAGGTGGGTCGGAATTTGTAGGCAAGTTTTGCTGGCAAATTCATAACAAATCAACAGTCGATTGCTCACTGGGTTGCGTCTATAATACTTTACATTAAATTGAATTACATATATCATTTTGTTCAATGTAACAAGGAATAATACTAACCCGGAAGTTTATGAGATTATGAAACCGTCGCACAGTGTGCCGAATGGCCTTTTTAGCTGGACAAAATTCTAAATCGCCTATTTTTCTATATTTATCAATTGATATGTTTACAGTCATATAAAATATGAATAATTATTAACTTTTCACAACATTTAGTTGGTTTTTGTTAATTAAACAATATACTTTAAGTGATTTATAATTAAATGTAATGTACAACGAAGTTAGTAATGGATCTATGTAACACAGAATGATTTAACAAGTAGTAGATATTATCAAAGAGAAGACGTCATTTTTAATTATGGACAAAAAGAATGTTAATATAATTTACTAATTTACTTTTTGGAGATTCAGACATACGGGAAAGAATTATTCTTTGGTTTAGTATAAGGTTTCAATCTATAAATAATCTGCTGCATATTATTGTTTATTATTTTAATACTCAACGAGTAGACTAAACAAACCGCTAAGTGGCGACGGCATCGGGTGCGTTCGGAACGCGCGCCCAGCCTGGGCTGTGATTGTCACGAGCGTGAACGTAAAACGACGTAACTTCATTGTAAAAATTAGTATGCTATAGCAACGTATAGCAATTTTATTTTGGTACTACAATAAAGTAGAGAATCTCTACTTTATAATAATGTAAAAATCATCGCGTGGCGCGACGTGGCGCATATACTAATTCATTGACGAAGAGGAGTAACATGGGCGTTTCTGTGGAAAAATAAGTACCGTCTTTGACACTTAATTTACAAAAACAGAGGAATGTTATCGATAATTTGGAATTACTAAAGTGAAAATACATGTTTTGAGATGCTATATCCATCATACATAGGAAATTTAAATACTCCTTCGTGCATTTTAACATATTTCTAGCGCGTATGACAATATGCCCATTCACTTATAGGTTAGGCGTCCGCTTTTTAGGTGAAGTTTACACGCTCTGTAAACATACAACAAAAGAATTTTAAGTTTTAATATTCAAGGGTCTTAATACATGGTTATTTTAGATAATATTGGCACAGTTAGTTTTTGTTTATTTGAAAGAGGCGATTTAGAATTTTGTCCAGCTAAAATGGCCATTCGGTACACTGTGCGTCGGGAAGAATAAAACGTACAGATCTAATTAAAAGAAGTAACTTGTGTTTTTAAAACCTTTTCTGTCTCTTACACTTTGCGAGTTATAAAATAAAATCGAAAACTAGCCAAATTTTTAAAGATTAATGTTAATCTTTTAGAGTAAATTTAACATATAAATATTGTGCGATAGAACGTGTGAAATTTCATAATTTTGTGAATTATCGGGTTTAGGATCTTTCTTTGGCAACATATTTGATATTTGTAGCAATGTTTCAATGATATTGGGATACTTCAGCACACGAAGGATTCAAGATTAAGGCGCGTGATTATAAGAAATTGTTGTTCAACACTTTTTCTACCAGACGTCTATGAACAAATTTTTTTAACCGTATGGAGGTCGCAATGTATCTGAGAGATATAGAAATATAAAATTTTGTGCATTAGTTCTAACCATTGCGAAAAAAACATACGTGCACATAAAAAATTATTTTACTAAAATACGTACAGTTTATAATTATTAAGTAAAATATAAATATTCCCCTATGATAAAATAAGGTATAGGTACGCTGTGAAATTAAAAAAAAAAAAGAAGTGAACAATCGTGTTCAACATAAAATATTCAAAATTCTCAGGTAATGGGTTTGTAAAACGACTGTAAAATTTTGTCCGAAATAACATTGCTATGTTCAAGACATAATATTTGGAAAAATATTTTGACAGAAAGTGCACATGTCTTTTTTCAGCCCTTATATACACATCCGAGTATCATCTATTATAATTCCTTTAACAATTTTTCATGTTTTTCTAAAAATGTCACAAAACTGCTTTGCATGGCCATTTTTTAGCATTACTAGACCGACTTTAAAATGAAAGTTAATTCAAACAATTAAATAGTTTTTGTTAGTAAGCTTTAACATCATGTACTATTAATAAACTGCCAGCTTGTTGCATTTATGTCAAAAATGAATAGGTGAAGTTTCAAATAATGAAAGTCTAAAGAAATTTAATTATGCTGAAGATCAAAGTTTCTCTTTAACATCTGTGTCTTAGAATCTGTGAAATTTTCAATTTGCATAAAGATTGCCAGTCTAATAACCAGTCTAAAAACGAGTTTCTTGCTGTGATGTTTTCATGCCAACACTGCCTTTAAGTACTCCATCAACACTCCTATGCACCGATTTTATTAAAGTACAGTTAACCATAATGCTGACTATTCTTTTTTATTTACCTATATTTGTGGAATACGCCTCAATGGCTCACTAAGCATAGTTAAGCTCCGACTCGACAAACATTTTGACATTCATCTTTGTTAGCATTGAACCATAAAATTCCACAGCCATCGTACATTGCAGGAGAAGCAATTACTTTATGACATAAGCAAGACAATTCAGGAAAGTTGCTTGGTATAAGTTAACGCATATTATTACTCACTTACGTATCATCGTTAGATGGACGAAGGAATCACAGATTTCTTAAATTAAATTCAGGACTACTAGCAAAATCCTTGGCTACTTATAGTGGAAGCTCTTTCGCTCATACACTGGCTTTGGTATAAATGATTTTACTTGAATTATATATTTGTGTATATAATTTTTTGACATCTTTTGACATTGTCACTTATCAAATATGTTAGTTCAGGCCTGGGCAACACTGGCTCATTGTACAGATGTAGCTGCTTCTCCTCTTTGTTTCCTCTTTGTTTGTTGTCTCTACCACATCCACTGAGACTCTTCCCTCAGAACGGTGCCCCATGGTAGCCCATGGTGCCGCTGTGGCAGGTTACTCACCACTACTACTTACTACTTTTCTCCAAATTCTTTCGGCTCTGCGAATTCTTTACCTGTACCTGGATGGTCCCTATTATAAGAATTGAAGGAATTGGTAAATGTCATTGGCGTCAGTTCAAACATGGGTCATATGTACATGTACAGGTATACGTAGTAGTAGCGAGTAACCTGCAGGTGCAGCAGGCGAAGAGGAGAAGCAGCTACATCTGTTCAGTGAGCCAGCGTAGCCCAGGCCTGTGTTAGTTGATCCCCTTTACTAACTATAATTGTAACATGTCCGCTAAGAATTTTTTCAACTATTAGATTCGAATTTTTCAAACACGAAAATATATAACAATTTAGTATTGGTCCCTGGAGATATTCCTCATTACGAATCCAGTTAGATTTTCATTGCTGTTATTTTCAACAAACGGTGACATTTTTAGGTTAAACAAATTCTATTTATGAATAGAACTGTTTACATTTCTATTAATTGAAGAAATAAATTAAATATACAAAATACCATACACAATACATACCTTCCCTTTGTTTCTTTATTATTATATTATTTAAACGATCTTTTATGTATGGTTATATGTGTGTATTTACGATCTTTTACATAAATACATACGATATATTTATTTAGTAGTGAAATTAATCGTAAATTAATATTGACAAAATAAAAATGAAATTACGGAAAAATATATAGGATATCAGAATACTGAATTTTAGGAATGCTGAAAATACTTTTGTGTGGTTCTAATCCCATATTGTACGATACACTGGTCGATAACGTAAATCGATAAAACCAGTAAGAATATTTTTAGTTCTCATAAAATAGCGCTGCTGAAAGCACGCATTTATGTACGCTGACGAAGTGAGAAGCAGCAATCCAGTACTTTTTTAATCGTGTAAGTACTTTCTTTCGTTTTCTTAAAACTATTTATTAAGGTGTTAAGTCATTCAGCTTCCAATTTAGATTTTGAGTAGTTCATCAAATGTAAATACACACTGCGATAATACCAGAAGACGTCGACGTACTTTACGAAAACAAGCACATCCTATATCTCCTAAATACGAGCATGCAATGTATCACGGTCACGGCCGTGAATGTATACATACTTATTTACATACACTGTCGGCCAAAAGTTTGAAATCGCTTGCTGATTTTTGTAGAAATCGGATATACCCATCAATTTTGAAATGGTCCATCGCTATTAATATATGAAACATTAACTTGTTCAATAATATTTCGTAACAGATTTCAGCATTTTCTTATGTCCATAATGCTCTCTTATAGTTTATACACCCAGTGTAAGACAATGCTCGGAATGAACTATTCTAGGGGGACATCTTTGGCAACTTTTCAGTCAGCAATCTGCTGTCGATTTGCTATGAATTTGCCAGCAAATCTTGCCTACAAATTCCGACCCATGTGTATGGTATTAGGCTCCGTATTTGCCTGCAAAGTTTGGACACGGTATTCCATGTCAAATGAGGGGCAAATCAGGACCTTACATTAGCCTCATTACAGAGGATAAGTTGGTCGCACTAATTGTAAGAGCGAACCTATCCAAAATTCAATTAATTAGGTAGAATGGTCGTCTCATCAATGATGACCGTCCTGCTTACAGGAGAAGGCACACCCTTGTCCTCACAGATTTAGTTGAGACTTTACAGAGTTATAGATCTCGTTCTCTTGATTTCGAATATACCCCATTACAAGGGCAACTATCCAGTAGTTTTCGAGATATTTGCAAATTAACGTTGTATGGACGTTACATGTCAGTTCAGTACGCCATCTTACCAAGCAGTGTTGTGGCGTAGTTCCCCACCCCTCATTTGTAAATAACAGCATTTCCATCTCCTTTCCCGCATCACAGTCTTCCTCAGCCTCACCCTCCCCCTCCTCCATGTATATATGTACAAATTGTGAATGTAGGATTTAGAACTTAGAATTAAGGATAAAAATAACAACTCGAGTTCCTGTTTTGTTAAGAGCGTTTTCGGGAGCAAGAATCTAAACACCAAATATTTGCGGCTGTGAACTGCACAAACGTATTGCGTTCAATACGACCAAAAATTACGAGGAGTAGGTTAACGCCACCCCTCTGACCAAAAACAGTAATTTTATAATTCTAATGTTCCTATATACATTAGTACCTGTGCAAACCATACCATCGTTAAAAAAAACTTTTTTTTTGTTTATTTTTATAGTTATTGTAAGAATCGTTAATATTGTTGTAGCTCTGTAAATAAACAATGAATAAAAATAAAAAAAAAAGTGTTGTGGCGTAGCGGCAGCGAGCTGAACTGCTACGCTGTGTGCCGGGGTTCGAATCCCGTCGTGGTAACTTTTTTTTCTATATTTTCGATATATTTTTATTCGCCAAAGGGTTAATTGAAGACGATACTTATTATTTTATAGGGGAAATACTAGATCTATTACTACATACACAAAATATATTAATTATAAAACAATAATTATATTAAAATAATACATAATTAAATATTTAAATTATTGAAAATGCAAGAATTACAGATATTATCAGTGATTAATTTACTACACTAATTGGTTTGATGGACTACTCTATTTCAATAAATGTTCGAAATGATTACCATTGTTTTCAATACATTGTTGTATATAGAAAATAAATGATTCCCTGGCTCTTTTAATAGTGACCAGATCATTGGACCATTTTTTATTAATGGTACACTAAATAGTAACAAATATGCCAATTTTTTAACTGAAGATTTGCCTCGCCTATTAGTAGAAATACCATTAGCTGGAAGGATCGAGATGTGGTATCAGCATGACAATGTATTGAAAACCATGGTCATCATTTCGAACATTTATTGAAATAAAGTAGTTCAATCAAACCAATTAGTGTAGTAAATTAATCACTGATAAAACCTGTAATTCTTTTTGGAGTTTTGCAGGGTCACACGAAGGTCATTGTATAATATGTCATTGAAGAGGTCTTCACCCCTACTATTACATCGCGATAGAAAAAAAATATATATAGTTACATTAAAAAAAAATTGATGACCTTAATATCTAGAAAAAAACGACCTTGAAAAAAGTTTTTTCCAAATCATTATATTGCCCCTTCGGTTAGGTTAATATTGTCCTATAACGTTTTTTTCTATTACTAACACTAAGCGAAATATTCAAGGTGGTCAAGTTAGCTGGGACACCCTGTATATGCATACATATTTTAGAAAATTACATAAAAATCAATTTTCCCTCCTTCAGTAACGTTTACTTCGATTTTGCTTGAGATTTACTCTTAGAGCAAGATTAGGTCTGCTCTTACAATTAGTGCGAGCGACCTGCTTTCTATAACAAGAGCAGGGTCTGCCTTTGTGTTGCTCTCCATTTGGCATTAAATTTTGGAGCCAAATACCGAACCATCTGTTTCCGCATTAGGCTCAGGTTTGGTGACAGGTTTTGGTCTGCAAATTCAGAGCAAATAAAGTTCTAATCCTGTTCCCAACATGCCGTGGCACCAAAATAACTGCCTTTTGCTCGCGAAGTATAATTGTAGACACTTAATCTGCTCGAGACAGAATTTGCTGGCTGGGAATTTTCAGAACTACCTTTAAACATGGTTATCGATCATAAGGACAAATTCACATTCACAGATGTAAACTATTTTGAGATTTGAGACAGTTCGATCATGTTCCTATATTTTAAACCGAATAAAGTTAACACAATTTCCTCTTCCCTATTTCAGATTCAAATGTACATTTATCAAAATGGCAGACCGAAGGGATCATGAAGAATCGAAGGCAGGTCCAAGGGATCATGAAGAATCAGAGGCAGGTCCAAGGATTGATGAGGAATCGAAGGCAGGTCCAAGGATTGATGAGGAATCGAAGGCAGATCAAAAGGATCATAAAGAATCAGAGGCAGATCCAAGGGTTCATGAGGAATCGGAGGCAGATCCAAGGGATTATGATGAATCGGATGCAAAAACGGGTATTCGGGATATGAATTTAGGTAAAGAAATGGAAGACCTACTGGCATGCTTAAAGAAATATTCCCATTCAGAAGTGAAAAGGAAAGGTGTTCTTTAAGATTTTTTTAGGGAGAATGTAAACTCAAATTAAACATGATTTTAGTGTAAGTATGTTTGTGCGAGATAGAATCCTGGGGAGAGGGAGTGGGTAGAGCCGGGGAAAGGGGAGGACCCATGCCCCGACACCTCTCCTCCTCACAATTTCCATCAGGGCGGCTTCTGTATTCCAGGCTGCCTACTTCCGGTCCCGAACAGATTGCCTCTTCAAATTACCGAACCTGCGAGTCGTTTGCTCCATGGTACGGAACCGATCCGGGATTTCTTGGACTAAATCCCTCGTGGGCAGACCTCTCAAGTCCCCGGGCAGCTCGGGGCCACAACTTTCAGGCGTGGTGTGTCCTTCTTCCCGTCCTTATTTCATGTTTTAAGTGAAATACCCATAATGGTTTCACGAGAGTGGCGGGAAATAGAGGTCAACCCGGGCAAAGCCGCTTTGCCCGGGCAAGGCTGAATACAACCGGGTGTCGCCATGTTCTCAGAGCTTTGTTGTTACCGAATAATGCACCCACGCCCCGGCGCGGCGTTTAATCCGGGGGTGCCTCCTCGCCACATACCAGCAGCTTGAGGTTAGGGATTTTTTTAGAGAAACATTTTGTTTTAACCCCATGCCCTACAATATCGTATCAGACACCTGATGATGATTTTCAACAGAGTCTAATAAATATGTATGTTATTAATTTTCTTTGAACCGAAATAAAATTCTACTTTGGGTTTGTTGCTGTATATAGACATACAATAGATATAAATTATCTCCTTTTTTAGGGAAGTACGAACTGCAAAAAATTCTAATCGCTGTAACCGTAAAATAAATCGTAAGACAAGTAGTTAAGACCATCACCTTTGAATCTTTGCTTGTAAAAAGATTACAATTAAAACTCACTTACATTTTCAACATGTGTGTAGATTTTGAAATATCCATTTCAAAAACATGTTTGCAATATTATCCAAATATGCAATGTGGTAAATGTTTTGTGCACTTACTGAATGAGGATATACCGTTAAGTGGAAATAAAGTGTATCTGTTTATTATTTTGTAAGAAAGAATCACTAATTTTATGGAAATACTTTTTGAACACAGGCAGACCGGCGGTACGTGATGACACTGACCCAAACGAAAATACTAGCCCTTATATCGATCCACGTGATCAGCTTACTACAAGAACTCCTCATATTGATGTCTCCGAAGGACTGGTCGAAAGTGGCAAAGTACTGCACCATACTTTAAAATATGTAGGTGTCGGGCTAACTGTAGCTGCTGTAGCTATCGACGCTTGGCGAATTGGTGCTTCTTTAAAAACTGATCTTTACATACGCGATCATCGAAACGAGATAATTACAGAATTGGAGGACGCTATTGAAAGATTGAAAAAGGCTCTTGATGATGAAACAAGTTTAGAAAAAAAACAAAATATACGAGACAGTATAGAACGTTTGGAGGCAATCTTGAGAGATGTGAAAAGAACAAGCAAGGTTCCAGTGAAAACTATTAAAACAATTTCATCGGTAGCTGGGGGATGGGGTGCTGGTGCAGTGGGAGGCGCCGGCGGAGCTTGGGCTGGCGCATATGCTGGCGCTGCAATTGGCTCTTTGTTGGGTCCGGTTGGTACACTAGTGGGAACACCTGTTGGTGCTGTTGTAGGTGCACTTGGATTTGGGATTGGCTCTGCGATGATAGGGAGTCGCGTCGGACAAAACGCAGCAGAAGCAAGCTTGTCTCTTTTGGATGATTGAAAGATCTTTGTTTAATATACAAGGGTAAGTCACCTAAGACAAGCCACCTGACAAACTTTTTTCACAATTGTGAACCAATTATTAAGGGTATAAAAAAAGATTTGTTTTTTTAGAGATAGGGATTGCAAGCAACCCTCTTTGAACGATTTCATTAATAAAGCTGAGAATATTCCATTACGTAAACATTCACAGTGAATTTATATGTATTTTTCATCTTTTATACATTTCTAACCTTAAGTGTCCTTGAATGACTATATCGTTGAAATTGTCTCGCAGAGGGCTACAAACGTAGGAGTTCAGAAATATGTGGCTCCATTTTTTTAAAAACTAGGTGGACCTTCAAATCTCCTAAGCACGTGCACCTGAAAAAATCTATGTACACCACGTAATGGGCCCTCGAAACCTAACAATTTTTGTCTGAAACATATCTTCTTATCTCAAAAAATGTAGAAGTTATTTAGGTGGCTTGTCTTAGGTGACCCACCCTGTATATGATTGAATGCGCCACAATGTTCACGTTTTTATTGAATCCCGCGGCTAAAGGTGTGACACAGACGACGTCGTCTGTGCTAGTACGACCACGGGCTGTACCGAATTGGAATTATTTTAATTTTTTATGCCAATTTAAAATTGTTAAGAATTCTGAAATTTTTAATTCGTAGACTTTTAATGCATGCATGCATACCATAATTATTATACAACGTATCCCAGCTAACTTGACCACCTTGAATATCTCGCTTAGTGTTAGTAATAGAAAAAAACGCTATAGGACAATATTGACCTAACCGAAAAATGTTGAGTTCGCGGAAAAAACTTTTTTCAAGGTCGTTTTTTTCTAGCTAGCAAGGTCATCAATTTTTGTTTTAATGTAACTATATATTTTTTTTATCGCGATGTAATCTAATAGTAGAGGTGAAGACCTCTTCAATGACATATTATACAATGACCTTCGTATGATCTTGGGTATGAAAAATCTAAAAAGCATTACAGGTATTATCAGTGATTAATTTACTACACTAATTGGTTTGATTGAACTACTCTATTTCAATAAATGTTCGAAATGATGACCATTGTTTTCAATACATTGTGGTATACGGAAAATAAATGATTCTCTGGCTCTAAGACTAAGCGAGATATTCAAGGTGGTCAAGTTAGCTGGGACACCCTGTATATACAGGGTGGGGCAATACCTGTGTCCACCTTGAATATCTCCGTTATTTGTAATAATATGAAAAAATGTTATACTCAAAACTTGCACGGTAGAGAGGGGGACATATTGTGATACAAACATTTTTCATGTGGTTGGCATAGAGGTGATTTCAAGGTCATCTTGATTTTTTAAAATAGAATGTTCTATGTTTTGTACCATAAATCGATAGAATATTCGAGGTAGACATAGTTATTGCCCCACCCGGTATAAATACGTTCACTCAAGTAATCTACGGAACAAATGTTTATTTTAAAAAATTTCTTTTTTAAAGATATGACAATCTCTTACACGATAAGTGTGAACAAACATATCCACACTAATGCGGAGTATACTCCCCGAGAAATGTAACATAAACATGATACGAGCCAGGAATATCGGCGAGTCAATACTCATGTAATTACGAAATGTTTTTATTTTTTATTATTTTTTCATGAAACTTTTATCAACACATTCGTGATTGTCGCAACATCAATGATTGTACGGAGATGATTGGTGTCCACTAAAGCGAGCACACCGGATGCAAACCTTGATGGCTGCTCGTACCGAGGAGCATTCCTTCGCAGCATCAACCACCCCATCTTTCACAGTGTGAGGAATACCACATCCCTCAAACAGTTGCTCGAGTTTGAGGCCCAAGACCTGCAAGGCCAAGATCTAGACATGCCCATGGATGTTGAGTTCGTGACACCTTCGTGAGACTGTGGCAGGTCACCGAGGTGGAGTTGTGGGTATACCCTAGTCACCTACTCCTCAGGAGAACCTCACATACTTCCCTGGAGGGAGCGGGGGATCCGTAATTAGCGATTACCATAACGTTAAAAAATGGCGCGCTCACAGATTTCGTCTGATCCCTGAGCCGTATTCCGAGGATCTATTAGACGTAGCCTCCCGTGCAGTCCAGCGACTAACTTCGCACCGGCACTGACCGGTGCGCTGATAATACGTTCACGCATGTTTACGGCCATTGTTAATGACTCGCGATAAACTTTATTTTTAATGTTTAAACAATGAAATAAGTTTGAGAATATCTCGGTCATTATTAATTGTCCGCAGAATGTGGTGCTTTATCTTAATTCGTATTATACAGGGTGTCCCAGCTAAAGAGACCACCTAAATAACTCCTTTATTTTTAACGGCACAAAAAATATTTATGGCATAATTTAAATAGTACGCATCAAAGGAGGAATGTCATAGAAGAACAATTTTCTGTCATCGCTATTTTTTATCGGGAAAATTCAGACCTTGAGTATCAAAAAATGTGATAATATTAAGATTTCATTGTATATTTATATTACATGTATATTTACACTGATTATTTCGAAATAAATATATGTGGGTATGCCTGATATGTTCGATGAGTTGATGTGCGTGCGATATGCGCGTTGTGTGTGTGTGATCCGTTCAGCTGTTATATGTTTCGGCTGCGGTGCCGCGACTCGCAAATTGTCACCAAGCAATCAAATAAACAGCAGGATGAAGACGTATGGATGTGCGTATGTATGTTTAAATGAATGAGTGAGAAAGTAACAAGAGTGAACCGATTTAAACAAAAACATTATGTGTAAAACGGATGCGAGTAAAGAAAGGCGTCATTACGAAAACGGAAGTGAAAGAATGTAAACGCGATTTGCTGAATGTGATTATGTATATATTTGTTCTTTACGGTTTTGATTATGAATTTATATGATATGAATTTATAATAAAATCATATTATATCCCACATATATTATTCTATAGGAAAGAGATGTACCACCGCGATAAGGTAGAGTGATCAAGTTACCGACGAAATTACCGACACTTTAGACAAAAATATGGTCTTACAAGAGTCAAGTTTTTGTCCTTATTCGAGCATATTTTTTGCTGGACAATGGCTCATTCGAAAGAGGAAGGTTTAATGAAGGTGGGTCAACTCCTTTTTTTGTGAAATTATGCCTACATTTTGTAATATAAGTGTTAGAAGTAGGCCAAAATTGATGATGTACAGCTATAGATTCGAAGCCATTTATATGCCATTGAATGAGTTTTCTGGATGATATCGTGAGTTGACGCAACTGCAAAATATCTCCAGCTACAAAATGAGCCATATTTCGTCTTGACTCTCTGAGAAATAAGGCTGAAAACTTGACTTGTGTAAGCATGAATTTCTGGCGACAGAATTCATGATGAAGACAGAATGGGGATAATACAGAGCAAAACAAGTGACAAGTTTAGTTCGACTCGTACTCGTCAAGTGGCGCTTGACGAGAAAGTCTAACTCTCGGGAATCGGATACTATGGATACGAGCATACGAGATTCCCATAAGCCGGCCGTACAGAAGTTGAAACAAATTGAAGAAGACTTTAGATGCAAGCGCTGCCTAGTTAGACACCGGTGTACTAACGGAACTAGCGCGAACTTTGAAAGATTGAATTTACAAGGGACGTGTATTAATATAGCAGAATAATACGAACTGCTTGTATGAAGGTTAAAATTAAAAAAAAACTGGTTGCAAAAAATTATATTCGTGAAAATAGTGAAATAAATATATAAATATAATATAAACGAAACAGAAGTAATGATTATTGGAGTTCGCAGAAAGTGAATAGTAATTTTAAAAATGTTTCTAAACATTATTATCATTTATTTCATTGTTATAGGTAAAGGAAATGGAGGTATGTATTTTTTACGTTTTAAGAGAAGCAGTAAATGAAATTAGATTCATAATACAGAACAGTACAGTACATACACTCCAATGCTCCAAACCACGCTATAAACCACGTGCTTGGTCGTACTCCCTAACGCGCATGTGCGCGCATGCGCGCAACTACACTGCGAACAACGGCACCTGAAGAGTGGCAAAGTGTTGAGCACTGCGGGGGTGTAGAGGAGTACGGGGGGATGTAGTACACCGGTGTCTAACTAGGCAGCGCTGGCATGTAAAAACCGTTCAATTTGTTTCACGCCACCCCGTATCCATAGTATATACAGGGTGGCCCACATAATTCTGAACAGCTCAATATCTCGAAAACTATGCCATCGATTTTAAAGTTCTTAGTCTTAAATTGCATGGAACTGAAGGGCCTTTCTGACTACATAAACGTGAAGTGGCCTCCCTTCCCCTTTAACGGGGGAGGGGAGGTACCTTTGTAATTTTAAATGGAACCCCCTATAAAATGTTACACATTTAGATTCTACAGGAAAAAACAAGTCAATTTTGTCTGAAACATTTTTTTGTCAGATACTTCCATGATGAGATATAACAGTTTGAAGTTTCGAGTTGTATGTAAAGGACAAAGTTATGTTTGAACCACCGACGACAAAAGAGGATATGAAACAAAGAATACGTGACGCTTGCGCTTCAGTGACTCCCGAAATGTTAAAAAATGTTAGAACAACTTTGATGTTTCGAGTAAATAAATGTTTACAAGCCCGTGGTGGACATTTTGAACATTTAATTTAAAGTACATTTTATTTCTTCACGAATAAGCAAAGGACTCAAGCGCGTATAATTCCATAACGCTATTTCCGAGAGCTTCAAGTACCTACAACTCGAAACTTCAAACTGTTATATCTCATCATGGAAGTATCTGACAAAAAAATGTTTCAGACAAAATTGACTTGTTTTTTCCTGTAGAATCTAAATGTGTAACATTTTATAGGGGGTTCCATTTAAAATTACAAAGGTACCTCCCCTCCCCCGTTAAAGGGGAAGGGAGGCCACTTCACGTTTATGTAGTCAGAAAGGCCCTTCAGTTCCATGCAATTTAAGACTAAGAACTTTAAAATCGATGGCATAGTTTTCGAGATATTGAGCTGTTCAGAGTTATGTGGGCCACCCTGTATATCAGTGTCCGGAAAGCAGGAAAGAAACCGCTCGAACGCTTTCGATGCGAGCATCGATGGTTTTCGTGTGAAGATAATGTGGCTACATTGCACTTTTAGAGCCGACAACCTGTAAACTTAGCTTCCAAATAGGCACACACACACACTTGTGTTGCAACGTCAAGCCAGTTTCTTTTTATTCATAATAGCACACGCCGGAGGCTCCATCTCGTATACACACATTTCTAGATAAATAATGAAAGCAGCTACGGACCGCTGAGTTGGCGCTAGCGGCGCTCATTCAGCATAGTCTGTATTACCGACCTGCTGACTCTGCCAAAGTCACGTGATACTCCTTCCGCCTTAAATCTAACCTTAATTAATTTATTTACAATAATGTGTAGCATAGTTTCGTCAATCATCTATATCCGACGAATCCGTTTCCGTTTTGTTCACGACAATATTGTTTCCTAGTATCCCAGCCCGGGTTGCAGCCATGCCCACTGCACAACCAACAATAGCACCGGATGCCGCGCCAAGTACACCAAAAGCTGGGCCCACCACAGCGCCAAGGTATGTGGTCATCAAAGTATCGATAGGAGGGTCAGGTGATACAGATTTTGTCGCTAGGACTCTCCTTGCTTGTTTCAAATCTATCAAAACTGTCTTCAAATGTTCAACAGCATTGCGTATATGTTTTCCATTTTGTGAACGCTTTGGATCGTCAGAAACCTCTTCCAACGTTTTAATGGTCTCCCTCAATTCTCTGATTATCGTAACCAGATTATCGCATATGCGAGGATTACTTTTGTATGCGGACACATTCGGCCAAGTTTCGACAGCTAGAGCAGCTTTTGCAGATAGTTCAACGCCTGCATCTTTCAAAATCTCGTGAAGTAATTCAGAACCTCTAATAACTAGATGTCCGTTGCTAATATTTTTTTTTTGGCACGCTGCTGCAACCATACTAGTGTCCTGTACGAATCCACCTGTGTTCAGAGTATTTTTAGAAAATCAATATTTCTGAACGCATATACATATACTTTACTCTCACTGAGATCAGAGTATCCCCATTCTGTAAGTGTGCATTACAACCAGGGCCGGCCCCGTAAGAGGACGCCTTACAAGATACTTTTTTAAAATAAAATGTAGGCTCTTTTAAAAATTTTCATTATTTTTATTACCCGAAAATTAGCCACTATTGTCTTTCAAAAATATGGGACGCTATAAAAGAACTTCGCAGTAGGGCGCCGACTAACGGAGCTGCGCTCTACGCGTATATTAAATTCATGTTTTGCTTGTATTTCTTTGTATTTATTTTATTATTTCCTTATTGTAATTACTTGTATTTCTATATTTATATTTTCATGCAACAAAACTTCTTATGTATATATTCTTTTATCACCTTTGAATGGGAATACCTTTTACATCTATACAAGGATATACATATAAACTTACGCCATGTTGGTTGATGTGGTAAAAGCCATGAAAGTGAACTTATCGAAAACATTCTTATATTCTGCCGTGTACCTTCAATTAATAAAAAAAAAAAGATAAGTATATGTACATTATAATTAGACTGCGGATTTTTATGCAAAATGAAAGTTGACTGCTGCTATTATAAGGGACAAGTGCCAAACAGATATTTGATTTTTACTTTAATCATTTGCACAAATTGAAAATGCATTTTAGCGCTTATAACAGTGAACCTCGTCTCGAAATTTCGATATCTACAGTTTTCTCGAAGAAATGAACAGAATTAGTGAAGTTTTAGTGGAAAAAAGAGGTCCCCCAAGTTACATACCACCTAAAAAATTCATTATATATTCACCACCTTCATATTAAAATAATCCTTTTTTCACTAAGGTTTTATTGTAAGAATTGTGGCGTTTAACCGAATAAAAGAGACACGCCATATCCGCATGCTATCAGTAGATAAACTTTATAAGCACTGATTACCGATAATCCTTTCATTATACTTATATTAAATATTTTAACACTTAATCATATACTGACTCACTGAAGTCAAGTAGGGAAGCATACGAAGTACAGTGAGAGTAAAAAGTAATAGTATACTCTTTAAAACCGAATAACTTTTTAAAAATTGAACCAAACGATTTGAGTATTTTTAAAAATTGTTTTTAAAAATTATTATTCGCATTTGCAAAGCAAAAAGTAAAGGTCCGGATTTTTAAATTTTTTATCTGTGCTTGTAATAAGAAGTTAAAATATTTATTTTGTATATCTAAGTAAGTTATATATGTTACGGGTAATCAATTTACAAATTGGTATACAATACGATTGATATTTTCACACATTTTGTTACGGGCAATGTTTCTAAGACAGGCATTTTGTAGCATGCCCGGGCAAATCGGGCGATGTGTATCATGGGCAGGTATTTTACAAATTGTCCGGACATTTTATATAATGTCCACGGATTTTCTTATGTGTGGTTTGGGTTAGGTCTGGGCTATGGAGTATCTGAAATCAGAGTAGGCATTCAAATTTGACGCATTCAATCAGGAAATATGGTGAAGTGGGGGGGGGGGGTCAAAAGGGTAGGCGAGACACCCTGCAGGTCGGAAGGTGGAACGGGCCCGACGTTCATACACCGAGTTGTAAAAAGCTCAAAAACTGCCCAAATTAGGTAGCATGGCCTGTCTACCAATGATGACCGCCCCTTCTAGTAGGCCATCTTCTCTGAAAGCGGCCCGGGCTATATAAAACAGAGAAATGGCCGAAAGTTGTCGATAATTGCAACCCACTGTGGGCCGAGGGTCGGTAGCGCCGTTTGTGAAACTGGGTTACCCGGTGTGCCATAAGGAAGCGGAGGCGGCACGGCCGCCCTCCCCGACAAAGCGATTAACTAACTAACTAATTAACTAGGTCTGGGCTAGGTAGTATTCTGATAGACGTCTTGTCTATCACTTATACCCAGACCTAACCCAGGTCTAATCACAACTCACTCTCAATTTTTTGGAGTGAGAAAACAATATAAAATATTGCAGAAAAGGGTGAAAACGTGGATTTTCGTACGTGTGGTCTGGGTTAGGAAGTATTCTGATAGACGTCTTGTCTATCGCCTATACCCAGACCTGGTAGTAGTAGTAGTAGTAATAGTGTTTACCGCCGGGGAGGTGCAAATCGGTCGCCCCTCGCGCGCACCGGCGGGTTTGGTGGGTTGCAGTTTCGTTTATCGGCCGTCCGCTCTGATTTATTTGGCCCGAACCGCTTTCAGAGTCGTCGACTTACTAGACGGATCGGTCGTCATTGATGGGATGGCCATGCTATTTAATTTTTGGATTTTTGAGCTGTTTTACGGCTCGGTACGGACGTCGGACCATCTCACCTTCAGACCTGCAGGGTGTCTCTCCTGCCCATATCTTGACTCCCCCTACTTCACCATATTTCCATGTTGAAGGCGTCGAGTTTTTAATTCCCATCCCTACTCTGTTTCCGGATAGTCCAGAAATTTGCCCTCTCCCTTCCCCTGACACCCTAGGTCGGGTCTGAGGCCTGCTCTGTGATTCTATAGAGAGTTGCAAAAGCAAGGGACCGTGGATTGTTTTGTTCGTTTGGAAGAAGCTAATCCGCAAACTTGGGATCCGATCCGACTTTATCGAAATCTCGACGTGACCGAGATATCAATTTCATACGGTCTTCACTTGCCGAACCTATTTCGCGCTGGGGTTGAGGAAGGTTCGTTCACCAACTTTGCCGAAATTTGTTCACCTGAGAGAGCTAAGCTAGCATTCTAGTAAATATGGCTGCTCAGTTTGGATGTGAGATAGATAGTTCCAGACCTTCCCCTTAAAGGTTTCCTTCCGTTCCTTTTGGTGTTTCTGCGTGACTTTTGCAGACCTTTACGTAGAGATATCTATCCTATATGTGCTATAGGTTGTTGCTTACTCTTTTTCCCTCGTTACTTCGTTGACCCTACATAGAGGGCGTGTTTACTTATGCTACAATTTTCTCTATGGGGTAGTGTGCCTACAGTCGTACTGTTTCAACTACGATCGCGGTTTTTACCTATTTTGTATCTGTTTTTAAAACTGTTTTGGTAATGTCAGATTGTAGTATTGTTACTAACATTTCATTATGTATTTTGCTACCTTATCTTGTTTTTATGTACTAGCATCCTGTTTTGTGTGTATGTTTATATGTATATATGTTATGTGTTTCCTTTTTCGTAATGTTTGTATTTTAAGTATATCTGGATGTTGTTTGCTTGGTTGTATGCTATGGTTTATGTTCTGTTATGTTTTTAAAATATGTGTATGCATGCTTATTCATGCGTGTGTGCCTATTTATATGCATTTGCATGTGCGCTTGTATATGTTTATATATATTCCTTTCTTTGCCAGGTTGCCCGAGCATGGGGTTCCCGGAACAGGGAACCTAGTTTAGCAGGTGTTTATCATCACCGACGTTGCAGTCTTAGTACAATACCCAGACCTAACCCAGATTTAATTGAAGCTCATTCTCAATTTTTTGGAGTGAGAAAAAAATATAAAATATTGCGTATGTTATTACCTATTGAAGTATGTGTTGTTTAGGTTAGGTCTGGATTAGGTCTGGGTATAGACCTCTCCTCCGGTATGGGGCCATAGTTGCCAGGGGCAGGGAGGTGGTCGATCGCATTCGATCTCGAGATCCCGACCACCTCCCAAATAGCTTAGGGAGGCCACCGTGGGGTTTAGTGGGTATACCCGGCATTGCACACACCGCCGGGGAGTCCCACATACCACCGTTTCCCTCCCCAGGGAGAGTAGGGGATGCGCTATGCATTTTCCTCACGATAAAAAAAAAAGGTCTGGATATAGGCGATACACGAGCATAGTGCAATATCACGTAGCGATAAGCGGAGTACAAGCGATAACAGCTTGAGATAAAATATTGCGTATGTTATTATCTATTGAAGTATGTATTGTCTAGGTTAGGTCTGGATTGGGTCTGGGTATATAGTTGGCAGGGGCAGGGAGGTGATTGTTCGCATTCGATCTCGAGATCCCGACCACCTCCCAAATAGCTTAGGAAGATGCGTAATGCATTTTTCTCACGATACAAGAAAAATGTCTCGATATAGGCGATACACGAGCATAGTGCGATATCACATAGCGATAAGCGGAGTACAAGCGAAATCAGCTTGAGATAAAAGAATGTTTGTTATTAGTCACAGAACAAGCAATAGAACATAAACAACAAAGAATATCAAGTATGGATTTAACACATTGTCCAGAGAACTGTGGACATTATAACCCCCACAGCGTGGTATACCCCGTGAAGGGCCCTGAAGCCGGAGAGGCTGCAGTCGCCGAGAAGTGTAACATAATACGGGTCGGGTATATCGGTGTGAGGCCGAGAGACCACTACTAATCCAGTGACAAAACTTGGTTGGTCAAAGTTCCATAAAAAATAATGAGAAATGACGAAGTTTTGTTATTGGATTAGTTATGTTTACATGTTTCGACGACCGAGGCCCTCGGGCTTCGTTGTCCTTTTCTATGCTCGGCAGAAGTCAAAGAATATTATCCCTGGCGGATAATTGTCCCTGGCCGAACCCATGCTTTGGACAATTATCGATAAAAGACTGTACCTGCCCATTATACACATTCCCGATTTGTCTGGGCATTCTATAGAATGTCCGTCTTACAATTAGATATACAAAGTAAATGTTTTAAATTTTCATTACGGGCACAGATAAAAAATTTAAAAAACGCGATCTTCACTTTTTGCTTTGCAAATGTGACCAATAATAATTTTTAAAAGCAATTATTTACACATTAACTAGTAAATTAATCGCCCTAACATCACAAAAAGCTCAAACCGTTTGGTCCGATTTTAAAAATGTTATTCGGATTTAAAAAGTGTACGAATACTTTTTACACTTATTGTATATATCTACGTGTTTCATACTATGTAATACTATTGAAAGTTTAAAGCTGTCATACTAAAAAACTGAACTATCCAAAATAAAAAAACTATTTCGAAAGTTCGAATTGCTAGTTTTTATACTATTTTTACTTTATCTTTTCGTGATATTTTTAATGAAATTCCTAGTTGTAACAAATCAAAAACGCTAAAAATGCTAAAATTATGGATTCTTCTTTGGTCGTGTATGTACAACCGGGTGGCTCTCAATTTCGACATTTGAATTTTTTTTATAGTTCCGGTTAATTAAAAAATTCTGTGCAAAGTTTGAATTCGATCGGATCTAATATCTAATAAAGTATTATATCATGTAGTAATATATTAGTATTACTTTTTTTTGGAAAAATTGAGAAAAATATCAGAACAGAATCAACAAATTTTTTCTGAAATTTGAAAACTGAAGTGTTTTCATCATATTTTATTAATAAATAGTATTGAAAAATGGACATTTTTTCTCAACTTGTAGAACTTACTTTCCTTTAATTTCAAATTATTTTGTAGGTAAATAAAAAAAATGTTCAGGTTCCACTTTACTGGAAGGGGTGGGTTGCGGGGGTGCCGTAAAAAAATATCGAAATAAATTTTCTTCGAGAGCAAGTAAATATAAAATATAAGAGCCACCCTAATGTACAATGACACCAACTCTATCTATTTTCATTGTAGTTACAACCGTCAAAGTAACATAATCGTTATCGCTAAATTGAAAATATTTGAGGGTATATTTTAACATTTGTTTAGACATTTAAACCAAATGAATACGCTTAACTATAAGCTAAAAATGGGGATCTGTAGTCATTTAGCGTTAGTTTCACGAGATCATGAAGAGAATTAATGGAGAGAATATTTGAAGCCTCTTCAGTGTGTACCACAAGCAATTAAAAAAATTTTGATATCATCAAAGTTATGTACGAGTTAAATAAATTCGATCAACTTACTAATTACCGCCGTGCACGTTGATGTTTGATAGACCAGCCTTATACGATGGCAACCAACTGACAGAGATTAAGTTCTACCAGGTCCTATCGCAATCGTTCGATGGGCGCAAATATCGGTAAGACACACTCACTGAAAATAAATACCTTCTCCACTGCGTGGCTTATCCCGCGAGGGGCCTTGAAGTTCGATATGCCTCGGTTGCTGAGCAATCTAAACCAAAGAGGATTAGATAGAAGCATGTATGTATGTACAATCATAGTGTTGCCAGGCCGGGGAAATTTCCAGCTACCCTCTCCCTGTCATTACGAAATACATCACGTGATATTGGAACGGCTCGCACCGTTCGAGTAGCTCGCATAGATGCGAGTCTTAGACCATATGGTCTAAGATGCGAGTAGCTCGCTTCGTGCGCGTACCTGTCTCGACTCGAACTCGGCTCGCATATGCGAGCTTGTCTGTAGGCCTACATCAAACCATCAATCAAGAAGTGTCAAAAATCTAAACACTAGGGCTGTGCGAGTACTCACATAGTGAGAGTCGGGCCGAGTAGCCGCTCGAACGAAGCGAGCTACTCGCATCGATGCGAGCTTTAGTGGCACCAATGCGAGCTGCTCGCACAGAAGTGAACAGCTCGCACGAAACAAACAGTTCGCATGAAGGGATTGACTCGAAATAAATTCAAGCGTAATATGACATCGTGTGAGTTATACCAGGATGATCTGCACATTGATATGTTAGAAAAAGAACTCTATCCCTTGACGGTTCTGGGGTAAGTGCTGAGCGGTCAAACACAGTCCTCTTACCAAAAGGCACCCTTGCCTTTCCCACTCCGTGGCCAGATCCGCCCAGAAATCATCTCGATTGGTCCTTCATCCGACACGTCACATATGACGTCGCATCAATAGCTATTGCAACAATAAGGCTATTGCTTTCACTCTGTCTCAGTAAGTTATATATCTGTTATTATTTATTGTAGATCTGTTGGCGGGATTCGAGCATCTTTGTACAATGCTATTACCGTAGAGGAGGCAGAGGCACTTGTGGAATACATGAAGTCGTTCCACCAAGAGCATTGTAACAAAGATTAGGTATATCGTAGGAGAACTTAATAGACATAGATTTTTTATAAAAAATATTCTGTACATATGCATCACGTACATAATATTCTTGGAAGCTTTATATGTAATCATTTCTTGTGCAATTTCCATTTAATTTTTTAAATATTAGGAGAATTGGTATTTAATAACATTCAATATATTGCTGAGTATTATACAATACCAAATTGCTGCGAATTGTTAGAAAGATGAGTTTTCTTTTTTATACTTATTAAATAAACTTTTCATGTATTAATTAGCTATTGGCGGTGTCTTTGTCACCGATTTCAAAGCATCGGCCGACTCTCAGAGGTCGCCGTGCTTACAAGTATCGGTAGCCGTCCCTGATTCGGCCCGAAACATATTGGCGCTAACAGATATAGTAATTCATCCATAATTGTCTAAAATATCTAAACGATAATTGTCTAGTCGCCTACCCATTCCACTGAGGGGCATACCCCGTGAGGGGCCATGAAACTCAGTAGGCCTCGGCCGCCGAGCAATGTAACCCGATACATCGGTGTGAGACCAGGAGACCACTACTAATCCAATGACAAAACTTCTTTATTTTTTATTATTTTTTTATGGACTTTCACCAATATATTCGTGGCATTTTTCTAATGAAAATGATACCAAATATGAAATAATTCCGATGATATTTACCCGTGTAATGGACGATGAAAGTTTCGGATGCAAGGAAGGACAGTGTATGCGAAAGAAAGAGACGCGGATAGTCGCAGTCGCCGGCATAGTTCAAAGGCCCGCGTGTCCTTACAAAGTAATGCCAATAAAAAAACTTTTTTATTATTACTTATTTTTTTACGAGACTTTCACCAATATATTTGTGGCATTTTTCTGATTAAAATGATACCAAACACGATATAATTCGGATCATATACAGATATGTATATGGTCATTTATAATAAAAGTCACTTCTCTTGACAGGGACAATTCGCGAATCTTACACGGGTAAATATCATCGGAATTATATCATATTTGGTATCATTTTCATTAGAAAAATGCCACGAATATATTGGTGAAAGTTCCATAAAGAAATAATAAAAAATGAAAAAGTTTTGTCATTGGATTAGTAGTGATTCACACCGATACACCCGACCCTGTATCGGATTTCACTGCTCGGCGGCCGAGGCCTCTCGAGCTTCGGTGTGTCCTGTTCTACGTTCGGCAAAAGTCAAAGAATAGTATCCCTTCACGATAATTGTCTTTGGCCAGACCCGTGGTATAGACAATTATGGATGAATTACTGTATTATCAAACATTTTAGTATAATGAGAATGCAAAATGTTTGGGACGTTTTATTATACATATATTTTGATTGTAAAATGGATATAATGTCGAGTAATATAGATTCAGAATTTGTATAATGCAATAACAATTCTTTGCAATAACAAAAGTTTGAGTCTCCTGTCTCATCTGTAAGGGTAGTTATGGAGGAAAATCGAAAAACCAGTTTTTGACCCATTTTCCGCATTTATTGGAAATTAAAAATTCTGAAAAAAATCTGACACTTTTCGGATATTAAATCACATATTAGTTATCATTTTCAGACTTTTCCTTTCCAAACTCTGGTTGTAGAAAATACAAAACACGAAACAAAATCGAGAAAATAAATATTTCATATAGAAATCGAAAGAGCACAATCACAGATTTAATTTAGTAATGAGATATTATCGTAAGTTCAATGCTCAATTTTTTTTCATATTCCTGAGTGTGGTGGGTCTAGTTGAAAAAATTACAGACCACTTTTTTCGCCGTTTTTCCAAAGTTAAACTTATTTTTTCAGAATCCTAAAAACATATTACGTAATATGTATTAAACATTTCTACGTTCAGAGAAACATTTTCCAGACTTCAGAACTTGCGTAGTTCAAACTACTAAAATAACACTATCTACGTTAGGACAATGTTATGTCGGTAAGGTAGAAAACGACACTGAAATGATGGAAAATTTTTATTCGAGCCAGAAATCCCTTTGGGAAACGTGTTTTTAATGCAAAATTTTAACTCGATCCGATTTATCCAATTTTCGGAAGTTCACCCGACTTTGGCTTCGTGGATAAGTAGTTAGTACAAGAAGTTACTGAAGAGGACGTGTTTTCGCTGCTGTCAACGATTAACAATGAGTTCATCTGTCAGTCGTCGTACAAAGTGAGAAATTTTACGAATTACGCTTAAATAAACTATTATTTTTCGTCAAACTATTAACAATATTAATATAAAAATAGTAGATATTTCTAAGTGTGTTTGAATTCAAAATATTAACCACGTTCAAGTTATTTAACTATTTTTTGAGGTTAAGTAAGGTTTCAATAATTTTGTATACAACAAGAAAGATATAAATTGTATTTGTTCATGCAGCTTGAAAATATCAGCGGGTGCATTAGTATGCGATGAAAGTATTTTAAAAGGGGATATTACCATCGGTCCAAAGACCGTGGTGCATCCCAGAGCAAGCATCATCGCAGAGGCTGGACCAATTATAATAGGAGAAGGAAATATTATTGAAGAAATGGCAACTATAGCGAACAGGTAATGTAAAAGTTCGTATATCTGAAGCTCGATTAAACGAGAATAAAATATTTATTTATAGGTTACCATCTGACGCTCCTGAACCAATGACAGTTCCAGTGCAAATAATAGGTAGCTTCAATGTATTCGAAACCGACTGTACTTGCGAAGCCTATAAAGTTGGAGATAACAATATATTGGAAAGTAAAGGTTGTATAATATATTATGCTAAAAATACAGTTACTACATACTTATGTTATTAGAAGATTCCTCTTATTTGCAGCCTTTGTAGGTCGCGCAGTTGAGTTGACCAATGGTTGCGTCATTGGAGCAGCCTGTACATTGACGGAGCCAGAATCAATACCTGAAAACACTGTAGTATATGGAAGCGATTGTCTACGTAGAGAAATGCACGATAAACCATACGTAAGTATTCTAGCACTTGTGTTAGTATTTTAGATCCTTAAAGATGTCTATATATTTTTATATTTTTTTATTGCAGCCACAAGTAGGTCAACTTGAATTTTTATTAAAAGTTCTGCCTAATTATCATCACCTTAGAAAGCCAAATGTAAAACCTATAAAAAGTGAAGAAGAAACATAATATTACTACAGCATTACTAAGCAATTTGGTATTGTGCTTACACTGTATTAATTTAAGACCACAAATACAATTTTTAACACCTCATCTGAATTCTAGCTAAGAGCAGATAAAGCGAAGAATTCCAAATTGATTTTTTCAGCATTATATGTATTTTCTATTATAATATTTATATTCTTTATTTAATAAATTATAACAACATTAAAATTCAACGTATAATAAAATTTATCAACATTTATAAAATGGGTTGCAAGTAGTATTTCTAATTTACTATTGTACAAAATAAATGAAAGTTAGCATATTTCACTACAGTATTATTGAAATTATACGTTTGGACACTTGGCCTCTTATGACAAAGCTAGATAGCTCTCTTGTGGCAATTCTATAAAACACCACCACAAAATCTGTAATTATTGATACTTGGTATTAACTCGAATATATGTATTTCCGAATTGGATGTTTCTATAAAATATTTTAAAATAAATGAACTTTAATACACTTAGTTAAGCAATTTTATACAGGGTGTCCCAAAACTCATGTTAATGCCGAAAATGGGAGGTTCCTTGGGTCATTTGAAGCGACATTTTCCTTTAC